>JAEQBH010002625.1:0-473304 GCA_016808115.1 Tetrastigma voinierianum
GCCCATAATGCAAGCCTCATCTCATTATATTGTTGTCAATAGGGTGATGATCGGAAAATATAATCGAACTAATCAGGAATGTGATCACGTTCTTTTGGTATATCAATAAGTGCAATACCAAACCCGGCTTGATTGTGGCACCATCGATACAATTGCCGTCTCTATAATCGTTATTAAACAAATTTCTCATCGGAAAATCTCATCGTAATGAGTCTATCTTGAATCTGGAAAAGAAACGTGATACACTAAAAAATGCTTCCCTTTGCGATTTTGTGTGCACATACTGAATGTCAAACTACATCAATAGAACTAACCATCTCATGGGCACACGATCAGGCAGTCGGTTGACCAAATATCTCAGGATCCAATCATTGAGACCAAAAAGTAACTGGAATACTCACATTACATAGTGCCTAAGTCCTCACAGTGTAAGCAAACCAACTGGCAGGCGCTCAATCATGAATGTTACTCGTATTCCATCGTCCTCTTGCTGAATGTGTGTGTCTACTTTGCGAATGTCAGTGAAATTTAACATGCATCAAAGCTATCAGGCGACAAATATAGAGCGGGGACTGCCCCGTGTGGGAGGCACTAAGCGGGAAAGTAAGCCTTAATCTTCTCAAAAACATCTTTGTGATCAGCTGTTGTTCAAGCCCAGTAATTTGGTTCTTCCTTAGAAAGCGAAAGATAGGCTCGCATATGTCACGACAGTATGATGAAGCAGCGATGTGTTGCGTGCCTTTAAAGCCTCGATCTTTCTCGGTTTGGAGTTGGCATGCTCCAAGT
Source organism: Tetrastigma voinierianum (assembly GCA_016808115.1). NCBI lineage: Eukaryota > Viridiplantae > Streptophyta > Magnoliopsida > Vitales > Vitaceae > Tetrastigma > Tetrastigma voinierianum. The sequence continues at coordinate 787 of JAEQBH010002625.1, forward strand.
ATGGCCTTAGTCTTTTACGGATCAACCTCTATACCCACGCTCCACTAACAATGTGACTAACATTTCGAAGTTACCCCAGTGCCACTTGGGGTTTAATCTCAATAAATTGTGATCTCTCAAGAATCTGTGAGTTGCTAGTAATCACACCTACCTTGGGTTTTACTATCATATCATCCGTATACCTCGACATCTTTATGCATCATATCATGGGGCCAGGTAGTGCGGCTCTCATTCGTGTTTGCGTTTCAACCCAATGGCATAACTTGGTATGTCAAATACCCCATTCGATGAAGGAAGTCTTCTCCATCCCTCTTAGACCATCAAAATCTATTACCACGACCATCCATGAAGGGCGACATAGGTGCCTGTGATCGCATCGCTAACATATCAATGTGTGGGAGGGAAAAATGTCTTTGAACCAGCCTTATTGAAATACCTGGAAAGAATATGGAAGTGTTTCGAGTCAGCACAAACTCTAACCTTACCATCGCTTTTGGGAGCAGGGACGACATTAGCCCGACCACTCCGGATCTTCGGCCAGCGTGAGCCCAACCGCAGTTGTGATTATTCATAACACCGCCGGACTTCCCGGCTAGGGTGTAGCCTCCTCAGTTACCTTAGCGGCCTGGCGTAGCGGCAAAATAGGCGGTGATCACGAACTATAGTGGTCAAGGCACGGCATGTCTCCATCACGACCATGCAAATACACACTCCCAAGTATAACTGAGCATGTCGATCAATTCTCTCATCCGGAGAGATAGGGAAGAGCCAATCCTAATCTCTACGTGCGATCAGTACACCAAAAATCTATCACTAACGTGCTATGAAGCAGTGCTTTCTGTCTCATATCATAATTAGTTGTAAATGAGACACCTAGTGGTCATACGTGTCTCCCATATCATTAACATCATTACATATTTTTCTTGAATGGTGGTGCAATCAAAGAAATGTGACTGGCGAATGCCGAAAATACTCGTATCATTACATGATAAATCCAAAGCGGGTGACAAACCCGGGACCTCTAGTGTCAAAAGAAGAGGTGGGTCCACAGTGAACCTCAACGAAAGCAGTATCATGAGTAATATCGATAACCTTAAGCTTACGGCATCATCTCATTGACATAGAAATTCCAAACACATCAAAGAGAATTGGGGTCGGGTGGAAACATCGAGGAATCGACGAGTCACCGATCATGTCGTGCGATCGTCTGAGCGATATAAGTGTCACGGCATCGAGAATCAATCATAGAAACTCCAAACATGTCAAAAGCGATGAGGCCCTCGCGGTGTGTATCAGGAAGCGACCGGTGTCGATCATGTCATCAATCCATGTAAAGATTATGGGAAGAGTCGCTCCATCAATTTCATCCCCCAAATCCATAGGTAGATCATAGTCAGGGATCTCCTCAGGAAAGCACATGGAAAACACACTGGCTCTATCCGATGATGGGGGTGCAACTGTCACGGCCTCGAGTGGCTTGGTGGTCTCAGAATTCAAAAATCGTCTGGGGCATGTTGGATGCACAGATCAGCCATCTTGGAAACTTGGTCAACTCCTACGTGGGATTTGCCTCTGTTCCTCTGGCAAAATAGTCAGCCAAGCTGAAAAGTGTATGGCGAGGGATAATCGAATGGATACCCGATTATCACGACTCTCACTCTCTACCTTGATCGTGCATGTAATCAGCGCCTCTGTGAGTTGGATGTAACCCAGCCCATAAGATATATGTGATCAACGTATTAGTAAAACTCGAAGCCTGGCGACCAGTCTGACCGGGCATATAAGACATGCCTCTCATCATGCTAAACACCAAAGTGCCCTATACTGATCGATATTCGTTACCATGTCCTTGTGGTGTCCTCTATTCTTTCTTGCAGACTTCTATCGAATGTAAGCTTAGGTCAATGTAGGTCTCACATCTATCATTGTCTGCATTTGATCTACCATATGGTTGGAAGGTAATATATCTCTATCGAGGCAGAGTATCGTGATAATGCGCCTCTTGTATAGACTTCACACTGATGAAGGGGGAGAAGATGGTATAACGCAGCCTCATGAATCCAAGGGCGACCAGTAGGTTAAGGATGATTGGATCCTCAAAACTTTGAAAAAAGTAAGCCATTATATAGCGGATCAAAATCATGACATGTGATATTTGGTATTTTAAAGCCCCTCCTCGAGTCCATCATGAAAAGCTTTGGCGATGCGTGTGGATGGCCCAAAATCGGATGGTGAAAGAATCTAAAGCTGATAAACGTGCTCCAGTGAATTAAGCGTTTAGGAGTGGGCGGATTTGTCGATGGAAGCGATGGCTGCCGGCTGAACAGACATCAATGAATAAGGGACGAACATGGCTTAATCCCTCGGGTGTTAAATCATTGTCGGAAAATGGCTATGCATATGTAGCATCTATCCGTGATAGAAAGTGGATTGGTCCCTCGAGGGTGGTAAGTAGTGTCCAACTCAATCGGCCAGAGCCACCCGATCAAGCGCTTTGTCTCTATGTGTCTTTGGATGAGGCCAATAAGCTCCAAATGGAAATGCGGGCATGAGTGGTGCGCAGGCGGCGTAGATTCAATGTCTTCCCTCTGGATCCATCTCTAGCATCAATGCCGGCCAAAGTTCTATCAGCAGGTGGGGGAGCAGGCTGCCCTTCCTCTCGTGTTTGTCGGAACATCTCCCATGTGCTGGCCGTATACTCCTCAGGGAACGAGAATGAAAAGGTGTCATGGGAGGAACATGTTTGCAAAGTATCTGGCGATATTGTTACATGCAATCGGGAACATCATCTGGAATCAATCTAAATGGACTGGAGACCTACGACCACAGGTGTGCTATACACTAAAATCACGAGTTGCATACAAGCGATTGGTGAACCTCTCCGTCCCATCCCATCATGAATATCTCATCTCTTGAATACTCGATCAAATGTACACCGGGAGTGGAAGTGCGAGCTCTAGTGTCATGAGTGCGGTAGTGGAGTCTGTGATCACGGCGGGGCGTCCTAAATCGACAAACCTTGATCAATCAAGTCTTAGAATAAGTGCCAATTCAAGCACAATTAATACCATATCATAACGTGGCTCTCTTTGATGATAAGCACGGTGAAGATGCGCCACAGTCTCCGGGTAGATAAGGCTGTAGTGAGTGGTGCGGGCGATGTGGAATAATCAAACCCTCTTCCAGCAATCTTTGAAATGCTAGGCTCGGTGGCATCCCAGAGTTGTGTAAATTTGCCTCGCCAGCCTCGGTGGAGGGTGGTGCTCATCTTCTTTGATGATGCCCCGTACAAGTGGCCTCTGACTGTATATCTTTTGGCTGTGGTGGCGGATGCGAAAAAATGGGCTAACCCGGCTGAAAGGGTATTCAGTGCAGTACTAACCGCCCTATCTGGCAGGAGTCTTCAAGCGCATCTTACGAATGGAGGGTAGCGTGGGGACACGTGTCCTGTCATGGTAATTTTAACATCAGTAGTGCAGGTCAAAATACTGGCTTTTTCGCAGTGCGAAGGAAAAGTACGTATAATCTCTAGATATGCCCTCCTTAATGCCATAGAGGGCTGAACCAATGATCAAAGAGTCGTACGTGGGAAGCCCGTGAGATGCTAACAGCGGTGGCTACGTATAATCATCTTCGTCATTCGGCTCAGGGAATCTATATATAATCTGTGCTATCTTCCTCCTCCATCGGGAGATAAATGAAATAACGCTCATGCGACTGCACAGGGCCTCAACTCCTAGGGACTCCGTCCACTCTGTTATTAAAGTATTATCGATAAACTCTTGTCCCAAATCAGCCCCATGTCTAACTGAAGGGTCAATGATCTGAGCCAACGTGGCATTCCCTTTCGGCTTGACGGAGGAAAAAACATAATCATTTATTACCTCATCAATCTATGCCGCGCATAACATTACATGCTTTACCAAGTGAATACGAGGCACCATCGATGTTACTCTCGATATGGCATGCGAACTCCTTCTTGACTGCCCTTTGAAAGTCATCATATTAGGTATCCTATAACTCCATGACATGCGGAGACTTGATCTCCCATCGATCCTATCGTCTGGTTTGAGTGTCATCAATAATGGTCTGGGGGTCTGTAAGATATTAGCATGGTGGTCGACCGTATCGAACAAAAGCCAACCTGCGAAATTTGGTTGTTCATTGTTGGTGGTGGAGGTGGGCCCCGTATGAATCCTGCTGTACGGTGGGTCGAGATAATGGTAGGGTGGTGGAGGTGGAACTATATGAAAATCACTGGTGTCTGTTGGTCAGGATGATGGTGGTTGTGGTGGAGAGTGGGGTAAGAGTCATCTGGGGTGCTCGAGTGGCAATGGTTGGAGCGGATGCCCATCAATCCTCATCGATCAAATACATCCGGAGATGCCACCATGATATTCAGTAATCTCATTAGTGTGATGTGATAACATTAGCGTGCGAGTCCATATCTCTATGATTTGATGCATTCTAATGGCTGTATGGATCTGAATCTCGCCAGTCTACACCGTCCAGAATCGACTGGGGAACCAGGTGGCTCTTAATCAATAATCTGGAAGAGTGAGGGCATGTCGGTCCAGTGACTATTTCAATCCAGAAATCAATCCAGTACTGCAATCCCACAATGAAATCCTCTAAGGGAATGAGGCCGACATGCTGATGTTGGCATCTAATACGATAAATGGCTCCCTCTTGGGAAGTAGGGTGTATGGTAATACCTTAGGGGTAAGATGGCTCGGAAGCTAACAAAGGGAAGGAGCAAGTCCTAAAGGCTATGTGTAGTACCCACAAGGATACAACCCAGGAGTCCCTGTCAGTAATCGATCAGCACTCACAAGGACACACGCCATGATATCAAAATCAGCTGGAGGCTCTCCACAGGTCTTCTTGCTTGGGCCTTCAATTATCTCAGCCCAGTGCTCCCAGTACATGATATAGCCCTTATGCTAGACCTATTCCAAACCCTTGGCTTGTTGAAATGACAGTTAAGGAACAAACTCCCAAACAACTCAACAATCAATGAGAATAATCGACCAAGACTAGTGATTGAAACAAGGGGATACAATTGCCTAAACACACAAAATAGTCTGGCGATCAATAGATAAGGGTAGTCATCAGTAGGTTGTCTGTGCATGACAATAAACCCTATCAATGGCCCCACACCGTGATCCTCTAAACTAATCAATATATATCTGAATCATGATCAATAATGAAAGCATGCTATAATCCAAAGGTGAACACAAGCATAGATAAATCACAATAGGCCAAATACGATCAAGTGTATGATAAAATAATTATCTATATAGCTAGAAGCTTCTGGTAGGAAACCATGTGTCCAACGGACCCCATTCAAAGTTCAGTTTGATCCTCTTATGGAAACCAGAGATTAGTTGAGTCCTAAGTAGTAGCCAATTGTGGACCTTCAAATCCACGGAGTGGCCTTCCTTTTAAATGGAGAGGAAAATGTGGGTTGATTTTGAATTTTAGAAAATCCGTTCATAAAAGGGAGAACGAGTTTTTCTTTGAGTACGCCACTTACTTTTGTTGTTGTTTCTAAGGAAAGCCAGAAATATGAAACAAAAAAACACAACTAACTCGATGCATACAGGAAAAAGCGGTCTGAAAACTAGATTTACGAGTCAGGTGGGATTACCTATCGGAGAGTACCTCACCTGGTGCACCCTCTAGGCCGGGCTCGGTTTCTACTAGTGAATTGGGTATGTAGGAGCATATGGTCAGATCGAGATAGTCTCTAGGCTAAACATACAACTACGTCAGTTGACTAATTGTTATCTAGCATGCTTAAAAACACTCAACGAAAAGGGCAAATAAATTTTACAACAATTCCACAATACCTTTAACACATAAGTTAGCCAAAAAACATAGCAAGCATGCATGACACCCAAACATAAGGCATCATGTGAAATTCATTTACATTAAAGCTATACATGAGTCTATGCATAACGGGAATAGATAGGGCAAAATAATACATCATGTCTGTATTGAAACCAAATATTCGGATCTATCACCAAAAGAAAGGAAGCGGTGAAGAGCAGTGGTTTATACTTGCTTTTACATTCTTAAAATCCCACAAATAAACGCTATACCAATCCCACATTTCCCACTATCTCACTTTGTTCAAATAAAGCGAACTTTCGGACCCTAAAGACAGCCTCTGAGTTTCTGAGTGCTAGGCTCCATACATGATAGATTTAGGATTGAGCTTATATAATATGGGGCTGCTGTGGTATCTTTGAAAATAGGTTGAATCTGTTCTCAGCTAGGTCCAAAGCAGTTAGAAAAATTCTAAACATTGTGAAATTCCTCATAAAGTTGAGAATCCAAAAAAACAAAAGGAATACATTAGTTTCTAATGACCAGAACTAACCCAAACAAGAAAAGTACTCAGCCCATCAATTGACAAGCCAGAACTATTGAACCATTTGGTTGGTTTCCCAACCAGTCTAGACGGTTGAAAAGATTTCAAAAAAATTTTCAGAGAACCATGTAAAGTCAGGAATCTAGCCTGACAAACGGTGATCGATTCTGACAGGATGAGTGAGAACCAGCCAATGAGACCACATAGCGCGCTCACGCAAACCCACCTAATGAACCAGTGATACGGTTTTCTTAGTCCATATCATTGAGAGAAACCTCAAAATTTTCCAAAACTTTTTATAAAGAGGTTAAGTACAAAAAACAAGGTGATCGATTCTCCAGCTCCGGTGGTGAGGCCAACCAAAACCAAACAAACTCACATAAGCGCGCTCACGCAAAACCTAACCTAAATGAACGGAAATAATCTTGAAACAAACTGATTAAATCGTTAGAGACTCTAAAAATTTTCATAACTTTTATAAAAGAGTTGAAATGCAAAAAACAAACGGTGATAGATTCTCCATTTCGGATGGTGAGAACCAACCAAAACCAACCGACTGCATAGCGCGCTCTTGCCAAGCCCGCCTAAGCGGGCCCGAATGATCTGGTTCCCCAACGGTTCTGTTGAAGAGGATCTCAAGGAATTTTCTGGAACCTTCCTAAGAGGAGTCAGGAATCTAACATAACAAGCGGTGATCAATTCTCATCGGATGAGTGAGAACCAACCAAATAAGCCAAACTGCTGGCGCAGAGCCTTGAGCTTAGGCTTTCCATGCTGGCGTGGCAGAGCTCAAATGGGGACACCCTAAAGTTGTGACCAGAATGTATCTTAAAAGGTAAGTGGAGCTAGGAGGTAACATTTCTTACCTCTTCCACAAGCGAAAAAAGCTGACATCAAGCGGAGATCGGTAAACGTGCGTTTGAGCGGAAAGTGTCCATGAAAGATCCTTCACCCCAGATCTTTCTCCCTTTTATGCTAGTTTACCTCAAGTCGAACTACCTGATTGTTTTCCACCTTTAAGCTGGAAAAGGCCCCAATCAGTTCTGAGCTTGGCTTTGATAACTCCTCTCGTTTTCCTTGCAAAGTGAATATCTTAGATTTGACGCTTCTCTAAGTATCCACATGATTCATAGTGACTGTCTCAACAAGCCAAGGCCCAAATGGACCCACAATGGTGAACTGGAGCTTATGGGCCCGAGCCATAGGATTTGAATCAAATCACAAAAAGCGGCTTCCACACAATTTGTCTGGAATTAACCCAGGTTGAACCAGTACAACCAGTCCATCCGGTTGAGAAGATTATATGTACGATCTGTATTTGAAGAATAAGGAGACCAACAAAAACGATTGCACCATTCCAAGTCAGGATGAGGAGATATATTCAAGCAGGAGGTGCTCTGGAAATCACCCAAAAAAACAATGTTGTATCGTGTTACCTGATGAACCAGTCAAAGCCAATTAGTCAAGCGGTTGACCAAAATTGTTTTAATAAAGAACCTCCTTGGCAAATAAGAAGTCAACAAAACAAGTGAACAATTCGAGTTAGAATGAGGAGATATGATGGCTCAGCTCAAGTATAGGTTGTGTCTTTCTAATAAACTTTGATTGGGCTAAAACCTCCAGGTGGCCCACTTGCTTCCACCGCATGATTGTAGCAAAACAGCAGCCAGCAGTGGCCTCTAAGAAATTAGACTGCATCGCACTCAACGGACCATACAAGCCACAGAGGCTCGAGTGACCCTAAACCTAAAGGGACTCAGTGGTGTTATACTGAGAGCGATGGTGAGTGTGACACCATAAGAATAGCCTGGTGTTGAGGGGCAAGAGTGGGGTCTCGGTTCCTTGTTTGCCTAAATGATTCTAGTAGTCTTGTTGTTTCTCTCAATAAAAGTAGCAACATTGAATCAAAGCATAGCTGAATATAAAGTAAACTTTAATTAATAGTGAAACATGGTATAATGCCTACTCAGTGTCATTGTTATACTTTCAAAGGTCGCAGAAAAGTACTTACATGGGTCTGAAAGCACTTTCAACTTCAATAGCCTTGAGGCACTGGACCTCCAGTTAATTAGGGTAGCATGAGACTGAGGTTGCATATTTCAATCCAAGTAGTGGAATAGCCTCATATGCCTAAATCTGGAAGGCATATGCAATCTACTACAGACTATATTCAAGTCTAACTTCCTTTTTCGCTGACTTATCTTGGATTTGAGCTGATTAGCTCTTAAACTGCAATAATGTTTTCTCATAACAAATTTTATAGATATTCAAACACCCCAATTATCCACTAGAGCAACCCATTGCATATCTATCATTTTCTATTCTTTTCTGCAACAAAACATGTTCAATAAATATGAAGTGTCGACACTTACCACATCTTCGTCATTGAACCTTTCATTTTTCTTAACTATTGTTATTTTTCTTTTTCTTATCATTTACAAAGAAGAGAAAACTTTTATAATTGATCATTACACTTCTTCTCTCCTTTAGATTTTCTCCCTTATACGTGATAACCTTTTATCAAATTTTGGAGATAGGACCAAAACTTGGCCTCTCTTTAAAACAAATTCTGTCTTTCTGGAAATCCAAACCTTTGGACTTCTTCCATCCATATTTCATTTTCCCTCTTTGTTTCCACATTGTCGTAACAATAAACTGCACTCATTTCAATTTAGGCGAAAAAGTGGTTAGGAAGGGTAAGTTACCCAAGCATGACTTCCTAAGCATCAAATTGTTGATCAATCTAATTTTTCTTTATATTTTTCTGAGTAGAAAACTGGATCAACATGCTATCCTATTTTCTTTGGAAATATCACTTTTCCAGTGCGCTTAAAAAATTTGGCTGGGAGGAGAATATCAATATCTGTCGTGCAGTTATAAAAATAATGCGCAGGAGTTACGTACTGGATTGCACATTTAAATACTATTTATATTAATAACATACTTAACTTGATTGTAATTAAATTAATTTTTCTAATCGACATTGGTGCTTTATAGTTTAATATGTGATAACCTCTTCCAAATCAAAATTATAATTAGCAAATCGATATTTCAAGGGCAAGAGTATTTATATAGATTCGAATTGGCTGGTTCTCCTCTTCGATTCCTCTTAGGCTTTTACTTCCCTCCATTTTCAGTAGCTGACAGCCCCAACACTGGCAGAACAAAGAAATAAAAATAATCAATGTTACATTACTTATGCTGGTCTCTTTACATTATAACCGCTGATTAGTAGCATACCATATTGTTGGTATGGTATATGATATTATATTCTCTCATATATATATATACCATATATATATATATATATATGTATATATGCTGTATATATGTGCTCTCTCCATATATATAACATATACCATATATATATATTTGTGTGTGTGTGTGCATGTGTCTTGAGTTATATGAAAGTATTAGATCCTTTGTAGTCGTCATTATCTAAAAATTTTATGGCCTACCATATATGTGTGTGTGTGTGTGTGTGTGTGTGTGAGTGTGTGGACTCACTTATATGAAAATGTTGAATCCAATATAGTCGTCATTATCTAAAAATTTATAGCCTACATATATATTAACTTGCATGTATACATCAACCATACAATTATAAAAGAAATATCAGCTTTCATATTTTCAACATGTGAAGAAATATTAACACTTTATCATTTACAACACCTCTCAAGCAAGGTCAAACGCGAATTCCATTCAAAGCTGGCACAGAACAAATTAAAATGTAGATAACAACCCATTTATGAGTCTGAGGTTGGCCTTTTCAAGCAACAAAGGCAACCTGAAGTCCCTCATTTTTAGTTTTTCATGATGCATTTATGATCTCATCCTTATATTGGTTTTATCATGATGGAAAAAATCATAGAAAATTCTTATAACTAACTCTTGTCAAATATATCTTCATAGGATTTTCCAGTTCATTCCTAACTCAAACATGTCTTGCCTCAAATTAATTTGAATTGGCTTATTCCACGCGAATTAACCGATCTTTGATGGTAGAAGTTCCTCCCTTTGCATTAGTATAGGTTCCCATATCCATATTCTTATTTTTAAAACTAATTTCCTTTCCTTTTGACACCTTGAATTATCTAAGAATTCAGCAGAACTTTACTCTTTCTATGCTACATTCATAAATTAACTAATGCACTGCTACGCAGGCTATATTGGATGTGAGTGCTTGAAGATGCCGTCTTCCTTGATCTTAGTGCCATTATCATTCAACTTAATTTTGTAAACAATCTCAACTCTTTGTTTTACAATTATTGAAACAATTCAACCCTTAGAAATCATCTGGTTCAGATTGTTGAACAACCAGTTCTATTCTTATTAAGAGTAGTCTTAGTTAATGTTTTCTCGGGTCCTAAGTAAATGCAAAATATACGCGTATTGAACTTTCTCTTGACTAGGCAACCAATGGGAGTCCCTAAATAAGCAATTACTTCATATCTAATTTAATTATTCAGTTATGGTGTGATGCAACAAAAAGTGAACCTAGAGTCTTGATTTCATTCTGTGTAGTTTAAAACAATAGAAAAAACAAGAAAACATACCGATGATAATATTTTCATGAATGCTTGTGATTTTAAAATTTAAACCATAGTCAAACCACCGAAGTAATTCATACAAGGCGATTCTCACAACAGGATAAAACTGTTAGACAGGAAAACAAGAGATGAAGAATTACTTTACAAAGAAAGAACGAGAAAGCAAGGACACTACCAAGGAGAAAGCATTTTTCGAGTTTTCTTCTTCGGTGTGATTCTCCTATAAGGACATGACTTGCTCTAACAAAAAGATCCTTTTCTTTAAACATCATGAAATCTTTTTATGCAGTTCTGTTGCAGGTTCTTTATAGTTAGGCTCTATGTGATGGCTGAGAACTTATGAGCGAGTGTCGAAAAGGGTTCGCAACAGTCGAACTTTTGTTCTCTTCAACCCAAAATCCTCCCTCTTGATATAATCAAAGAGACAACATAGGGCTTTTTTCTCCTCCCTCACAAACCATAATCGAAATTTAAAGTTGGTGGGAAAACCAGGGATAGCGTAAAGAGACACCTGAAGGGCATTTTGTTTAATTTGATGTTTGAAGGTTATGAAAATAAGGGGTTACTTTTGCAAATAGTTTCTTTATTGTCTTACCAGCAGTTCCCATACCATAAAAAATTCTATAACAACATTTTGTAAATCTAATCATTTTCATGTTTTTCTGAATAACCTCTTTTAGACAGAAAAAGGCCTTTTGTCTGTTTTTATATATCTGTTTTATCTTTAAAAGAATTATACAAAGAATAATGAGGATATTTTTGAAAATGTCTGAAAATTGATGAAGGTTGGGTTTTAATTTGAGGTTTCATAGCTATTCAATAAATCACCTAATCAGAAACAGCTACAGTGATATGGAAAATAAAATCCATGAAATCCCATATTAATACCATAATTTTCAAGGAAGATGGGTATTTGAACTACAGTGAGAATGTGATCAAAATAATAAAACATTGTTAGCAATTTCAAAATGTGTGGTTTCACATCACACTTCTTGTTGGATTGTTTCGCATGTGCTTATATCTCGGTCTCTCACGTGGTCCCGTCTCCTTTGACATTGTTCCTCTTCCTCCTTTTAATCAAGTCGTCCCTTGCTTATCCTTAGCCATCGTAGCGCCATAATTCTTTCACTAAATTACTAGTTTTACATGCTGACGCCGATGCATATATAAAGGCTAAGGGGCCAAGTTCTGACAATCTAATGATGGCTGGAATCGGGCGGCATTTTATTGATTATTTCGCCGTCCGCAGACATCTTCCCATCCTCCTCCATCACTTCCTCAAGGTAATACCTATTTCTTCTTCCCCGTGGCAGAAGCGGAAAGCGGGGAGGAAGAAGTTCCGGGAGACGCGCCACCCGGTTTACAGGGGCGTGCGCCAAAGAAACGGCAACAAATGGTGTGCGAAGTGCGCGGAACCGAAAACAAGTCCAAGGATATGGCTGAAGGACTTTTCACGACTCCTGAAATAGCGCAGCTGGGCGTACGATGTGGCCGCGCTGACTCGAGCGCCGCTAGCTTCGCTCAATTTACCGACTCCGCCTCTCGGCTTCCACGCGCAAGTCATCTTCCGCGGCGTGACGCCACGGGCGGCGGCGCGAGACGCCATGGCGCCAGCCTGCCGCTGCTTCAACGAGGCTGAAAGCTTCGTTGAAGGGTTCGGCTCAGAACTGAAGGTTCCAGAAGGTTCGACGGGGTGTTCATGGATGAGGCGTTCGTCTGCCAGGTTTGAGTTCAATAACGCCGGCGGAAGGGTTGATCACCGCCATGACTGTGTTTGTTGATTCCGCCCTGATGATACAACTACCTGAACGTCTTTGTGGATAGTAATTAAAGTTTATTTTTCTTCCCACTCCGAAGTCATGCCACTAACTGGAACTATTTTTATATTATTCTTGCACCAATGTTTTCTCATGAGGTGAAGACGGAAAATTCAAATAGTGTAATTACTGATTATTTTAAAAATTATGAACATCTAAATTCACGTTCAGGGCATGAGTGATAGTATATTTAGGAGTTCATTTTGGTTTCTAAAATATTTAGGGAAAAGTCTGGGAAAGAAATATAGAAAAAACAATGATGAAAAAATAATGGGAAAATAAAAATGGGATTAAATGAATATGTAGTTATCAGTGTTTCATTTCTTTTATTTTTACTACAAGTATTTGTGTTGTACTTTATTCTTTGAGATCTGTGCCTTTTCACCACATAAATGTCGAACCTAGGATCTCGTATAGCTCCATCTCACCATTTACCATGATTGAGTTTAGGCGCATAATTTTATTTGTGTTCCTTTTTCAAACATTTTGTGCAATGTTTAGCAACTTTTAAATATTTTTGCTTAATAAACATAACCATAGATCATTGTCATACGTTTTTTCTTTCTTATGTTTTAGACAAACACCGTCTTAAAGTATGTTTGTTAGTGATTAAAATATATTTTGCCCGATATGATACTTGTAGTAAATAAAAATGAGCTTGAAAACTGTTCTTCAGGGGCGCTCTAAGACACTTGAAAATAACGCAGCAAAACCTTCAGCCTTCTTTTCTCCCAGCTTTATCTTCGATTTTTAGTCAGATCTTCCTTAAGCAAGGAGGATAGATTTTTAATCATTCTTGGTTAAATTGTCTTCCTTTCTTTTTAATTTATTTCCTTACAAAAACAATTATTCCATAGATCTAAGTTTATTTACAATTTTTTGTGTTTCTCGTCTTATTATAAATATTGAGTTTTTAATCGTCTTGTTCTACAGCATTTATTTTAAAATGTTTGTTGTGAAACTTTATTTTGTGTGGGCGATGGATGTCATACATTAAATAAGATTGGACAATAAATTAAGATTCCTTGATTCAGCCAGATATGTTAAAGCTGAGTTCATAGTGTTTGATTATTCTACATTGTATTAGATTTTGGGTTTTAAGGAAATTTGATATCTTATTAACAGTAGATATTAATTATAAATCTATTAGTTTTTAGTGATTTGTATAATAATTATCTATAGTCTGTAATCTTAATTTTGACTCAATAAATTATTATTGTTGTTCATTATTAAAGCAACACCTAACCAGCGCCACATTCTTAAAATTCTTGAATTAGAATAGTTGTATGAAAAGATTTTTGATAAACTCATTCTACTTTTTAATTATCAATCATGATAATTATCTAAACCAATACTCTGTGACAGAGATCCTCTCCTCCATGAATGTGACCACATCTTTTAAGGCACAGGACACTGTCTGAGCTTTGAATAAGTATCAGAAGTTGTCGTCTCTACATATATTACACATTTTGCATTTGAAGATATGTTGTTTTAATTATAAAGATTTGTTTTATCTTAGTTTAAACATTGTATATGTGGATTAGCGATATGGGAGGTTCAACATGAGCAGTTTTCAAAGAAATCTGAGGAAATTCGCTGGAAGGGAAAAGAGATTGTATAATAAGATTCATAGTAAAGGATCAAGTAAATTTAAATAAGGTTTCAAAAATTTTTTCATCGAATAAATATCATTTCATTTGCTGTTTTGAGCATCAATTCGAAATTTAAATTCTAGTTAATTTCAAAAAAAAAAAAAAGAACCGGATTAAACAGTTTTCTTGCGGTTTACAAAGATTATATTCTGATTGATTTATTAATTTTATATATTTTGACGACCAGTGTTTCATTTTGAATATCCTTAATGTTTAGTCAGCCATTCATTTGAGTGTAAATGCCATTTAACTTATTGTTGCGCAGATAATGAACATGACCATATTCTCTTTTTATCTATAAACTAGTCAGTTCATGGAAGCGTTAATACAAAATTGCTCATGCAAATCACGTGACAACCAACATTGATATAATAAATCATTAACAATGTTTGTATTTATGGAGATCATGTAATCATTCGATCTGAATAATTGGGATACTGATTAAATTCCTCTTTTTAAATAATTCAAATGGTATTCTTCAAAACAGTTTTTTAAATATTTTATCCAGATTTTTTATAGCCGTGTTGGTTTTAAAACTATCATTTTGTTTTATCATTTTATAAAGTTGTTCTTTCTATTTATAAATATTTTTCATGTTTAATATTTGTTTAAATCATTCCTCATACATTTGTATAACTAATTTTTTGTGAAACAGGTTTTTTCAAATAAATTCAAACGATCGAAAATGTGTTTGATAACATACAAATTTGATCTAAATATAAAAAAGATAAAAAATAAAAATTTTAGCATTATATTTTCCAATTTTGATATTCTTGAAAAGGCGGTGCGAGATCTCTTTGTATCATATCATAATAATACTGCAACCTTCAAATTTTAATTCTCTAATATGTTTGTCAACAACAACTCATTCATGATTGCTGCACCTCTGGATTTACTGACAATATTGACTAATCACACCATTGAATGATCATCCACACATATTACGAGTTTATTTTTTAATACATTTTATGATAAATAGTTTTTTTGGACGTAAAGTCACGGATATCATAACCTTACCTCATCTGTATTTAGAATTTAGATATTCCCTATCATTTTTCTTCAATTATATTAGTTACATTCTGAGATATCATCTCTCTCATATATATATATATATCTCTCATATATATATATATATATATATATATCAAATCATTCAAATAATAAAAATAATAGTTGACTCATCAAATTGGCAAGATCAGTACTTTAATTTACCGCCACCTGCCTTCTGCCAAATAAAGTATATATCTATAACAGAATTAAAACATCATTGCAAATTAGTGTTAAAGTTTAAATCTATGTAAAGTTGTGAGTTAATTGCAAAAATGTCCTTTGTAAATAATGATCATTACTATCAATTTATGAATAAAGTGAACAATTTTTTTTATCATCAAAGCCGATGAAACCCAATTGGAAACCAGGTCATCATCAACCTGAATTTTCACCCATGTTTTTTTTAAATTTTTTATGCCAAAATGTCTCCTCTGGTATAGAAAAATTCAGCTGAGAACCACACCCACTATGTTCATATACATGTTTTGATGTTTCCCTTTGAAGTAATTGTGATTTTGATAAGTGATGAAGTAGGATTGAATGGACCTTCATTGCCTCTCCATCAAGTCACCTTCATTACAGCAGCCAAAAATTTCTTCCCTTTTGGCTATGTTAAACTACATCAGATCATCTTGAGCCATATCAATCAGTATCTTCAGGTGGTCTTAAAATGATCGTAGTGAGGCGTCATTCAGCATTCAAGCCACATGTGATTCCTTGATGGTCATCTTCTATTAGATTATATTATCATTTGGAACTTTTGAAAAAAATAAAAAAAAATGCAAAAATAGTTTGAAAAATAATCTTTGACGTAAATAATCATGGTTTCTCACCAATGGCAAATGGTTTAAAAATCATATTTCAAAACCCTTCTAAAATACTAAGTCAAAAGTGTCTCTTAAAGACGACACTAATATCAAATCAAAAAATTTTCAAAATTATAAATGTATATTCAAAAACCTTTAATTCTAAATTAACGTTTTCAAAATTATAAAAGTGTCTTTCCAAAAACATTTTTGTGTAAAATTTTTTAGAATGTGTTTAACTAAAAAAGCAACTTTTTAAAAGAAAATCTATCTCTTGTGAAGAGACCATACTCATAATGTAAAACACATTACAATATATTATTAAAATTTTCTATTTTTCTGCTATGTCTAAAAAGCCTCATATTTATGACTCTCTTTGGTTATTTTGAATCTTTTAGTTCTTCAAAGTATTAAGGCACACTGATTGTTGGTTTAGTGAAAAGAAAATGAAGAAAAAGTAAGAAAAAAATTTAAAAAAATGGTAATGTTACATCATTTAACAATCATTCCATACCTTTTCTCTCTATAACTAACTGTTTTTCACATATTCCTCAATTTTATGTTAATCAGTTATAACCTTAATCATGGACAGACTATTCTCTTTGAAAATTCAATTCAGGTAGTATTGATGAATTCAATTTGTATGTAGTTTAACTTTAATCATGTAGTTTAATTAATATCATTGTTTTATCATTATTGATCCTTCCATAGGACTAGTTTATGTTAGTCATCTGATTCCATGGTTTTGTCCTTCCTCCATAACTGTTAGACCATTAGATAGAAAACTAAGATTATTATGTTAGCCATATATATATAGTAAATGAACCCTATAGTTTATAAGTTTTAGTAAAACATGCCTTTGAGATAAGGAAAAGCTATCTGATGTTACTTTCTATTAGTTTTCCTTCACTTTTAGTTTGGGAGACTAAGCGGCATGACCCAAGCAGTTCACTGGGAACACTGATGGTGTGTTTTCTACATTTTTCAAATGTTGAATATCTCTCAATTCTATTTAATATAAGTTGTTTTTGTGATAATCATTTGCTGGATAATTCATATTTATTTATATGTTATAATAATGGTTTCTTATAGAATCAAGGATAGCCTTTTGAGTTAATCATATAATATCTATTGGGTCTGAGAGAAAAATTTTGAGAGAAGTTTGGTAATGTCTTGAGAGATGTAAGTTTGAAAAGTTGAAGGAGTTTCATGAGTTATTTTCTCTTATTGTGAATCTAGGTTTGTGGTTTTCTTTATGATCTTGTTATTGTAAATTATATTATTCTGGCATCGCATTGATACAAACTTGCAAAGAATTAATTAGACGTTGGGTTAGTAAGCCCTCTCAGTAATTAGTGATTCGACAAGTATGAAGGGAGAAAGGTATGCACAGTTAAAGATTACTTACCTTCTGTTGTGGGATCTCCCAATTTATGAAAATGGTTCAGAATCTCTACATGCTCTCCGGAAGAAAAGTCTCTATCCTTTGGGATAAGATCTCTAATTCCCATATCAAGGCTAATTGTTCACTGAGAATGATCGCCAGAAGTAAGAGATTTGAAACTAATTAGATGGATAATACTTTTACATATTGTAGCCTTCATCATTAATCATGACATAAAAAAGTGAAAGACGGTCGACTTAGGGACTTGTTTAGATGAGGCCTTGCAGGGTTGGTCCTCTATCAAGGATTTCAACTTTCACAAAAGCAGGAGCCTTTTGATTTCTGCATCTGAATGTTCCCTCTGGGTTCAATCTGTGGTGGGATTGGATGGCTTCCATCTGTGGGCCAGGTGCATTATAGATTGGCAGGTCGGACCTAGGGCCACATCAGTGTGGTTTAAAAACCACGGTATACTATGCCTCTTTTCTGACTGGAATTGCCTTTCTGGATTGAAGAAAATCAGTGTAAATATTGAATCTGAGATAATGCTCTCAAATCAGGGTTTCGCGTGCTGGAAAACACACTTCCCCTAGGTATATGTACAACATGTCGCGCCGGATGGCGCGCTTTAATGTATGTATGCCCTCGATGGGAGTGGGACAATAACAACTTCTTTTATCTTTTCTCAGTTTTCTAATACGCGTTTTCTTTCTGTGTTTGCAGCGCCTTTTCGAAAGGGCCATCATTAACTCTTGACTCTTGATGACTTTCGATTTTTAGGTGAGTGTTAAATCTCCAATACCTTTCAATAAATCAGTTGTTTGATGTTTTGTCGTTAGGCTGCCATTAGGTTTGTAGAATGTTTTAAATCCGTTCGTTTATCCTGGGATGTAAAAGCCTCAGAGGATTTCTTCTCTTTTAGGTTTGTTTCCATCTTATTAATGAGTCCTCAGTGACCCTTTATTTCTTATTTTATTCATTCTATAAATTGCAAGGGATTCTGAAGAGGTTTCCAGCAGTCAGCCTTAATTGGGAGGATACCAGGGAAATGCCTATTGCAAGCGTTAATTCATTATATCACATGAAAATAAAGTTCGTTCAACCAGGTTCCCTCGCATCAAATTCAGTCACCGGAGATCAGATGACTGGTTCCTTCACATCATAAGGAAGCGGATAATACCAAATTCCACTTCCCGCAGGAAAGCCGAGTTCGTTTGTTGGCGACTTATACCCGTTCCGTAGTTGGTGAAGCGGTTTCTACATTTGCGACCTCACATCCACATTAGGCGTCTTAGGTCTTGATGGGATCTAATGTGTTGAACATTATACTAGTTGGATGTATTTCTATTCATTGGGTTGTTTCTCATTTACGCTGACTTCAGGGATTGAGGCCCATTTTCATCTATCTTATTATTGGCCATAATTGTAAATGAACCTCAAACTCTAAAGCAGAAGAAGAAAGGTGGTGTTGGTGAAAGGCACAATGATGTGAACCATGGGGCTCCCACAGAGACTAGTTTGACCGGATAGTGTCTCTTATGTTCCTTGGTTTGTTCTCTTTGTTTGAGTTTATTCATTCAAAGTTGTATGTGTTTTGACATTTGCCTATCTCTTTGAATTTTTTGGCAGGTTCATACTGGGCTGAGGCCATTGGTCAGCTGGAGTGGAAGGCGATACCGGGATCACATGAACGGTTAGCAAATTCAGAAAGGACCAGGAAAATATTCTTGTCGAGTGCTGACTTACCAGAGGTTGGTTGCCAGCCACTTGAACACATCTCGTCATCCTGTGATATTGATTGCTAGAAGAGCTAGTCAAGGTGAATGAGTTTTCCACCCAAATGATTTTTCTTTTCCACCCTTATTAATCAGTTTGAAGACCTTTTGTGTCATTAGCTTGATTGGCATGTTAAGGACTTAACAAGCTATGTCATTTTGTGTAAGGTTTTGTTTTGGACACCTTGCCATAGATAGGGATTCGGCTCAACCATGAATCCAGTTCAACTCACCAGTTGCAAATCCAAACCGAAGAAAATGGCGAAGAAATGATGAGATTGCAAATTTTTACCCAGCTTTGCAAATCACCTTACCCATTCAGTTACCACCTTGTTGGTATTCCTGCTGCCCGTTTGACTTTTTCACTTTTTGTTCTCTTTTTGGTTTTCTACCACTTTCTCATACAATAGTGTTTGAGTTGTAGTTTTGCAGTGATTATTCTGAGGTTTGGCTCTTAAGCCCCGGACAAGGTGTGTTCGAACTGTTTGCTCATTAATAAATTCACGAGGCCAGGAACCTTTGGCTGATTCAGCTATTTTTCATTTTCTCTCTTTTATCTCGCGCCCTCTCCCTTTCTCTACCAGCTAGCTGGATGGGCGGCTGAGCCTCTCTCCTTGAAGAGGCTGCTAGGTGCGGGATCTTGGCGGTGAGGTTCCATGTTTTCCATCAAGTATCCTCAGTTCTTCTCCCTTTTCCAACTGGTTTTTATCCCTTACTAATTCTTATTAGATGATATTACTTATTGGGTTTTGACTCATTGGTTCATCATTCAGATCATTGATCGTTTATGAACATCATTTGTAGGTCAGGTATAGCGAGAATTGAACCGAGGTGACTTGTGTTTAATGTGAGAGGAGAACCTGTAGCACAGGTGTGAATTGCCCATTTTGAAGGATGTTCTTAAGGATCCGAGCCACATAGCTAAATATAAAGTCGGGTTGAAATGGCAATAGGTCATCCTCCCCAACGTGAGGAAAGGACCTTGGAAACCCTCATTTATCCTAGGAATCCAACCCCCTTGGTGACTTAACATTTAAAGGGGTTCTCTTTCATTTTCTTGTTTTATTTTAAAGTTCCATCAGATAAAGGCCCTTGTTTGCTGAAGCCCAAAATCCAAATTGAATTCTCATTTGGCCTTAGCACACGCTCATTTGTGAAAGACCCATCCACGTGTTGCGACCTAGAGCCATTATCTTGTGTGCCGCCTCGACGATGGGAAAATCAGTTCATAATTTTGATGAGGTCCAGGACCACCATCATTTGATCCTTAGCGTGATCATAAGAGATGTTGCCTAAATTTTTATGGTGACTGATATTGAATATTTTGTGATCCTCATCACGAGTTCAAGTTATTACTGCTTTTGGTCTTTTTTAGTGTTTATAGTCAATTTTTTAAATTATTTTAATTGAAAAAAAAAAAAGTTCTTTCTTGTTAGGATGTTTTGTATTTGGTTATTTGCCTGTTTGTCTTTGTGAGTGCATGTTCATGGTTGAAATCCCATAAGGCGAGTTGATCAGTCAGTCTTCTCACGAGGCCCAGTCACGAATTTGAATGGCAATGGAACATCTAAGGAGAGCAGCCTGATTCTAATTATCTAATGGGAAAGAGCCTATTATATAAGTCCAGCGAGATTCTGGACGCCTCAGGCTCAGCCCACATATGGCGTCTGATAACCATAGTTGGAGACCACCTAGGCTCTGTGAATCCGGACCTCCCCCGATGTAATTTCCCATCCCATTCTTCGCTCCTCATGCACCTTCTGCGGGTCAACTTTACTGAGTTGAGCAGCGTGCTGGCGGGCGAAATTGGTGGGTACTTTATAAGAGGAGCATAAAGTGGTGATGTCGAGCCGTCAAATTCATTACTATGGAGGCTCTTCCGAGACAAATATTGGTTCGACTTTAAAGTGTGATTAGAAAATTGACGATCTGGTACTCGTTTCGAAACTCTGATTATTATGTTCATCGGGAGAAGGGTATGATAACACCAGTTGGAGGAAGACAGTGTAACCAACCAATCAGCGAATCTCCCATTCTTGGCCGGGAAGGCGGTGAAGGAAAATCAAAAACCAAAAACTATTCTTAAACCACTTCCCATGAGGTTGTGCCCTTGTGGCACCTCTGCACTAGCGGTGCTCATCATCCTGCACGCGGCTGATCATACGAGCTTTTTGCTCAAAATTGACGGTCCATTACCGTAAACATGCAAAGCGTAGGAAGTTAGTAGCCATTGTTTCAACGACTTTGCCCATTCACCATCTCAAAGAAGACATTGTAGCATAGTGGTATGGCATAGCGGATGGCTCATACCAAAACCGTCTTGGTTCAGTTTGGGCTGAACCTCGATGTTACCGACTCACGGAGTCAAGGCCGTATCAAAACCGAAAGCTGGTTGAAGAACTCAAATTCTCTACTTTTATATTTTAGATTTTATTTTATTTTCTTTGTTAATTATATCCCCAGATTTTCTCTAATTTTCGTTCTAATCCTTTGTTTAACATTTTCGTTTTGCTGCCATTTTTAATTTTCCTTTGTTATTTTTTGGTTCTGTGTCAATATTACGATGAGGAGGTCGAGTTAGCCCGGTACACCTTCTATTTTTTCCCTTGTACTTTCTTTTGTTTATTTTCATTTTATTATTATTATTTAAAAAATTGTTTGTTTTCTCAAAAAATAATATCGTAAATACGCATTATAGTTATAGAAAATTGTAACATATCAAATTATAAAGGCTATATTAAGTAGCCTCCTGAAAAATTCGCGAGTTCTCGAAACCACACTGACAACCTCCTAATTTTGCATCTAAACGCGTTTGATATAACATATCCGACTCTTTGGTAATTTGCGTTTGTTAAGAAAGATTAGAGAGTGTAGATCAAATATATTCGGAAAAAGAACCTTTTGAAATTCTTGATGAAGTTATGAATTTTCAAATCACTTCCAGTTACTTTTCTCTCTTATTATTAACTTATGTTTAGGCTATTGAGGTGAATAAGGTCGATGGAAATTTTGCGAAGTCTTCTATCAACAACTGATTTTGTTTATCGGAAATCTCAGATTCCTCCATCATTTTCCTCCTTCTTTGTCAAGATAATGTTGGAATTGGTTGAGAAAGGTTAAGAAGTGCGTTGTGTTTTGACAGCCATACATTGGTCAGATATTTTCAGGTCGATTCTATTTATTTATTTTATATTTTTAATATAATTCATGTTTTTTTTAGTTCTAACATAGTTCATGTTTCGTTTAGTTTAAATTTTTTATCAATCTGACTTGCGTGCTGAAATTGAATTTTAATGCCAATGATTGCCAATGTTAGAATGGTATTATATGGTTAAGTTGATAACATAAAAGTGTAATTGTTCATTCACTTTTTTATGCCACATTGAACTAACCACACCACATTGCACATTAGATTTCATTACATGTTTAAAACAAACATATTAATATGAAAAAAATCATTCTATTGCATTTGACCTACCTAATAGTTCAGGACCCTCGTAAAACAATGAGTATTTCAAAAAAAAGAAAAGAAAAGAAAAAGAAAAAGAAAAGAAAAGAAAAAAAGAAAAGAAAATGCTGTGGCCTTTGTCTGTAGAACGAAACTAGGTCCGAGGGTATATGGCGAAAGTCTTCAAACACCGTGCGCCAACCGTTGGTTGTTAGAAGTCGCCCGACTTTAATGCTCATTACGCGGTGAATGGTGCGACGAGTGAAAGTAGATTCAGTTGACCATTAAAATCGGGTGAAAACCTGAAGAGTTCATGTGAAGGTCGCCGACCGATCACTGTTATTGGTTGGGGAGTCTATGGTGGACCCGATTACCATGGACGCCAGTTGTTACCCTCGGCGTGCACCTAACAAAAGATTAACGAATAAGTGATTGTGATCTGTAAGTTGATTATTCCACACTGGGTTCCGATAAAGCTGAACAGAGGAAAGATGAAGGTTTGACCAGATTATTTTAAAACTAATCAAAATTCAACCGCCCGGTTTTAATGGAAAGTTTATGTTGGTTCTCAGTTGAAAGCACTATTTTGATATAGATATGTTTATAGCGCCTCTTTAAATGGTCTTTGGTGATTTTGATGACTCTTGAAGGGTTGGTTTATCCTCCTTACTTTTAGCTTTTGTTTTGGATGTATATAGTTCATCTGCTTTTGATTACTTTCTTCAGTACAAATTATAATATATAAGAAAGTGTGATTACTGCAAACCAGACCTCTTTCCACCTTATATCAGTTTTTCAAGCACTTGTGTGCTAATGGCCCCTCATTAAACAATTGGCATGTTCAAGGACCTAACAAGCTACTAATCAAATTTTGTGGCAGGTTTGTTGTTTACTGAGCATATGCAGGTGGATGAAGTTAAACTCAACCTTTGGAGATCAGTTCAGCTCTGGACAGCCAAAAAACCCAGAGAAAGAAGAAATGAAGCAGAAAGAAGTAGAATTTGCAAAATTTTTCTTAGCTTGAAATTGTGCATTTGTGAATTTTAGTAACCTCTAAAATTCAAACTATGATTTTATATCTGAAAATTGCAGCCTAGTATGTTAAGTTCACCCTGATGAAGGCTATTTCTTAACATCAAGTTTGACTTTTTCATACTGGTTCTATTTTGGACTCTTTAACACTCCACATGTACTAGTGTTTGGTTTGTAGTTTTGATGTTGTGTTGGGTTTCTTTCATAAGCCCCAGATAATTATGTGAAAATGTTTATGTTAAGCCAAAATTCTGTGCAGGAACCTTAGTAGGTTCCTCCTTTTCATTTTCTCTTTTTTTTCCCTTACTTTCTCTCCCTTTCTGCTATTAACCACCCTCAGAGATGACAACTGGAGGATGACGGGACAAACTCTTTCTCTGAAAGAGGCTACTAGGTCTACAGGATCTGAGTAGTGCAGTTCATGTTTCCTGTGAGTATCCACATTAATTCTTGTTCCCTTTTACTTTCAGGTTTTGATCACTTTTGAGTCACTATAGGACTGGTTTAATCTTAGTAAACTTTTGATCATTGTGTGTAAATATTCTGATCATGATGTTTTGATGATTATCGTTTACAATTCCGTAAAGTGGTTCAGGTGGCTGTCTTTTAATGACCGAGAGCACCTTATGTGATGGATGCCATTTTTCAAAGGATATTTATTAAGGGTCAATTTACATAACAGCTGAGATCGGGTTCCAGAAGGCCATTCTGGTCATCTCCTCAATGGAAAGGACATGAAACCTCAGTTTATTACCAAAGATCATTGGTATTCGCCTTTAAAGATTAACTTTTATATTTTACTTGTTTACTTCCAGTTCACCAATAAAGCCCACTGTTTTGTGGTATTTAAAAATCAAGCTGATTACCATTTGGCCTCCATGTAGCCTCATTGTGAAGCCCATCCTGTGTTCTTCAATTTTCTGTTGGTATTCTTCTGATAGGGAAGAATTAGTTTATAAATTTTGATGATTAGGACCTGGCTGACACAGAATCGAGTGAGCCTTGTTTCTTGCCAGCCGTTTAGTGGTCCAGCGGTTCTTCACAAGTGGGCCACTCCAAGAGCTGGTGAAGTGGCGAAGGCTTGATTACTTTCTTTGACGGCCGGGTTGACTCAAAGGATAGATCACTTTGGGCGAAGAGAATAAAGTAAAGACCAAACGGGCCAGGCTAGAATTGAGGTTTGAATTAGGTGGATCGGGTTCTCTGAACTGTTGAGGCAGATCATCTGTCCTTCGCATTTGGGTTCCGCATGGATGCACAAGCGGGCTGTGGCGGCGGGCCGTCGACTCACGAAGCACTTTGGGAGAAAAGCGCTAAGCGGTGTGGTGCATGAAGCCCGACAGCTGTCAGCGTGGTCCGATTCGCTTCCATTTTGCGTTTAACGTCTCCATTGAACTACCAAATCGATTATAAGATATCTAATGCCGAAAGGATGATATGTAAGGAAAAATCGCGACGTTTCGCGTTAATCGTTAGTCAGCCGAAGTTGAAGAATTACGGTGGATCTGCTGGTTCTATCATTGTTATGGATGATTCTGGGCGGATGTTGTTGTTTTGATCAATAAATGATGCTAGACATGGATCTTATTACAATGAGCTACATATATTGGAGATGGGTATGTGGAAATAGGTTGTGACAAAAAATACAGACTGAGTTCAGATAGTATCAGAAGAGCCAAAGTGTCAAGCCAGACTACCTTCTGATTTGATCATGCTCTTTATTGAATCCGGACGACTGCTTCATTATTCTGTTGAGTATTCAACTTCTTTACCTTCCGATATATCAGGTCTTATACTGAAATACAGAGTGATTAGTTTGTTCTGAAGTTCAATAAAAATTTCTTCATGATTATTTCATGAGTCAATATTTATGATTTAGTGTTGATTGTTTATTTGTTTTGGTTGAAATAAATCTATAAATAAAATCTTTTGGTTAAATACAACATTAAAGCTAGATCAGAATGTCAGCCTTGATTGATCATCATGTAGTTAATTAGGGAGTTTGTTAGTAACCAGTGTTTGAAAACTCAAACAACCATGACTGGTGAAAGTCATTGATGTTGTTTAACTCGTTCACTCCATTTTCTGTTTCTTATCATCACCCACCTCTTGAACCACAAAAGTATTAAAAAGGGAAAAGGAAGGGCCAAAAGCAAGAAGTTGAACAAGTTTTAGGATCAGTTCAAAGATCTTCTATACAACTCAGATTAGGTTGAGACTTTATCAATTAACACGTTGAAGGACTAGAGGTATTTATATATGTATCATTTTGAATATCGTGTATATCTTATCGTGTGAAATCATTCCTCTCATTGATATTTTTGCAAAAAGATTATGTGACAATTGAGTTGAGATTACTAATGATCTTTCTTTACTAAAATCTAAATGTTTGAGATGATCCGGATTTTCTTGATCTATTCTTTGGTTAGTTTAAATCATAATGATTTGTTGTTAGTGATAAAATATAGTTGATCACATGTTTTCTCATTGTTCTATGAAGTGCATCTATTAGTTTGGGATGTTTAGGAAATTGCATAGATTAGATTATGAATCATTGATTATGGGAGTCTTGGTTCAATGATTCATGTTGTGATGAGTATGGAGTGCAGAGAAGGTTATGTTGACCAGGTTGTCTTAATGAAGTTTTTGGTACGCCTCTGGCTTTTTTAAAAATTCATGACGAAACTAAACTTGAAAACCTCATATTGCGATATAGTTCTCAAATATGCGTAGGAGGACGAAAGCAAGGAACTTTGTCAAACGGACTTTTTACTTGTTAAACGGAAGGAAGGTCAATCAGTAAACGTGAAATGGTCAACGTAATTTTGTTGTATCCAGGTTAAAATCATAGTAAGAAAGATCCCATATATGTGAGTTCATAAGGTATATTAGCTCGTTCCTTACCTGACGACAAACAGCAATAAAGGCACGTAGTAGAATAAAAGTATTAAACTATGTTCACATATAAACTTACCCAAATATTATTATCATGTTTTGATAAAGATTGATGTCATATGAGAAGATTCTCTCTCTGTGAACTCTCCTGATGGCTAATAAGCGCCTTTGTGTTGTCTGTATTTGACAGCTAATTTCATAGGACACTTTTCACACAGGGTTTCCAAATTTTGGTTTCAGTCGGTGGGACTGAGAATAAGTAAAAAAAAGAAAAAAAAGACCCCGGTTTGCAGGATTGTTAAGGATTTCGTGAGGAGGTCGGGAGAGTTGAGCATTAGATGCTGGATTCTCCAAAATGGGCCTCTAAGGCCATTCTAGCTTTGGAGGGTGTTGTTCAAGAATCTTCCGGGGAAGCCGCAAGGCTTTGGAAGATCAGTCGTCGGCGGGAGGGCCCTCCAGAAGCCGTGATAGGGTTGCGAGGCTCCTTGAGTCTTGTTAGGTGATTGTCTGGGTTGCTTGGCGCTAATATGTTTTGTCGTAGGAATGTGGTCTTCCTTCATTGGATATGGTGGCTCCTGGTCCAGAGGCTATTGGAGAAATCATTGATTGTTGGAGTCCCTTCCATAAAGGGACTGCTAACCGATCCCTAAACATGCCTGGTCTCCACCCCAACATTCTTCCTATTACCAATGGTGGCTCATGCGAGGTATTCCATCCCTTCCTAGGCTATTTGGATGAGGTCTGCTAATGCGTGACTTCAAAGGCAGATGTACATTCATAACCATGACTTCAATGAGACGGTCAAGCTAGGTACTTGAAGCTGATTTCTGTCTCTCTTAACATGTGTGTGATTTTCTCCTGGCTGCCTTTTGTTTTGTGGCTGATTCTGCATGTCGAATATGGCCTGTAGCATGGGAGCTCCATCATAGGTTGGAAGATCTCGAGTTGCGGCTCTGCGGCTCAGTGGTGCCTCTGGGATCAAGCATTAGAAGATGGCCTGGGCAGGTGGGGATCTAAGGCAGAATCACGGGGCTTGAAAGGCCAGGGAGTACCAGAGGTGCATAGGGGCGGAGAAGGAAGGAATAGCATTTCAAGAAGGAAGCGGGGTTACTAGTTGAGGTCGCGTTGCGGCGGGTGACGAGGAAGGAAAGGGTGGAGGGTGACTTAGTTAAGGTCTAGGAAGCCTTGGTGGCTGCGGAGGAAGCCAGGCGCAGGGCGGAGGTTGAGATTTCCCAACTAGAGGTTGAGCGAATGTCACTCATGCTCGAACTCGTGGTGGCTAAGGATGAAGTGTCTTCCCTCCACTCTTAGGTGGGCAAGGACAAGGAGGCCATGGAGGAGGACTACTAGAAGGCCTTGGAGGTGATCTTCGCCTACGGCTGGAATGTTATTGCATTCAAACTGTGCATGTTAATGGGGAATAGCGGAGGTTCGGATGGTATGTGCAGACTTCCAGATTGACCAGCTTTATAAAGAGGTTTTTTGTGAACGGTGCCCCGATCCCAAACGATAGTGGGGCGGCAGTATTAGAAGGAGGATCTAATGGAGTGACAAAGGAACCTAAAGGCCGCTCTGTTGTGGATCATTTATGATTATGCTCTCCTTTCCTCTTTCCCCCATCTTTAATAAATTTATGTAAGGGCCGTCGTCATCGGGACATATTTTTGTGATCACCTGATTAGCGTATTTTAATAATCGTATTGTAACACTTATACAATGAGCCTCCTCACATTCTCATTTTTTTCTATTATATTAGTTAGTATGTTTGCTTGGAATTTTCTTTTTGGGACAGGAAAATTTGGTAGGGCTCATACATGGTTATTGGGCAAGGGCCAGTTTGGGGCTATAACAAACTAAAGCTATTGAATTGATAAAAGAATGTTTTGGTCCTACCTGCCACCTGTAATTAGGAAGCAATAAAGGAAATAAATAAGAACTACAAAGGAAAAAATATTGTACAAGAAAGGAAGGGATAAATTAGAGAATATCTAAGAATATCTCCCAGTTCCATTATTTAAAGAAAATCATCGTTATCTCATTTGAGGGGCACTAGGAGTAGGGGTGCTTTGGTGAGAGAATATGTTACTTTCCTCTGAGCCACTTTATTTGGAAAGTAGTATTGGATCATTTAGAGGTTTATATAGCTAAGAATGTTTAGAGATGCAGTCCTTTACCTGACTTCTTCTTAGAGACTCTCTTGAAGTTTTAGAGATTGATTGTTGATCATTATTCTGATGCTCTTTGGAAAGAGGAGTGTGGTATCTATTGTTCAATTTAGAGAGGATGTCAAACTTTGTGGCTGAATGGATATCCATTGTCAGATGTTCAACTTTGATAGGTGTTCTGTGTGGAACCCAGTGCAATTGGGACCAGTTATTCTAGAAATCAAGGCATAGATTCAAAACTTTATTTAAGTCTGCTGGTTGGTCTTGGCACCAAAATTTAGAAATTTTATCATTGTTTGTCTTTTATTCAGGTGAAGATTTTGTGCCTTAAAGTTTCCTGGTGAGAGGGTTAAAATTTCTTCAGTTTCTCCAGAGGAGAGAGGGTTGAAAGTTGCAGGTGGGGTCTACATACATGGCACTGTAAATCGTATTTCTTTTAGGCTGCTGATGCTCCTTATTGGATATCTAGACTTACAAACTAGGTGATAGTTGTTGGCATGGATCCTCCTGTGAAGAGTTTGTCAGAAGAGATTTCATAACATAGGTGCGCTCTTCTGGGGTTCCATATGGATTTACTTCAAGGCATTAGCTTTTATTTGTTTAAATTCATGCTTCTGTTTATTTCTTATTTATTTATTTTGAGCGTAATGATATAGCTGATCGATTTTCGTGGTTATTGCCTTTTACTATTTATAAGTCATACACTCTTTATGTATATGATACAACAATAGTTATGATTAGAAGATGTATATGCCATATTTTTTTTTTTTTTTTTTTTTTTTTTTTTTTTTTTTTTTTTGTTGTGCCTGTGTTAAGTTCATTAGGTTCTTCTCTCTAACCAATGTGGTGTGTTGGCTCAAGAAGTTATTAGTGTTCAAATTCTTTGATTTTTAAGGTTGTATTAGACCTAGCCCTTTATTATTTTGGCTGGATTGGGCCTTACACACCTCCCATCTAACTTATTATACAAAAAGATAATAATTGGATAAATTTGACATGAAAAGGATATGTATTCAACACCTCTTAAGCAATGTCTTGAAATGATCTTAATTTTCCTCTCAAGCAAGTGGAACTTTTTGAGATTTCACCATACTAAGTTTTAACTAACTATGCATATTGAGTTGAGTTCAAAGTATCAATCAAGTGCGGTATGAATTAGCCAGAGTTGTATCTGCTTTGGTCCTTCTGCATTGAAACAAAGACTCAGTAAAAAAAAAAACAGGTGAAACTTGGTGAACTTGGTTGAGATCACAGATTTATCAGACAAGTCATTAATAGGTCATCAAATTTACCATTGTATTAAGAAGGAACTCTTTGTTTTTCCTCTTCTTTTGTCAGAAGGTGAGGTGGGTTGGTTTGAATGTGTCATATTATGTGAAAATTGGGTTTTGTGTAGTTTCTGTAAGTCATCAGAAATGAAATGTACAGCAATATTCATAGAGGATTAAGCCTAATTCTTTGTTCCTTCAATAGAGTGATTGCCTTTATGTGTTTTTATGATGAATGTAGTATTTTTTATATATATTCCACGTATATCATAATTCTAAAATTAGTAAATTTCTTACCGTTCAGTATTACCTTGATTTGCATGCTCTTTCAGTGTTCTCCCTAAGTAAACTATTCCAGGGAAGACTATGGTTTGTACTCCTTATGTATGCAAAGCGGTGTTGCACTCTCATGAACAACTCCTTTCTGATTTTCAGTAATTGTTTTTTATGTGAGGGAGGTGAAGTTGACTCCACCTTCCTGTGATGTGGTCACAAGCCCTCTTGGACTGTCCTTGAATATGAATTTGTTATATTTTCTGTGATTTTGTACCTGATCAGATTATTTCAATCTGCTAAAATATATATGTTATTTAGATTTTGACAATTGTATTTGTATTGAGGGACAATTGAACTTGACCCATCACTCTTTCAATGATATAAATCTACCAAGGCCTCTTGGACTGTCCTTGTGAATTGATTTCGTTTTATTTCTATGATTTTATATCTGATGTAGAATATGTGCAATCATATGCCTATCTTCTTCTACTGTTCCATCTTGTTACATCCATTCCACTTTCTATTGAGCATTCTAAATTGAACCACTAGCCATCACATGATGAACTAAATCTTGTTTGAGAAGGCAAGGATGAAATCAGTTGCTTCGCACCACTGGAATAATGTCATAATCTTGGCTGTGGCAGGGCAGAACTGGGGTCGAGTCGATAATTTCAGATACAAATGCCGTTTTATATGTGTAGATGCATCTACCCTATACTGGATGTATAGGATAAAGTGGTTGGCATGATTGACTGGTTTACTTGATGAAGTATATGACGTTTACAATCTAAGTACGATTATACTAGGGTCTATGTGGAGCTATTGGTGTCCACAGGTGAAGTTTTCTAAAAGTGTTCCTTACCGGAGATTGGACATGATAAAGAAAATGGTTTTGCTGAAAGGGAATGTGAGGAAATTTTGAAAGTATTTAGCAATAATCAGCACAAATTCTATTACAAGAAGCCATTGAAAGAAGTAAGCAAACACCCAAGAAGAACATTAATGGTCAACAAATAAGCATATTATTTTCAGATTCGTACATGCTCTTTAAACCCAATATTGCCTAATGAAATGAATCTATACTAATTGTATGGTTTCTAAAGCAGCTTTTGCAATGCTATCTCTAGTAAAGAAAAAATTCTTGGTTGACTTGTTCATCCATCATCATTTAAATATACTCTTTTAAAATGATAAAGCCAGTAATTGAAAAGTATATCTTCCTTAGATTCACGATTCTTTAAAAATTTAGACTATTTCCCTTTGTCCTTTTGGAGGCATTCTTTTTACTGCTCCCTTACAGTATAGACAATATTGGGTTGTTCCTGTAAACACTTCATCGTAGTTAACCAAAATGGATATCTTTTAGAAACATAGAATGGCTATATGCCCAGGAGGTGATTATGAAAAAGGTGGTCATGGGGGCGTATAATGTCATTTGCTTCATGGTTGTGGAGGTTGTCATTGACGATGGTGTTGTAGAGGAGACAGAAACCTGGTATTATGAATTGTTGATTGGTATGGTAGGGATATGTTAAGGTGATTACCAGTGTTGCGACTCTCAGTGCAGCTGTTTTGGTTTGTGTATTTTGAATTGTTGTTGGTTCAACATTTTGTCATCCAGCGTCTCCATTAATGATGTATTTGAGTCTGAACACATCTTTACCACTCTAACAAATTCTGAATCAACCCGAAGATTAAAATATATAAGCTACGCTGGGCTATATAAAGCGCTTGTAGATATATAAAACTACATCTCTCAAGCTCTCTTACGCCGGAGTTGGATGGTAATCCATAGTTTGGAAAAATTTTTTAAAAAAATGCTTTCGTAAACAACATGTCGTTTCTAACTTTTTGAATAATGACTGCATTAGTTGGCTCTTGATCCATTGTAATTGTCTGACTAGGGTATTAGTACAGATCATTTTGATCAAACACGATTGATTAAATTGGGTGTTTCCTTTGATTGATCAAAGTGCTCATTGATCAATTATTTATTTTCATCAGAGGGTTTGGGTTCTTCTCTTTATGCATCTATGATCAACAAAGTATGGCTCTTCTCAAATAAACTTTAGTGTATTGATTGATTGTTCTAGATAAACAAATAGTAGCACAAAATGTTTTGTCATCTAAGTTCATCAGATTTCCTTTGAAGGTGGAAGAATTGAACTTCTATTGATTTGTGAGAATGCTTAGCCTTTCACCTAGAGTCTGTGTATTTAATCTCTAAAGAAATGACCCATAGTTTTGTAAAAGTCATAAATTATTGATTTGTGCCAATTTCTACGTAGTGCGTTGTGTTCACTGATTTTTGGCGTAAATGTCTTCATCTCAAATTGTGGTGGATACATGGCTTTTTTAAATAGGGTTGGACTTGAGTTTTTCTTCTAATTTTCTCTCCTTGATTGGTTGGTTTGAAACGCAAAATTTACAATATTCTTCAAATATCCTCTGAAGTAGCTGTCTTTTTCTTGTATGTTCGGGTGCTCTCTCTCTCTCTCTCTCACATCACTGGAATGTGTAAGGGCGCCTTTCAGTGTATCCCTGTTCCTAAGTATAGTACTCAAGGGGCCTATACATGAATGTATTGCCATTGAGCTAACACAGCGACTCTATCGCTGTCAATCTATTATTAGTTATAATATTAGTAACTTTGTTATTTTACAGAAAGGAGAAACCATCGGCTGCAAACTTTTTTGGTTGGGATAACACTATGTTGATGCCACAAAAACCTTGTATCATGTGTGAAACTCTTATCTCTGTTGTTTCAAAACCCTCTCTAGTTTTATGTCTATCATAATGATTTTATAATTTATTTTATTTTAATCTTTTATCATGGAACAATAATATCTTCACGGAAAATTTTATATTCAGACAGTTCAATGCTTCTTAGGAAGCAGATGTGGGTTATGACCCTCTGTGAAGATAATCAGATCTTTCCTTAGAGATAATGCAATGATAGGTCCCAAACTAGAGAGTAAAATTGCTAGATACATTGATTTACTCTTCCGGGCAAGATAACTACAGTTATGGAATAACACATAATGATCATTAAAATTCTTGCTGTAAATAAGCGAGAACCCGTGCACTTCAAACTAGTAGAAAAAACAAATAGCCACAACATAAGCCCGAAGCACCAATAAAAGCAAAGGCATGCTCCTACGTAAAAACGAACACAATAACGGAAATAAAAATGACGAAAAACTATAGCCTTACATGTTCCATTCATAGCTCCTGACCCATTCAACACCACATTGCTCTACGCCTATCAGGGTTGGTCCATTCTGCTTTTCACGTGCGTGCAAATGCAGATCTTCATCCCACCCATCCCAAGTATTTGGGATTTGGCTTATGGTCACTCTCGAGCAGCGTGGCCCGCTGCAGTTCTCTATCAAGTGGATCCTTGTCTCAAGGTCAATTGAAAGCATCTCCTGTAACTTCTTTCTTGACTCCATAATGATATAACCGTCCGGAAGGTACTTCCATTGCACTAACCCTTCTTGATCAGTTGATGTCCTTGGCAATATTGATGATTCTAAATAGTTGTGAAATAATAAGACCACCCTTATCGGTGAATGGTGGTAACTCCAGCTGTGACTTTTCAAGCGTTCTCCCTGTCGTCTTTGATGCGTTTGGTAGTGACACGTGAAACACGGTGAATCTGGCGCCTCGTGGTACCCAATTTGCTGTACATGAGGGCCCGATCTTCTCAGAATCTAATAGGGTGCAAGCATTCAGCCTAGTTCGTTGGATCCAGTTTGAAGACCGTTCTTGACGGACCTGATTGTAACTGCGGTACCTTCCATGGGCAGCCGGGCAAATATCTCTGCGCTATTATCATATTTGCTTCCATTACGTTCATAGATCTTTCTAGTTGGCTTTCAGTTGCAGCATGAGTTCATCCGGGTTATGATTCTTGGTGTATTACCCGGTGAGAGTCCATCTTCATTACATTCTATAGATCTTTCCAAAATTTGGCTTTAGGTTGCAATAGCAGTTCATCAGTTAAGCTAGATTCTTTGGTCAACTTCCTTGCGGTGAGAGTCCATCTTTATGCGTTGGAATGGGAGAAGGGCAATCTTCCATAAAGTGCCTTAAAGTCTATCTGATTTAAGGAAATATATGGTGGCCATCACGTGTATAAGTCATTCAGCCCAAGGTAAAATATCATTCATTTCATGGCCCATTGTTGAACAAAACAGGAGGTATTGTTCGACGTAGCGATTGATGACTTAGGCGTATCGATGCGTGGGTGGTATGAGGAATTTGTTTGTGGTTGGTGCCCGAATGGCAAAAATTCATTCCAAGAAATTCTTGGTAAGATTGGGTCGATCACTAACAATTGATGCGGGCGCGCCATGTAACGACTAGTACCCTTCACAAAATTTTACGCTACAATTTTCGCGATGCAAAGGATGACATCGGAAATGGCCGGACTTACCGTATGTCACAACCACCATGATGACATGATGTCCTTTCCTTGTGCCGGTAAATGCCGATAAAGTCTAAGGTGATATATTACTTAGCACGGGATTAAGCGGCGGTTGAAGCCCGGTGGAGCTAATGTCTCGACTTTTTATTTTCTGCATACCTGCATCCTTTGATGTAGTCTTGTACTGGTTATACCATTTTGACCATCATTGCTGTCCCGACTTCACAAGATGTTACCGGGCGCCAGAATGACCCTTGCCTTGGTGTCATGCGTTTAGGTGTAACGACTTTCCCTTAAGGTTACATTATTGATTTTAATGACCTCCTTTGTATAGTAACAGACCTTGATATATA
Organism: Tetrastigma voinierianum; assembly: GCA_016808115.1. Classification (NCBI taxonomy): domain Eukaryota; kingdom Viridiplantae; phylum Streptophyta; class Magnoliopsida; order Vitales; family Vitaceae; genus Tetrastigma; species Tetrastigma voinierianum. Next base: position 36,063 of record JAEQBH010002625.1, read on the forward strand.
TATGATCCCCCTGGTTGTTCAATAGTCCTTGACCGCTGTTTGAATATTTAGATACCCTGCACTGAAAACTATTTGAAATTTCTCCCTTGCAGCTCTTTGGAAAGGAAATTCCATGAAGAATGGGGCATACATTTTACGGAAAGGCATAAACTCTGAAATTCTCATTGATTATATTTAATTTGTAATCTGGCCAAGGCTTAGCAACTTCATTTTTGTTGCTCTAAGGTGTTGCTATTCTTTGCTCACAGAAAATATTTGAGTTATTGTTGATGGGTTTGAATAAAATTTGTGCGAGAAAGATACGAGCGATGCGTATGGCTTGATGATATGTACATCTCATATGCGATCCACCTGTTTTTGTCATGCGAGCTCAACTCAGCCCTTCTTAATTGGTTTGTCTTGTTAGTCGGGTAACTCAATTCCTTCTCCGGATACATGTTTCAATAAGTAAAAACATAATTTAAGTTGGCATGGCTAATATTGAGTGTATTGATCATAGCTGTTTTGAGGAAGCGAAAGCGTTCTTGCTTCTTCTTGCTACGATTGGCCGGAAAGATTGGTGAGTAGAGGCTATAATGCGCCAGTCGCTGTGGGCTTTCGGTATAACTTTGTCAAACTAAAGCCACGCGGTTCAAAGTGTTAGTGAATTAAGGCCAAGCTATCATAGCAGAAGTTTTATATTTCATCCACTTCAACCTTGGTTAGTGATGATGTGTCCCATGTGCTCAATTCTTCTTGAATACGTTATCTAGTAGCTTTAACAAAGAATCTATCCTCCAATATTTCAAAGTTTGCCTTACATGCTAATCGATCGGTGGACTATGGTCAAAATATCATAGAAAACCATGTGAATTTCGAAGATGATGTCAAAGATGGAGTTCGTTATGACGATATGGAAGTCATTACAAACGAAAGGCATAACTAAGTACTCGTAATGCCATTATCATTAACGAGTTTATGGATATCACATTAGTTTAACTTCATTTAATTATGACATCTGCCCGCCGATCAGCATTAAAAAATAGAAACTACGTGGGTTTTCATCATAACATGTCTTCAGTGAATCTGAGAATGATCACTAGCAGTTCTGACATTGGTAGCGCGATAAATTGTAAAATGCATTTAGTTCCGTCTACTTTTTTACTAGTAATCAGGCGGCGAGAAGGAAGAAGCTGATGCTGGGATGCACAAGCCCCGGATGCGTTTATATCTTAGACACCTTCTCGATTAGTTCTTTTGATGAGTGCATATATGGCCAGGGTTGTGTGAACGGTTTCTTCCTTAAGAACCCGTGCGGACAACCTCTGCGTGTTAATTGTGTTGACTTGAAACCAATGAACAAATATGAAAATTCACACGTAACTCTTTAAGCGGATGATATATTTGTAGTTCCATTTGGGCAACATGTTTTACATCAAGCGAGCGTACAGGACCAATTCGCCAGTTTATCTCTTTGGTGATGTCAAACGGATGTTTATTCGATAATTTTAATTCTTAGTTTGGTTTCCATGAATTCAGATTTTAACTTCCTCAATGCGCATCCACACGAGAACAAAGGGTTTAAACCATTCGATTCCCAACCACGTCTAGCCACATGTGAGAGGTAAGGCAAAGGGTTAATGAAAAATGATTAAATCGATTTATACATATAAACCTCCTTGACAACGAGATTTCCAGCCGCCTTCTGGAGCTTTATGAAAGATTTTGCGCCAGATTTTCTACAGAGTAAACGTGAGCAGGATGGCCATCGCTCACTAATGGAAATTGTAGTCAATACGCTATCGTTATACGATAACAAGTAGTGAAATTTTCAGTTTTAGCGATTCGCATAGTTTGAGGCCATCCATCTGACATTACCTCTTGATATAATTTACAGTTCGGGAGGCCCCTTTAATTCTCAACAACGTTTTTCGGTGACATCATCACACTATATGAGTTGCCCTTATCTCACGAAACTCAACATGATGCTGGTATGGGCTTTGACATTTATGTCTTGCCACGATAAAGAAAGCGGTCATTACAATTGAAGCATAAATTTTTGGCTCTTCTGCATTGCATTTCACCCTAACTAAGTGCCTCTTGGAGCTGTGAGGGTTGGTGGTGTTGCTCGATTAGCGGGAAGAAGCTAGGGCTCATTAATTGCGTGCGGGTCTTCAAACCTCCTTTGTCCCTATGATTCTCATCATTCATTCTCGTAAAGCGATTGGCTCTCTTAAGATGCAGGACTTTAAACATCCAGAGATGTGTCTTTAAACTACCATAAACGTTTACAGTGTTATCCGACTCCTTTCGTTTTAAAGCGTTTTCAAAACCTCATTCATGAGGAACTGGTTTGTCATTTCGGCGCGTACGTCGAAAGTCTCGCGCCGAAGGCGGCGAGCGAGGTTCATCCTCAAATTCATCACGAGGAAACGCTGCCGTCTTCTGGAATGTCTGGATCGCGCCACCGTGGTTACGCCTCTCCTTCATTATTGGAAGCGAAGAAACTTTAAGGCTGCGGCGTATTACGGAACAATTGATTCGATTGAATAACTAAGTGGAATCATCTCACGAAAATGAAATTCGATTTTGTTGTTTTAGATGATACAGCGTTACGTCCTCATCTTTGCCTTCACCGATAATGGTTTAAATGGTAGAAGATTATCTGGATTGCAGCGAAGACATCGGAGCGGTTGAGAAGTTTTACTCACGGCGGTGGCCATCACAAACTCATCTGTGTAGCCCCCTCTTCTTACTCACAAGTCTACGCCAACTATCATCACGCTCTTGTGGTTTATACTAACTGGCTCGATACCAATGATGATTCTAACTAAAGTGATTGCTGAATATATTAGATTTCTCTTGGTGAGAATGTCTGATTTAGATGTAACTGCATAATGATCATTAATAATTCTTAGCTGCCAAAGTAGAACCACGTACGCTGAGGCGAAATAAAAGGAAAAACAAGTAGCACAACTTTAAATGAAACTCACTAAACAGAGCATGCCTACACGTAAAACATAACACCCCACAACTAAAATAAAAATGGCCAGAAAAACTGTAACTGACCCATTCGCACGACTCTCTGAACCATTACTTTCATAAAACTCTGCCTATCAAGGGCCCGGTCCATTCACCTTTCACGTGCGTTGCAAACTGGATCTCTTCTACGTCCACCTCCAGTGGCCCGGTTTTGGCTTATAAGCCCTCTCCGAATGACGTGGCCTGTGAATACCGGATTTGGAGATAAATGGTGCCCGGGAGAACCGAAATTGACCAATAGAGACTTCTGGACTCAACCGTCTGCAGTTGTGATTTGATTATAAATTTGTTGTTTATATTTGTTGTTTAAAGTAGACTACAGTTGCAGGCAGCAGCATGACCGCTTTCCATCTAAATATAAGTACTTTCCAGTGTGGCCTTTCAAATACCCATTGACTTCAAGTGGAATATGTTTATGGTCACTATCCGAATGCCTGGTACGGATGCTGTAGCTATCTATATCATTTTCCTTTTGCTATGTGTTCTTTCTAATATTTGTCTCTGATTTTTCGAGTTTATTCATTTGATCAATGAAAAGAATAGTGTTTTTGTTTGGGACATACCCAGATCGTGTTTGAGTGATACTTTGGGATCTTATTAGGAATGATAAGTTTATTTCCATCCATTGTTTGGTAATTTAGGAATTGGAATGAAAAATAAAATAGTGATGTACAATACCATATAACATGATTTTAAGTAATTTTTCATTTTAAATGGCAAATTTCTATAGTTTTATTAAATAATGAGATTAAAATAATATATAATTCAAAAATAACCATAAAAACCTATATATATCTCTTTAAATCATTTCCCTTTCATAAAAATATATTTTTATGTATATTTTTAAATGACCTAGTTGGAATGGGAAAATGACCTAAGATTAGTGTAAATATAAAAAAGAAAGGGCATATACAAGGTCATTTTACCCCTTTTGCATTAATTCATTCTTCTTCCAAATCTCTAAATCTTATTTAGGCTTATGTGCAATTTGGTGAAGGTCGAAACAAAATCCTTGTACACACACCTACTATCCTCACAGAAGGTGATCATTCTCCCATAAAGTGTGATGTAAGCACAGGAACTGTGCTTTTCATCCATGGCTGCCTCTCATCCAAAAAGACTTCTTCAAATGAGCCATTGATGTCAGTATGCACCATAGAATTTCTTTCTCTTCAACTCCTTGTTTCAAAGTTTTAAGTTAGATTTGGGAAATATTTATATTTTATTTTCGTATAAAGTACTTTTAATAAAATTATAGTTGTGGAAGCTTATAAAAATAACTTATGACCTCCTATAAACTTAATTTTAAAAACTGTTCAATAAGCTTTGGAGGAGCTTATCAAAGCTTATAAGCCTAAAAGGTGTTATAATGGCAAAGGCTATCATTGACAATTATGTAAAAAAATGAGGAAAAAAAAACTGAAAAATGAAAATTTAGAAAAATTATATAAAAATAATTTAAATTTTTTGAAAAATTATATAAAATTAAGGAAAAAATTCTGAAAAATAGAAAAAAATAGAAAGGCAAACCAGAAAAATTCATATGAAAAAGATTAAAATTTTTAAAATGTAAAAGGGGAAAAATAGCAAAAAATAAAATAAAAATTTCTGAAACCATTAAAAAATAAAAATGAAGAACTATTAGTAGTGAGAAAGAATAATCTGATGATGATTTTCTTGATTTAAATTTGATGCAATCATAAGTTACTTATTTGTTTTGAAAATTCAAATTGCACATGATGATAGAAACATTTAATGATGTTTGTTATTTGTTTAAATGTTTGTGATGATGGGAAGCATTAAAGTGATGTTTGATTTTAAGTTTGATCTTTTCATTTTGTGTATTTTATTGTAAAATTACAAAACTATGACAACATTTGATGAAATATATAAGTTTATTTATATTAGGTAGAATCTTATCCACTTAACATTAACCCTCTTCTATTCAGAGCTTTTATTATTCGATGCGGCTTTAAATAAATATGAGTTTATAATTTACATCACATTCATTCAGCATCCCAAAGATTTTAATGAAGAAAAAAATCTAGAATATTTTGATTTTATAATCTTTGATCATATGAAGCAAAGTGAAAGAGAAGATAATGGTTCATTAACTTTTTATACTAACGATTACATTTGAATGATAATGTTTTTTGGTATACGGTGGAATCACTATTTTATTTATAATTTTTTATCTGTGGGTTTCATGATACAAAATATATTTTCAGTTCTTTGATTTTTTTGTTTTTAAGTGCCGACCAAGTGCTTATTTATTCAAACACTTCAATTTTATAAGTTCTTAAGATGGTCTTTTCAGTAATTTGAACTGTTATAAGTACTTGTGTAGTAATACAACCAAACACCTTAAAATAATACACAAGCACTTTTTAAAAATAATGTACGTCCAAATACAACAACTTATTCAGATAAAGTACTTATGACATAGCTCTGCTATAAAATAAGTGCTTAATTATTTACTAAACATGGCCATAGTTTTGTCACAGCCATTTTAGGAGGCAAAGTAGAAAAACTTTACTTAGAGAGATAAATTAATATGTCTGGCAACTCTCTGGGACTCATATCTAAATAAACTACATAAAATAGAGTGTAATAACTGTTTACCAAACTTGTAGTGCATAGCTGGTTTGTCACAACCATTAGGAAAGCAAAAAGCAGAAAACTTTTGCAGAATCGTCAATATGTCACAACAAACTCTCTAGGACTCATTTCAATTCATAACAGTCACTCCCAAACCATCAATTGGCAGACATCTATGTGAGAAAAGCTTGCGAAACCTCTAACTTTGCACAATCTCTTTCCCAGCTACTGTTTAAGAATAACAGATGACAATGTTTTCTAATAGATTACAGCTAGCTTATAATATAAGCAAGACCAAGATCCAAAAAATTGGGCATTCATGGACAATTTCAAAAAACATGTAATTTATGAACATGTATCACTTGCTTACAATTTTTCCCTTTTTCAGTCACAGATGCTAGTGTGGCTTTACTAGCTTCTGCAGCCTCATATATATATATATATATATATTTGATGGATAAGGAGTAAAACAGCCTCATTGAAACTACTAATACAAATAAATAAATAAAAACATTTAAAAAAAATTCGAACATCACAAGAAAAACAGCAGAGTGCTATTGTTAAAAAGAATAAACAGCCACAAAATAAAGGAAGAAAAAAAATTGGATGATACAAGGACATAAGCTACGAGGTGATGCAAAGTATTAGTCTTCAGTTCAACCTTCTGTGAGCAAAGCTCCTCATTGAGCTTAACTGCACTACATATGAAGCATTAGGTGCAAACCTGGAAGTGTTGGTCTCTCAAATGCCAAATCATCTGCAAGTGTAATGAACTGTACATCTTGTTTAGGTTCATTGGTTTCACTTGATATGATAGTTGCTTCATTATCATCAGAAAGTGGGACTGCAGATTTACAACCAGAAGAAATCTTGAGGTCCATTTGTCTTCGACAAGGAAAATGATCAGTGTGATTACTTCCCAGTTGAGCAGCTCTCAACTGATCCAGATTGTATTTACCATCTCTTTTTCAGGTCATCATGAGTGTTTCCAACAGCACCTGATGAAGAAAGGTCAAGTTCAGCTGCCTCACATCCAATTGATTTGGTCTGAAAGCAAACTTATGCTACACTCGCTACAAACACATGCTCGCCACAACAACCGCAATGCCTTCTGCTCTCATATTCCTCAAGTGAGCCGAGTTAGTCTCCACCCATCTATTTACACCAAGTATGTTTCAGAACTAGATTTATTTATTTTGGCAAAGAAGAGGCAATATTCATAACTCCATAAACATTTGCTGAGATTATCGAATCTGTCAGAGGTCCACATAAGCAATACGGAAAATCAAATCCCAATAAAAGCTGTTGAGAATCATTTTGTATATATATAGGTATCTCTATACTATGTAATTCATTCATTCAATAAAAAAAAAGTATTATTTTCTCATCTCTTTTACAATGGTATTAGAGCCATGAAAGATTTGGGTTAGGGTTTAGTTGCACAATCAACTCCGGCAATCCATCTAGTGGTCGAATCTCCCTTTGATCACATCAATCCCATTGCAAATCATTATGGAGGCTCCTAATGCCCTCAGATTTGTTCTTTGCCCCCAACAAAATTTTTCGATGACCCAAATCCGGTAGGTGACTACCCCACCAGGATCTTCGGAGCTTACTTTCCTCCCCGGTGGAAGAATCTTTGACAGCAGCCTCCCCAAGCGCTTCCATGCGCCGCTGGAATCTCTACTGTTGTCTCTCATGCGTCGGCGAGTGAGGGTGTGTGGCTCACTTTTCTAGTGTCGGCTTCTACCAACGGACTCGCCTATCGCTGATCTACAAGCCTAAGTCCCTGCATCTTCCATCGATCCCTACGAAGTGGTTTGGGCCTTTTTGTGTCATCATTACATTATTTCTGCTTTTCTTCTGTTTTTGAGAATTTCACTGCAACCTTCTCTCACCTTCAAGAACGTGCGAATCCTACTAGTAACCATGCTTTCTTTGTTTTAGTTGGTTTTTCACTTCTATGGCTGCGAAGGGAGCTCATCCAAACCGGGAGATTATTCTTACGCCTCAGAGTATAAGGGTACCTTTACCTTACTCGAACTGGCCCAGGAATGCATCCATTTCATCTGTTTCCCAGATTGGTAATGCCTCTGCTTGCCTTTCACATTCATTTGGACAATGGATTCTTAATTCTGGAGCATTTGATCATCCTTCTGGTAATAAGGATCTTTTTTCTTCCCTTACTATGACATCACCTTTACCCATGATTCTTTAGCTAATGGATCTCAAACCATGGCTAAAGGAATCGGTTCAGCATGTTCCCTTCCTTCTGTCCTTTATGTTCATAATTCTCCTTTTAATCCGATTTCTATCAGACTCGTGACCTTAATTGTTTAATTACCTTTTTTGATAATTCTGTCACATTGCAGGACTAGAGTACGGGGAGGACAATTGACATAGGACTTGAGTTTCAAGGCCTTTGTCATCTCAGCTTACCTTCATTTTCCACTACTTGCACTTCCATGGATACTCCTCTCTTTATTCATAGTTGCCTTCGTCATCTGAATATTTCCAAGTTTCAGGTAGTGGTTCCTCATTTTTTATAGTTTGTCCTCAGGCGAGTGTGAGTCATGTCGGCTTTGGAAACATACTTTCATTGTCCGTCCCCAAAGCCTAGATTAACGGATATAGTCTCCTTCGAGCTTGTCCACACTAATGTTTGGGGTCAGCTACAGATTGAGCCTACAGGGTTCGATGCTGTTACTTTTTATAGATGATTATTTTTGTTGTACTTGGCTATTTTTAATGAAAACTTGAGTTGAGTTATTCTCTACTTTCCAGAAGTTCCATGTTGAAGTTCAAACTCAATTTAATACTTCAATTCGTATCCTACGAAGTGATAATGCCAAGGAATATCTTTCTAGACCATTCTCCTCTTTTTTAACCTCACATTGAATTCATCAGTCCTCTTGCGCTTACACTCCTCACTAGAATGGAGTGGTTGTGAGCAAGAACCGTCATTTGGTTGAAACTGCTTGCACTCTCCTACTCCATCATAAGGTTCCTCAACGTTTTTGGGGGGATGCTACCTTAGCCGCTTGTTATTTGATCAATCATATGCTGTCATCCTTCTTACATGATAAAATCCCTCATTCCATTCTTTTTCCAAACCAGCCTCTCTTCTGCCTTCCCCCTCGTGTCTTTGGTTGTGTTTGTTTTGTCCATATTCTTACTCCTAGACAAGACAAGCTTTCAGCCAAATCCACGAAGTGTGTCTTCCTTGGTTATTCCCATCTTCAATGAGGTTATCGTTGCTACTCTCTTGATACACATCGATACTTTGTCTTTGCGTGTACATTTTTGAGAACTCTTCTATGTTCCTATCACATATCCTCCCGATTACGATGTCATATCTACCCTTCTTATCTGTCCGGATATACACTGTATCTCAGCTACTCTACCTTGACCATTTGCGGGTTTTATACTGGAGTCCACTTATTATCTGATATCGAGGCCTCTGGATGACTCATCTCCTATGGCATCCCCCCATGACGCCGATCTTGTCGTTTCCAACTGATCTTCCCATTGCCATTCGGAAAGGTACTTGTTCCTCTTGTTCCTCTTGTAACCCCCATCCTATTTATAATTTCCTGACTTATCATCGTTTATCTTCCCCCATACTCTGCCTTTGTTTCCACATTGTCTTTTGTTTTTTATTCCACAAACTATGCATGATGCTTTATCCCATCCGGATTGGAAACAAGCTATGGTTGAGGAAATGGTTGCTCTATATTCAAGTGGCACTTAGGACTGGGTTACTTCACCTATTGGCAAAACACTTGTTGGATGTCGTTGGGTGTATATAGTGAAGATTGGTCCCGATGGTTAGGTGGATCGTCTTAAGGCTCGGTTAGTTACAAAGGGGTACACTAAAGTCTATGGTTTCGACTACAATGATACATTTTCCCTCATCGCCAAGATTGCCTCTGTCCGTCTTCTCCTCTCTATGGCTGCTATGTAATCTTGGAATTTGTATCAGTTGGACATAAAAGATGTCTTCTTACATGGCGACTTGGCAGAGGAAGTCTATATGGAGCAACCACCTGGGTTTGTTGCTCAAGGGGAGTTTGGAATGGTATGCAGGCTACGTCGCTCATTATATGGCCTGAAGCAGTCCCCTCGAGTTTGGTATGGCCAGTTTAGTTTCATGGTTCAAGAGTTTGGTATGACTCGGAGTACAACATATCAGTCGGTTTTTTATCATCATACGAGTTCAACGTAGTGCATTTATTTGATTGTTTATGTGGATGATATTGTTATCATGGGCAATGAACATGATGGTATTAAGAGGCTGAAACAACATCTCTTCAACCACTTTCAGACTAAGGACTTGTGGAAACTTAAGCATTTTATGGGGATTGAGATAACTTAATCTAAATCCGATGTGGTTATGAATCAGAGAAAGTATGCCTTGGAAACATTAGAAGAGACATGTATGCTAGATTGCAAACCTGAAGACACTTCTATGGATCAAGATGTCAGTTCATAGCAGGCCCAGGGGAGACTCACGTGATCGAGAATGCTCGATGACATTGGAAAACTAAACTATCTCACCATCACCCGACTAAACATTTCCTTTATGGTGGTGTTGTTAGCGGTTCTTGCAATCCCACCATGTGATATGCAGGATCTTGTGATTAGTATCCTGCAATTTATATTAAGGGAACACCGGGCCAAAGGGTGTTATATAAAAACAGAGGTCACACCCAGATTGTCGGATATTGTGATGTAGATTGGGCAGGTCACCTGCAGATAGGCGCTCCACTTCTGGGTATTGTGTATTTATTGGTGGAAACCTAATATTTTTGAAGAGTAAGAAATAGGATGTTGTAGCCATATCAAGTATTGAAGCAGAATACCAAGCTATGACTTTGGCGACATGTGAGCTCATATGGCTAAGTCATCTTCTTAAAGAGCTAAGATTTGGGAAGGATGAACAAATGAAGCTAATATGTGATAATCAAAATTTGGTATTCTCCATATGTCAAACCAGGTCTTTCCTTGAGAGGACCCGAGCATATTGAAGTGGATTGTCCCGCCGTCGGAGAAGAAGATCGCGTCGAGTTCATGACCACTAGTTTTGTCAACTCGAGTGACTAACTACCAGACGTGTTCACCAAATCTCTAAAAGGTCTTAGAATTAAGTACATTTGTAACAAGTTTGGTGCATTTGACCTATACGCTCCAACTTGAGGGGGAGTGTTGAGAATCAAAGAATATTCCCTAGATATTTCTTGGTTTATCTCCTACCTATTTTGTACATTATCCTCCTTCCTTTTACACTTTATTTTGTTTCCTTTTTATTCCATTATTTTGTATATATATATGTATCTCTATACCATGTAATTCATCCATTCAATAAAAAAAGTATTCTTTTCTCCCCTCTTTTCACAAAAGCAAAGCAGTGTCTAACTCCATATAGACATGTATCAATCTCCTAGCATTTATGCAACATTCTCTATGAAGTAATAGAGAAGAAGTAGAAAGGGAACAAGAGGCTGAAAATTGTAGAGAGGATTTATGAATGCAAAAGTGCAGATATTATCTCACTTATCCTCCCATTATAGAAGAAGATCGCTACCTCTTGAGCCTTATGTTAGCGCTCATTACCACTCTTCTCAGACGATTCTGTCCCTTTCTTTCTCAAAGAAAAGAAAAGACAAAACACCGCAAAGCAGAAAAGCTTAACAAAAAAACCAAATCTGATCGTTTTCTATCTAATCCAAATAATGTCAAACCTAGCTCGTAACTTCCTCATCAATTATGCATTTTAAACAATAGTTAAATTTTATCTGCACCCTTACTATTGTTTCACCGTCTTTATTGAAAACATTGGTAACTTAATATATATACTTTACGCTTAAGCTTTAGCAATTAAATATTTTAAGCCTAATTTGTGAGGTTAATTTTTATTGATCCATTGCTGTTTTCCCCTAGTTATTCCAATTGATTGGAATTCAATAAAGTATAGAGGAAATGAAACAATATACATTTATTTTACTACTAGTACTTTTCTAACAAGGTTTTACATACTGTCTATTTAAATTTAAATTAGCATATAAAAGAGATTTAATTGGAATTGCAATTCTTTTTAGGTCATTCATTACTCCCTTAAAGAACTTATAAGTTCCATTTTGTGGTCAACTTGTCACACTTTATCACCATCTATTTTGTTCAAAGACATGAATATTTCTCCCAAGTTCCTCTTCTAAAGCATCAGCATCCTAACAAGGAAAAAGAAAAACACCAGAAACAAAACAATGTCTTTAATTCATCAATGTTAGTTATATATAGATATGTGTGTGTGTGTGACACCTACATCACAATTAAGCACCATTGCATCTAGTACCTTTAATGTCAATAGACAGTAGGTTGAAGCTAGAAAAAGAAAGAGACAGAGGAGAGGAAAGTATTACCCAATATGTTCATTATTTACTTAATAAGGGAAGCAGATTAGGTTTGCATGTCAAGATCATGCATGTGTTCACATGTATAAAGACAACATTGACTAACTAATATATTAGGTTGCTAAAGTATCAGCTCTGATCAAGCATAACAAATATCATATTATTCATCAGAGAAAAATCATAAAATTTTGAATCTGCTGATTAAATATAATAAAAGATGACATCCTCTAGATTTGACTTTCACTTTTTGGAGAAAAAAAAAAAAAGGATTGCCATCACTAATATCCCACATCGCATGGTTTTGAAAATATTGACTATACTGAGAGAATGACAAATAATTATGAAAGATGCAACAATATTATCCAAAAAAAAAAAATGTAACAATAACTTACAAGTGATATTAACAATTACCCTAGCTTGTTGCTGCTGGGATTGTGAGTGACCTGTGGAATATTATAACAAGTAATATTTGAGTGGCTTTACTAATCCATTTTAATTGTTAGCAACAATTTGGAGGCAAGGCCAATCCATAGAATAAAACAACAATTAGGTGGCAATGCCAGTCCTTCAAGAAATTAATCAATAGTTGGGTGGCTGTGCTAATCCACGGCAATGTAAATAAGTAGTCTAGGAGGCTGAGCCAATCCACATAATAAAAGCAGTAGATGGTTGGCTATGCCAACCTTCAGGAAATGAAAGTGTAGATGGTGAGCTAAGCCAATCTTTAGGAATAAGATGGTAAGATAATAATGACACCCGAAATAACATAGAAAAACCCTCAGAATGAGAGAAACCTCCACGGGGTAAATTCGAGAAAATAATCCACTATGAGATGAAATTGGCATAAGATCTCACACACCCAGGATATGCTCACAATCCTCTCAGTTTTACCTCTCAGTACTCTCTCTGTGAAGTATTATGTTTCTTACTACTCTCCCTGGTGTGATAACCTTGACTGTTTCACACCTATTCTTTCAACTCTCTGTGATTGAAAGAATGATCTCTGGAACTCTTTCTAATCTCTTGGAATTTTTTTTCATTTAGTTATGTTCATGAAGCTATTTATAGGTAGGGTTTAGAATCCTCATGTGGATTCCATTGGTTGAAATAGAAACCAATTTCATTGGCCAAAACAAAAGCCAATTCTCATCCACAAAAAGGAGTTAGCCGACGTAGCATCGACGTGGAGAAATTCTTTACCTTATGAAGCTGCTGCAACCGCAACAACATTTATGGGGTTGGACCCCACAAATCTCCCCCTCTAGACCCATGCAACAAACAAATGAAGGTGAGTCTTCTTGACTCTTTAGTAAGAGCTCATGTGCGTGTTCTTGATACATCGTGCTAGTTTTTCTTTTGTAGTGACCTTCATCATCATATCAACAGTATTCTCGTAAGTGTGGATCTTTCTTATTTGGAACAGTTGTTCTTCAATATCCTTCATGATCCAATGATATCTCACATCTACGTGCTTTGTCCTTATATGATACATAGTGTTCTTGCTTAAGTCTATCGCACCTTGACTATCGCAATGTATTATGTAGTCTCTTTGTTTTTAATCCAGTTCTTGAAGAAACTGCTTCATCCATGACATCACTTTTCCAGCTTCAATTAATAGCTGCAATATACTCTGCTTCTGTAGTATATAGTGAAACACGCTTTTGTAGCTTTGACTGCCATGATATAACTCCCCTTGCAAATGCAAATAAGTACTCAGAAGTAGATTTTCTACAATCTAGGTCTCCAGCCATATCAGAATTTGTATAACCTTCAAGAGATGGTTATGATCCCCCAAAGCCGCCTTACCTTTGGTATCTTTGAGATATCAGTCCATTTCCTTTATCGTGAGTGTGCTATCCCAAGATTTGCTAGGAATATGCTTACAACTCCAATCGCATGAGATATATCTAAATGTGTACATACCATAGCACACATTAGACTTCCAACTATTGATGAGTATGGAATGACTGACATTTCGCCTTTTCCTTTCTCTGTAGATGGACAGAGCCTCTTACTTAGCTTGAAATGGATATCAAGTGGTGTAGAAATTGGCTTTGAATTTTTCTTATTGAACCTTTCCAGCATTCGTTCAATATATCTTTCTTGTGACAATCACAATTTGCCTGTTTTCCTATATCGTAGAATCTCCATTCCCAAAATACGCTTTTCACTACCCAAATCCTTCATGTTAAATGTCTTTGACAATTCCTTTTTTAGCTTTTGGATCATATCGACATCCTGACCCACAGTCATCATATCATCAACATATAACAAGAGTATGATGAATTTATCATCATGGAATCTCTAAACATAAACATAAGATCTAAAAATGTCCTTTTATACTCTTGACTCATCATGAAAGAGTCAAATTTCTTATACCCTTGTCATGGCACCTGTTTAAGCTTGTATAGACTTTTATTTAACTTGCAAACCATGTTCTCCTTTCCTTTCACTCTGAAGCCTTCTGGTTGCTCCATAAAGATCTCTTCATCAAGATCACTATGTAGAAATGCAGTCTTAACATCGAGTTGCTCCAATTCAAGATTCATACTACCAGTTAATCTTAGTATAATTCAAATGGAACACAATTTTACAACAGGTGAAAATATTTCATCAAAGTCAATACCTTGCTTTTGACTGAAACCTTTCACCACTAGACGAGCCTTGTACTTCATGACTTCTGATGATCATTTTTGAAGCAAACACCCGTTTATTTTTTAGTGTTTTTCTCCCTTTTGGTAGTTCTATCAACTCGTAGGTATCATTTTTCCATAAGGAATTCATCTCTTCTTGCATGGCTTTTATCTAATAGTCTTTATCTGTAAGACCCTAGAAAATTCTAATTTTCTGAAAAATGATAAAATGGTAATTTCGATCAAAATCCGGAATTTTTCTAGATTTTGGATGACGAAATGGACTTCACCGTTGGAATCATCTCACGAAATATAGCTACCATGTTGAATTTCGCCAGTGCAGGGCGGTCGAATTTGCGTTTTCGGCGGAGTGGTGCGACACACTTGACACTTACATTGTGAGTGGCTCAAGATGCCGTGTCATGTGCAAAATGGAGTCAAACATGGCTCAAATGGGACCCATGAGAGACATGTGGCGGCGATTTGGTGAAAATCCATGGTCGATGGATAGATAAGGTGTAATCTAAGGAGCCAATGGAGCTCGAGATCAAAATGAGAGGACACACCCAAGTTGATTCCTCATCTTCCTCCCAACCACTGGGAGGAAAGAGAGGAAAGAGATAAGAGAGGTTTTAGAGTGAGAGACTCTAACTTCTCTCTAGATTTTTCTGATCTCACCGTCAAATTTCATAGACAAGAGGGAAGGTTGATCCTCACCGGCAAGGAGCTACGGTGGGTACCATATTGACGAAGTTTCGATAACTCCGGAGGTAGGGGTTCTTCTCCTACTTGGTTTAGTTTCAGCCTAAGAAACCAAGGCGCCGGCGCTGGTGTGTTCGGGGCCTGGGAAGGTGTGGGTGTTTCGTCCCTTTAGGACCATAATGGAAATTTTGGAATGTTCGAATAGTCTAAAGTAGTTCGAGACCGCTGGGTGGTTTTCGACATGGTTCAGGATGATTTGACAAGATTTCGTTGAACTCGTCGGATTTTTCTTATTAGCCCATGTGGAGCTGGACATTTTGTGTTATTACATAATGATTAATATGTTATGTGTTAAACCTAGGGGTTTGCCTGAGGAATTTCAAGTGCATTGGGCTTTAGAAAAAAAAAAAAAGATTTTTTGGACAGTCGTTCCAATTTTTGAACATAAACATATTGTGTTTTGTGGAATTCTTGAAGATTATTCAAGTTTTTGCACAAGAAAAAGAGTTGTAATTAAGCTCTTTAAATTGTGAAATATATAAATAGCTGGCGTTTATATATATTTCGATCTGAGAGTCAAGCCAACGGTGATATTAGGAGCAGTGCTCAGAGGCTACCGGAGGATTCAAAAAAAAAAAAAAAAAAAAGAGGAGTAAAGGTGTAGGGGGACTAAACGGAGGGCTATCGCCGATTGCCCTTACCACACAACAGTGTGTCTGACAGTGAGCGCCGCTCATGACGTCACGCCGCGCAAGGTAGCAAAATGCACAAATAGAAAATTAACAGACGTGGTGCGTGCACGCGCGCGATATGTTTTCTTAATCTGTGTTGGTTATAATCGCGCTTTGTGTTGTGACATGGTCGGATCGGGATAGGTGGCCAGCGCCATGATGTGAAGTTCGTTTCGTGTCGCTGCATAATTAATGCTTCAGAGCCATGATATAAATTGAGCAAACTGATCGACTCTGCGTCGGCAATCGCTCGGGTCGCACGCTGGTGGGACAATGAAGCCGACCTGGGCTGCTGCGGTATCAATTTGAGGTCGCAAATACGGGTTAGCAGCTGTGTGTCGTGGATATAAATTTCAGTCATGATGTGCAATGGCCGGGTAGTCAGTATATTACAAGGATTTTCATGTCGGCAATATAGCGCCAGTAGCCGCGTTCCGTGGTCGCTGGAGCGCTTTCACGCGACCGATACCGGGCCGGGATGCTTCGGGTCAGTAACTGAAAACGGGTCGAGATAAGAGGATGTGAGAGGGTTGGTCGCGATTGAGTTGTCGGGTCGTAGACGTTACCGCTACGGATAAGGATTCATGCGCCGCGACCAACATCTACGCATAAAGAAATATACGCATAACATGGAGCCGCGCCGACCGGGTCTCTGGTGTGCGACTATGCACACTGTAAGCCAGGCAATGCATCATCTTAGGTCACCGCTTCATGGACACTGCCTACTGTGGTTTCAAAAAAACAAAATAAATAAAACAAAATAAAATAAAATTTTTGTTTGTGTAATACTTTAATATGTTGAATGTTTATATTGAATACCTATGAATGCATTTAACGTGGTATGAAATTTTTTTCTAAGATTTCTGAATAAAGGTCTCAGGTCAGATTTACACCTTTAGAGATACTTCAATAAAACTCAACTTGCAATTGATACGTGTAGATGGCTAATGGTACGAGGACGTGAGGTTATTCACGAGGTGCCAGCTAAGCACCACTGTTACTCAACAGCCTCGCTAAGGTCGTAGGGATTATAGTTGCTCACGGCCACATGCCAGTGCGCAGCCAAAGGAGGTCCGAGTAACCTCCAGAGCGGAAGGTACATCATCCTCCGATATTCACTGTGGGAGGAGATCCGCGGCGCGCATCACTGGTTCAAACATATTGAGAAGGTGTTGGAAGCCATGGATATTACTCCATATGACTAGATCGCTAGTGTCAGTGTTTCAATGAAGTACAGTCCAAGTGTGGTGGGACCGGCACAAGACTCTAGAGACTTAGGAGATGCAATGATTTAGGTATATCCACGCCAAAGTCTTTTTCGCTCCCATTCATCTCCCAGTCTTTTAAGAGTCATCGCGTCTCATACGCTTCTCATGTTCCATGGCGCTCGCGTTATATTTCGCCACGCGGAGACTCAGTCAGAACAGCTCGTCCGCCATCCTTTCATCCAGGACTCACGATAGGACGCCAATTTCATTAGATCGATCAGCGACCGTATAGAGCAGGGAGATGATGATACCTGAGCACCTGTGGATGCGTACTAGTAGCAAGAGGAAGGAGTCATCTTCCAATCCGAAAGAAGCAGAGGGTCGTAGTTCATGTGGGTTCGAAAGTCAGAGCTTTATCCTGGCTGTGTGATTAGGCGTTGTTGCCAAACAAAAGATGATGGTATGTTTCCATTACCGTGAGGCCTCGACATACGAGAGGATCATTCTAGAAGACAAAGGGATCCCAAGGGTTATGGATGTGGCGGCCCCGCCGCTATGGGACAAGAGCGGACACGCTTTATTCTCCACACCCTAGCATGGGGGCCTGAGGAGCGTGATCACCCCACGGAGTCGCACAGTGCCTCTGGCATACGTAGGCTGTGAGGGGCCAAATCGCGGGCCGAGGCGCAGGATTCGGGCCCACACAAAGACGCCAAGGGTCTGGGGGCATGTCTATGCCATCACCCACCGGCTGAGTCACTGCACCACCAACATAAGGTGGTACGTTTTTGCTATCTCGCCTATGCGATGTTTGAGCCATGGTGCATCACATCTACTTATTATTTACCTACTGGTGGATAGATCAAGCCGAGAGGGCGGAGGACCTTGGAGGAGCCCTTGTATGTGAGTTGTCCCCTAGGGACTAAGGTGAGTATAGATCTGATATGTCAAGCCATGAAGTTAGAGATCTCCTGGATTGTGCTCACAAAGTGGACCTCGAGGGGAAGAATATGCTGAGTTCATGCCAACTCAGATGGATCAAGGAAGGCATATCACATTGATTGTGAGCAGAGGCACGCCCAAGGCAGGATGGCAATTTGTGTTATTGTTTGGCGTACAGAAACACGCTGGCCTGACCGTGTATGATTCTAGATGGCATGGACAGTTGGTGGGTTGGTTGACTAACCTTACCCTGGAAGATGAGGTGGGATCATACTTGGATTTGCCTCAGGTAGTGTGCGAGTACGAGGACGTTTTTTCGGACGAGCTACTAGGATTACCTCCGCAAAGGGATGTAGACTTCTGTATTGAGTTACACTGCAGCCATCCCATCTCTATGACTTCCACATGATGGCACCCATGAGTCATAGGAACTCAGAGTCCAGATACAAGAGTTATTGGACAAGGGATTCATTAGACTCCGTGTACTTTACCATGAAGGTTCTATCGATTTCGATAAAGAAGAAGGACAAGATCCTTCGACCGCATTGATCATCTAGTTGAATAGGTTACGATCAGAATCACACCATTGCCGGTGATCGGCGACTTGGTTCGGACAATGAGAGGAGGGCGATTCTACCTCCAAGATGCACTTCAGATTAGTTACCATCGCTGAGGGTTAGGAGATAGATATCCCTAAGACAAATGGCTCTCTCGTGATGCTACGGGCACTTGAGTTTATAGTGATGCCTTTGATTGACGACGCTACCAATAAATTTTTAATGATCTCGTGCATAGGGGTTCCAACCCTATCTAGATTAGTTTTTCGTAGTCTTTGTGGATGACATTTTGATTTACTCCCAGTCTGAGAGGGAGCATGAGGATCGGATCATTTGAGGGTTGTTTTACAGCTATTGAGAGACCATCAGCTATACGCCAAGTTCAATAAGTGCGAGTTTTGGCTTACTGAGGTGAGATTCTTGGGGCACATGTTGTTACCTTCTGTGTGTCGCAGACTTTAGAAGGTCAGAGGCCCATAAGTCGGGAAAGGCCAAAGCCACTTTCAGATATGGGCTTTCTGGGATTGACAAGGTGCTACGCAGAGGTTCCATCGAGACTCTCCCGACTAGCAAAGACTTATGATAAATCAATCTTAATGAGGTCGGTTTGAGTGGAATGACTCTATGCGAGAAAGCATTCCAGAGTTGAAGAGGAGGCCACTAACCCTACTATGATAGCCCCAGAGAGGGACAGTAAGTGGCAGCCAGACAGCGATGCCTTCAAGGTCGACTGGATGTGTTTTGATGCAATCCGGCAGGGTAGCCATGTCTCACGAAGAAGAGAATCCGGAGCGCACTACCCACACAAATACGGAGTCGGCACCGTAGTTTCGCTTAAAAAAATTCACGCCACTACTTTGTATGGTGGCACTGAGATGCACTCCGTACCACAAAAAGTCCTGGTTATTTTCACGTGAAAGGGACTCTGGCCAGAGGCAACGCAAATGGAGGGGGTTCCTAGGAGGATTGAGTGATCACCTTGCATTACCATCCCGGTAAGGCAAATGGTGGCCGATGCACTTAAGAGGGAAGTCACGTGAGCACCGGGCTAAAGATGGGCCCCAGAGTGGTGCATGGTGAGGATCGGGCATGATCACAGATACGAAAGTGGGACAGGTACATCGGGAGTTTGGTAGCCACACCATCCCTCTTGAGCAGAGTGATTGAGTCCCGTGACAAGACGCGAGATAAAGGTCCACCGTGACCGCATGGGCTAGATAAGGATTTACGACCGACCATCCACGCAAATGGTAGTCTTCGATATAGCGGATGGTGTAGGTTCCCACCAACTTATTTGAGAGAAGATCCTCGTGGAGTTCCATTGTTCTGACGGTCGGCATCCAAGTGGTACGGCGATGTACTAAGATCTTCAGCCATTAAGATTCACCGAGCTGATGAAGAGACGCGCAGGACTTTGCTCGTCATGTCTCACAGGTCGCCAGTTATACGAAAATAGCCATCGAGGTGGCCGAGGAAGTGGAGCACGTTATGATGGACTGCGACCCATCGCTACGCACGCCACCGAGGTGCAGCGACGCTGGGCGTGGGTGATAGTAGATCGGTTTCACGGAGTCGGTGATAACTTTCTAAATTGCGGGGCGGATGACCTTCAATAATCGAGGAATTTACCGGCTATGTTCGAAGGTCGTCCGCCATGGAGTGCCATTATCCTAGTGTTAGACAGACTAAGATTTATGACGTAATTGGAAGAGTCGTATGTTACTGTGGACACGGCCGACCATGAGTACAACCTTTCACCTACGCATGATGGTCAATCAAAGAGATCATACAGTGTTAGAGTATTAAGGGCTGAGAGCATGCGTCCGGATCTTAAGGGTAATCGGAAGATGCCACTTGTCTTAGTAGAATCGCCTACAACAATGGGCCACTTTTTAAAAGCAACAGATATGTATACCTTATGAGGCGTTATATGGAAGGCCATGCCGATCACCTATTTGTTGGACCGAGGTGGGAGAGAGCTCCATTACGAGTCCGGATTTGATTAGAGACACATCGAAGAAGGTGAGTTTGATGCAACAACGTCTTCTCATGGCTCAAAGCTGACATAAGAGCTACGCCGACAAGCGACATCGACCCTTAGAGTTTGAGGTTGGTGATCATGTCTTCTTGAAGGTGATGCCTAAGAGGAGTGGTCGTTCTAAGCGAGGGAAGGTCGAGGTTCATTAGCCCTCCTTCGAGATACCTATGAGGTAGAACGAGCGTGATCGATTAGCCTTGTTGCCTAGCATGTCAGGTGTCCATGAGGTATCCCCATGTCTCCATGCCCGAAGTATTCCAGATCCGCACCATGTAGTGGATTAGTGGAGAGACTGAGGTTGACACCGGCGAGACCTTCTCGAGGAGGAACTATGCATTATGGATAGCCGGACTGGTGCCTATAAGACCGGACTATGAGTTAGTGAGGGTGCTAAGTGGCAGCACCATGGAGTGGAGGAGGCAACGGGGTTAATGAGACACGATAGCGTGGGCCACCTATCCCTTCGCTTAGTGGGATGAAGGTACGCGAATGAATGCTTAATAAATTAAATGACTAGTTTACTGTACGATATAGCACATTGCATATGCATCCGAGTCGATGTGATTGCAAAGGAATTTCGGACAAAATTCTTTTAATAACAAAGACCCTGTAAATTAATTTTTCAGAAAAGCGGTAAAATGGTAATTTGATCAAATTCGGGACTTTTCTGTATCCTGATTTACTAAAACAGACTTCACCACCCGAACCATCTCTTAGTAATCTAGCTGGCTACGTCAATCTCTGATACGGAATTTCACGCTGAAGTACCAGAGTGGGAAAGGCGAATACGTACTGCACATCGCGGAGCGCTCAAGAGGTGCCACGGCCGCGTAATGAGTCGACATGAGCTCAAATGGGACCATAATGTGGCAACATGTATCATAAATCCATGGCATGGATAAGTGGAAAATGTGTAATCTAAAGAGCCAATAGGAGCTTGACACTTGGCAAGTGAGAGGACACCAAGTTGACCCCCATATTCTCCCAACCAATTTGGGAGGGAAAAAGGGAGAAAGAGAGAGAAAGAGGGAAGAAGAAGAGGATTTTAGAGAGAGAGAGTCTACCTTATCTCTAGATTTCCTGGCGATCAGTCTGTCAAATTTCGGCGAGACAAGAGGGCGGGTGCTGATCCTCACTCGTAAGAGCTACGCTGGTATCATTATCAGGGTGTTTTGAAATTTCAGGTAGGAGTTTTCTCCTACTTGATTTATTCTTTGGCTAAGAGCCATTTTAATGGTTAGGGATGTTCGGGGGCTTGAGTGGTTGTTCATTCGGTGCTAAAAACTTGGACTGAGTGGCGAAATCCCTATAGTGGTTTCTGACACCCCAATCATTCCGTGGACTCGTATGTGTGTTGCTTCAGGTGTTGATATGTTAGTGCTATGTTTGAATAATACGTTGTTGTGTAAATTTTATTAATATATACGCTTGATATTAATACACATTAGATGAAAGAATGTTCTGATATGCACTAGTGGCACTTTAGAATAGTAGGTACGGAGTGCATGACATGAAATACTTGTATATTGTTTCTAATAATTTTATCTAAAGTTGTCCAAGAATCAGGTTGGAAATCGCCCAACAATTCATCACTTAAAAGGCCTATGAATTTGTTCTGTGAGAGTTATCTGGGTCAAATCTAATTTCTGGAGGATTGTCCAATATATTTATATCAAGGTTCACAAATAAACAAATATTTTTGTTTTGGGAAACAATTTTCATACATGGTATAAGCATGTGTGAGAGAGTCTAAGAGGACTCGAGGTACGGATCGGGCATGTAGACATCTGAGTAGGAATCATGAATTCACTTGAATGTGTGCTTCAAAGTATCGCATGAGCACTTAGGCAGTGAGAAACCCAATGTAGGGAAAAATATCACTATCAGTACATTTTCACCTGGGCCGTGGATCCCCTTTACGCATAAGAGTGTTCCCAAGAAGACGGAGCTCACTAGAGGCCGCTTTTGAGAAGAAAGTCGACATGTGGCTTTGATTATGTTTTTGTAAAACATGTATGAAATATTATGATTGAAACATGTTGTATAAGAGTGTAATTAACTCTTGAAACTATTGTAATATAGTTGAAGTTATATTTTGGGTGAGTATGGATGTAAGGCCCGGAGAGTACAGCTTTACTCATGTTTGAGTCTCAGCAGAGAGACACTCACTGCGGGCATCGACACCTAATGGCTACATGTATTCCGCGGTCAGATTTGGATACCAACGTGACTTCTGGTCGAGGTGTCACAATAACCATACAAATTACAATAGCCACAATCTACCACCTCTAAACTGCTAAATATTAAGTCATAGTTTCTATCAATCAGCTCTATCCAAACCAAAAAGGAAATTCATAAGCAAACTTCCATCAAGAGCAAACATTTAATTGTTTTTAAAAAATTATGTTACTTTTAATGCTTTACGAGAACACTTTGGCTCTTTTCATGCATATAGTGTTACTAAAAATATACTTATTTGTTTTTAATTGTTTTCATCCTAAATTGGTCTAAATTTCATTTAAGGCTTCAACTAAGTTAGTGGAGATTCTTTCCTACTTTAGATTTCCAAAGACAATTTAACCACAATTTTCTTTCCTACTTTCTGACGCTATGACCCACACATTTCTTTCCTACTACTTCCGACGCTATGATCCACACGTGCCTTGCACATGAACAGTGTCCATGAACAAAGACTTAAAATAGTAATCCAATCCACCTCGTAACCTGGTCATGTGCACGCTGGCGCGATACCCAAGACTCCAGCCGCCGAGCACTACACGCGTCGCGGCACGCTGTCAGCCGGGCGATGTTCTGGGTCACGAGCATAGCATCCTTGGTCACGACCATCACTTTAAGAACCCGATCACACCAGATTTTTTAATCGCACCGGCCTTCCTGTCTCGCAGCAGTCGGACTTCGCTTTCTGTGTCGCGACCCAAATCATCCCAACAATGCATCTCCTAGCCGGCGACTCGAAAAACTATGTCGGACCTGGACTTTAGCTCACAACCTATGCCACACACGCGAAACCCTTGGTCGACAGCGCCCAGTTGCCCTTGTAATTCCTTCCATCGCACCTATGTCGTGACACAAAATTTATGTCGCGACACACCACCACAACCCACATGTCATTGCTGGTACAAAATCAAAATGCAGTGGAATTAGGGTTTTAAAATCTTTCCGTAAAATCCTTATTTTCGTAGAACCCATGCAAACACATATTAATATCAAAAGGTGAAGATCGATCTATACCACATCGTTATAGGAGATTTGTTGGCTAGTAGTTGGTTAACTTCTAATTCGTGGTCTTCAATTCCGGAGTCTCTACTCGAGGTGTGTGGGCACCAATTATCTGCACTGCATCAATGCACTCTAGTTTTTTCTCTCGCCTAGATCTACCTTATGCATCAACATACGAGGTGGTGGATCTCCTCAAGGGAAGAGACTCTCTAGGAGACTCGTGGTTTGGAAACCCCTCCTTTTTTCTTGTCTTGCTTTCTCTCTAAAGATGACCACCACCAAATATATCTCCCGCTCTGCCTTTATAGACGCTTCAAATCCTTACTCGATATGAAACGACTAATTATATTTAATATCAATCTCAATCCTTATCGATAAGGAAATGAATTAATAATATTTAATATTCTTAAATCTTAAATCCTTATCGTATATGAAACAATTAATAATATTTAAATTTTAATTCAAATTTTATCATAAGGAAACGACTAATTATATAATGTACAATTCAAATATTATTACCTTTACAAATTATTTCCCCTTATTCAATGAGTAAACATAATAAATTTAATTTAAATAGCAACTAATTGTTATTTATAATTTAAAATAATTCATTATTTTAAATTACTACAAAGAGTGCACTTATTCCAAATCATGAATCGCTCAATGTGAGTAATACAGGAGGTGGAATCGGGATTCATGGACTGTAATTTCAAGTCTGAATAAATCTCAATAATTAATTTAAACTCTTAATCAATATTTTAATTTACAATTTGTTATTCAACTAAAAACTCAAAATTGAACTTTGTCATTATGATTGATTTTACTCAAATTCTAGGAGTGTCCATCACGACTCATTATATGCAATTTCATCCTCCAAGAAGTGGTTCATGCACCAGAGGTCAGAAATTACCGTTTTGCCCTCCGATTTTATCTCTTGATCCTTAAGTTCCATTAATCCACTAGTGAATAGTTAATCGATAAAACTTGTTATAAATTAGAGCTCAAACCTGCTCTGCAACTCTAGAACTAATACTTAAGGAACTTAACTGTCCAGCCTTCCATGTGTGAAGGGTCAGATTCCAAGGTCCATAGTTCACATTCCCAATGCATACATCAATGGGCCCCAAGATTACGTATCGGGGCTCCATTTTACAATCTGGGCTTTAACTCCATGGACTAAAAAGGCCTAGCTTTGACATAAATGTGGAGTCTATGACTACTGTGATTGAGACTGACCTAAAAGGCGATCATCTAGCGGTTGTTTGGAATTCTGAGACCAAACTAGATTAAAAGAATTTTAAAACCGCATGGTCCATTCCTGAGATAATCATTATATATGGAGCCTCCACTTTAATGCCGCCACATTAGTGACCCGATTAAGGTCATCATTCTAATATATAATACTACTTCAAGAATATTTAATTTGAAGATCCCTAAACTTCAATTAATTTATTACTAATACAGATTTATAATCCATAACTCGATCCTCTCGTATAATCATATACATCGAGGTTACAAGCATTAATAAATATGGGATTTTCTGACGTTTCATTCATACATTATGTACAAAAATACTCTAAATGTAATTAAAATACGACACTTTACACTCTATAAAACATAAATCCAAATTCATGCTTTACAAGGCACTATCCCATCAATCTCCATTCGCTTCAAACACGGAGATGGTGTCTTTAAACCATCTTGATATGCACTCAAACCATTCAATGCTCCAGAACGATCCATGTGGTGTTGTTCGCGGCGTTGTCATAACAACGACGCCGCAATCCGCACGATCTCTCACCGCGATACCCCACGTTTCCTTGCACTTGTTCGGAGTTCACACAGCCCCACCGCCGTCGAGCGCCGCCGGTTTGATCCACATCGGTCAACCCAGAACCGGCAATGGTCCTCTGAGTTGCACCGCTTCGGTCACCATGTCGCCAAGATTCAGTCCACGGTGAACATCCAGCCCGACGTCGATCTCCCATTTATCGGTTGGGCCCACTACGTATATTTTCTTAAATATCATCCAGATTTGATTTCACCGTCTTCGCCTTCCAGCACAAAGTCACCAAGAGGTGGTCCGCGGGAATCGTCACTCTGAATAAACTAAATATATGTTTCTCGCTCTCCAAAGGTACTTCCTGAGAATATGCTTTACCGTTAATCCAATGCGCCAACCCGTGGTTGGATCGTAAATCTACTGACAATTCCATCGAGCAGCGTATGTCCTGTCTTGTATATAGTACGGCATATGAGGTATCTATCACGAGTGGGGTAAGGAACCCGCCTTACGTCCTCTTCTTCCTAAGGTGTCAGAGGACACCGCTTCCTTAGAGGATAACCCATGCCTGGGCCTGTGAGGTCAATCTCTTCACCCCGATCGGAACCCGAGCCAAAGACTCATCAATATAAGATGCTCGAGAGGCAGATCCCGTTCTTGCGATCCCTATGATTCGATCCCAAGTACATAACTCGCTTAATCCCAAATCTTCATTTGAAACTTTCGACTAGCCATTTTTACGTTAGACAAGAGTAATCCTATATCATCTCAATTGAGGGTGATGGCATCATCCACGACAAGACCAAAAGACTACTTTGCTCTTGATGTACTTGTAGACAAGGTTCATCAACATTTTGCTCAAACCGAAAGTTTTGACTGCCCCATCAAACCTTAGTTCAAGACCTTGAAGCTTGCTTTAAGCCTATGAATGGACTCTAAACAGCCTTGCACTTTCCAGCCTTGGCCTCAACCATGGTCCTCTGCATCATATAAATGCTTACCAAGATAACCATTCAAAAAGTCAAGTTTCTCGACGCCCATTCTGCTATCTCATAATCGAGAAGCAAATGCAAGAATAAAAGAAGGATGCGAATGGATTTGAAGTATGAGCCACGGTGAGAAAGCCCTTCATACATTCGTCTACTAGCCGTGGCTTGAAAAGTTCCACTTTCCCATCTACACCTCTCTTCTTATAGATCCATTTGGTAATTCCAATGGGCCCCGACCACCCGTGAAGATCTACAAGTTCCAGATAGAATCAATGCATGATTCCATTTCTTATTCCATGGTTGCTAGCCATTTGTCTCATCGTGGATCATCCATCGACAGCCAGGCTGACAATGGATCATCATCACTAGTGATCTACATAAATAACATTTGCTTCACTGCCTCGTGAGAATTAGTTGCCTAGGAAACCTTCCACTACGCTGAGTGCAAAGCGACATCCTGTATAGAATCAGAGGTCTTTGTTACGCCTCAAGAATCTGCCATTAGTCAAGTCCCCATCTCAATGGGATTGTAATTCTAGTACAACTCCTACTTCGAGGTTTGTTTACAGTAGTCATTGCCATGGTATCTGGCGACAAATACCTTCTTATCTTGAGGATCAGAGAACAAACCTCCCCTGCCTGGTAACCAACAAATGTGATATACTTATGTTCTGCCTAGCTCACTCTTCCTTTCAAAGATTATGTGTTACACTCTACATATTTGATATGACGTGAACTCGGGCTTGACAACACCTGATAACCCCAAGGGTGTGTTGAGGATTCTGTAGGAATCATATCTGAAAACGTAGACTGCAGCCATAGCAGATATCCCCGTAATGATAGTAGTAACAGGAGAAGCTCATCATGTGATCTAACCATGTCAAGTATCGCTCGATTTCTTCTTCGTGCACACCGCTCGCAAAGGTCTGTGTAATGTGCAGAGCTAGGATATAAATGCGCTCAATTAGGTGATCTCAACTCCGATTGGTTGTGATTCAAAATCTCCCGATCCTGACGAAGGTACACTAATGATTTACCTAAATGGTTTTTCAATTCTTCCATGAATTCCTTAAACTTTCCAAAAGTTTCGATTTCTTCAGATTAGGTAAATATACTTGTACCTAGAATAGCCGCCAATGAAAGTGATCAAGTATTCGTGAATCGCTTTAGTTTGGATATTCATAGTCCGTGACATCCGAATGTACAAGTTCAAGTGGTTCCTTTGCTCTAAAGCCTTGCCAAGCAGACTTAGCTTTTACCTGGGCCTTCCAGATGTGGATTCATGCATCGAAGATTGCCAACTTTAGCTCTTTAAAGGACCATCCTCTTTACCAAATTACGACCATATCTGTGCTTATGTCCTAACTTCAAAACAGTATTTAGCTACTATTACTGCGAATCTTTTGTTTTTAGCTTAGATGTTTTACCCTAAATAGTTCAAAGGTTAAGGGAGCGGTCAGCTTGTTTGGTCTTAGAATGTAAAGCCCATATTCATTATTTGCATGACAAATGTTAAACCATTTCGAAATAATAATTGGACATATAAATTAAACAAGAAATAATTGTTCATACAACTTAGAAACTAAATCAGCCTCGAATCCTGTGAATGCAATAAATATTGTTCAAAATAAGAAATTTCATCTCTTAATTCTAAACGAAGCTCCATCAGAACTGGCTACACGCCGGTCTCTATTTCACTAATATTATCGAAAGACTTCTATCAGCAAGCTCCCTTAAGAACTAAGCATCTTCTTGAAGAAGAAATAAAATATTAAAGTTAGTAATCCCAATCAATTATCCGTGAATGACTATCAACTTCCAATTAAATCGGGCTTCTAAAACCAAAAGAACTTAAATTTATCTTTCTTTTTCTCCTCTTTAGTTCTAGAGATAATGTTACGCTTTCTTCCAATGCCCATCGACCTAATAAAGGGAAACATTTTCCTTTCTTGGGCTTTCTTTTCTTCGAGCCTTTCTTATCGCTGTTTCGAGTTCGCTTCTTCTTGGTCTTCTCAGAGGCACTTTATTGCTTTTCCTCTTATTGTTAGAAGAGGATGAGGTCTTGGTTTCAAAGAATATTTGCTTCAAATTGAGTCCTTGTCTTCAGATCACTCAAGGTTTGCACCCGTCCAGCAAATTGAGTTAATCATCCATCTTGTCTATGGGCAATATAGTTGTCGTGAATTTGTGAAGAAATTAGGAGTGAGGGAATCCAAAGATTATACTCACTTGGGTGCGTCATTCATTATGGCCCCGCAACTTTGGCCTCCATTTATATGACAGCCATGTTCAACATGGTCACGCAATGTATACTTTACCATCTGCCTGCTGCACTTCAGCGGTGTCACGACGCAATCGTCATCGCTCCAGCGCCTGAGGAACCACATCCACAGTCACCTTCATGGTTTTGTCACTGTCCACGAGTCGCCGGCAAGGCGGTCCTCAATGTCATCAATCCAACGCTTATGGTTCCTCTCAAGACAACACGAGCGATTGGTGTCGCAGTCCCGTGATGATCTCCTCGGGGCTGAGAACAAATCTGCCGAATTTTTGATTAGCACCGGAGACACATTACTTCTTCCACTTTACAAAATTATCACACATGATTCATTCAATGGTAAAGCAACATAACACACATTATTGTTGAAATTAATTAATAAACGATTATTAAGGTGGCTGTTAAGAACACCAAATATATTTTGGAATAGTAAACGTGATGCATGAATACAAACAAAAAACAATAAAACAAAATACTAATCCAAGGTAAGTGAACTCTACAATTAATATGCCACGTAGGTAGTCACACTATAAATTAAATTTGAGACTATCTCTAAATTAATAAATGAGACTCAAAATATCCTTATATTTTCCTCATTTATTAAATACCTTTATTTTACTAAGATAATAATTAACTGCTTAATTGTATCTTCTGGCGTGACCATCGCTTTGTGTCTTTAATGATCTCAAACTCCAGATCAGCCAGGCCTGGGAGGGTAGGTCAACTGGAATACATCATCCAAACTCACCAGCGAAGTGCAACCATGATATTAGCCTAGGTGGACACCCCTGGGAGGGGAGGACGTAGAATCAAGGCGCTCACTAGGCGCCACCTAAAACCCTCACGTGCTCGGGACTCAACGATGGAGACCGTAGGGCAAAGCACTGTCACACGCCCTTCTCCCACTCAATATTTAAACTTATGTGTTTTCTAGTTATAAACATCATATGTTTTATAATCCTTAGCAAATTATATCCTATATAATTAATTAATAGGTTATAAGAATCTAATTTATTAAAATTAAATAGGCGATAGAGTCTGATCTAATTGGACCTAGTTTATTAGTTAATATTAACCAACTAATCGTGCCTTAACCGTTTAGAAACAAATTTTCTTAGAAAAGTAAAGGGCCTAATGAATCAGAATTTAAGTTCAAGTATTTGGGCCTATTGTTTATTTACCATCTTTTAACAAAATCAATCATTTTATTAAAATTGAATAAATCTAGGTTAAGGTTCTGCCTAACTATTAACTAATATGAAGCCCAAAATTAAATTAAATCTTGGAAACAATAAGTTTAATTTATTAACTATATCCATTATTTAATTTATTATTCAGTGGCAAAAACAAACATTCCTAGTAGAACATGTTTCTGGGGTTGGATGGTATACATGTATATAATATGGTGCATTCATGTATGACATGTTATATGCATGGGCATGTTATCCTAATTGTATCTCTTATACATTTGATACAAAGTAAATAAATAAATAAAGTAAAGCCGTGTTTTGGTATTTAATAATTTACAAACTTGAAAAATAATGGCATTTAATTACATAATGGGCTTCTTGTAATTACATAATTCCTAAAGTCGCCTCCATCTTCATGTCCAAGCCTGTCAGGTAATCTCCGTCCACCAAGAATACAAAAAAAAATTACAAAAAATCCTATGCCATTAATGGCTTACACAAGATCTAGGGAAAATAAGAAAAACCTAACCCAAACACAGGTGAATAACTCACCTCATCATCCAAACACAATAATTCAGATTAAACAAAAAGGAATGCCTACTATGCATGAATCAAGAAACAATTCTTCTTAAATACAATAAAAAATATATTATTATGCATTTAATGAAATGGTTAACGCTTATAGATACCGTTGCTGGAACAAAATCAAAACGCAGTGGAATTAGGTTTTAAAATTTTTCCAGAAAATCTTATTTTCGCAGGAACCCATGCAAACACATATTAATATCAAAAGGTGAAGATCAGATCTATACCTGTTACTGTTATAGGAGATTTGTTGGCTAGTAGGGTCAAGTTTTTCAACTCCCACTGTGGTCTTCACCCGAATTCTCCTTACTCGAGGTGTGCAAGTAAATCAACTGATCAACTTTAGTCACCGTGGACTCTAATTTTTCCATTGCATCTACCCCTGCACTAAACATGAAAAAGTGGACCATGTAAAGAGACTCTATATGACCCAGTCGGAAAAGCAACCCTTTTTCTTTTCTTTGTTTCTTCTCTCAAAGACTACCACCAATTTTTAAATATATCTTTCTGCTTCGTTTTATAGACGCTTCAAATCCTTACCTATAAGGAAACGAATTAATTATATTTAATATTCTAAATCAAATACTTTATCTGATAAGGAAACGAATTAATAATATTTAATATTTTAAATTCAAATCCTTATCGATATGGAAATGAATTAATAATATTTAAAATTTAATTCAAACTTTACTATATAAACTAATAATTATATGTAATAATCAATATGGCATTCTTTACATTATTTCCTTATTCAATCAAGAAATGAATTAAATTGAATTTAAATAAATAACTGATTGTTATTATTTGTAATTAAAATAATCTCATCATTTAAAATTACTACAGAGAGTGCAATTTATTCCAAACCAATCGCTCATTGTGTAAATATAGGGGAGATGGAATTGGGACCTATGGACTCAGACTCTAAGTCTAATAAATTCACAATTAATTAAACTCTTTAATCAATTATTTTAATTTATTATTTTCTAGAGTTATTCTAATTAAAAACTTGAATCAACTCTCATTCCCATGTGAGATCGGGACATTTTACTTCCTGAATTTAGGATTGTCTCCATTGATTTAATCATTACACGCTTCTATCCTCCAAGAAGTGTCCATAATTTAGAGTAGTGAAATTACCGCTTTGCCCTCTAATTATATCTTGATCCTTAAGTTCCATTAATCCACTGAGTAACAAGACTAGAGTAAACTGTTATGGAACAGAGCGCCAAACTGTCGGGCCTTCAACCAACACTTAATGGAACCAATCAGCCCACTCCATGGAAGGCCGATTCCATGTCCATAGTTCAGCATTCCACCAGATACACCACAATGGGCCTCTTCTGGCACAGCCCACTTATAATGCAGCCTTTATAACTCATGTGATCAAAAGGTCAAATGGATACATAAACAGAGTCTATGATTTACTCAGATCGAATCGACCAAGATATGATCACCAGCGCCGCTGAATTCTTGAGACAACTTATTGGTGAATTCAAAATTGCGCCTTGGTTCTCATTCTATATAATCTTATTTATATGTGATTTCCACTTTAATGTCTCCACATTAGTGACCCTTGATTAAGGTCACTCATTCAATGATAGTGATCATTTCTCAAGAATATTTAATCTGAAGATCCCCTAAACTTCAATTAATTTATTACTGACAATATGATTTATAATCCATAACCTTCGATCCTCTTTGTATAACTCTTATACACCTGAGGTTATGGTTACTTAATAAACTGATTTTCTTCAATGCTTCATTCATACATTATGTACAAAAATAGCTAAATGTAATAAATACGACACTCATTAATTCTATAAAACATAAATTCAAATTCATGCTTTGATGGTGGCACTATCCCTGGCCGGGGCCACAGACTAAATTGATGTCACGACCCAAGGTCACCACTTCATCCCCCGCCATGTCGACCTAAGAACAGTCGCTGGCTACCTGGCCATCCGAACCGCTTCTCGCCGGCGTCGCGGATGATGGCACGGTGCCGCCACCGGGCCCAACTCCCCGTCAGGACTCGCCACCTTTGTCCCGCCTGAACCATGTCGCGGATACAAAATGGCGTCACGACCTGTGTATTGCTGAAACATGTCGCGCAAATGCCGGGCCGCGACGCCGCATGCACGCCATCCCCATCCACAACATCCGCCAGATCGCGAACCAAAAATGCGAGCCTTCCATTTGGTCCTCCGTGACCTTTCTCCCTTTTTTTCTCTGAACTTCCAAGAGTCTCTATAAAACCCATACCCTTAAGATGCAAGAATGACTCTCCAAATAAAAAAAAATATATATATATATATATAAACACCTACTATATATATATTTCACAATTTAAAGAGTTTAATTACAACTCTTTTTCTTATGCAAAAACTGGAATAATCTTCCAGAATTCCACAAAACACAATCTGTTTATGTTAAAAAACTAGAACGATTGTCAAGAAAATCTTTTTTTTTTTTCTGGACTATTCTGCCCAAAGTTCCTCAAACCAAACCCCTAAGGTTATATTTTTTCTCAACCCTAGTGTTCAAAATTTTCCTATATGCTACTTTCCAAGCGTACAATCACACAACACATGCAAATACAGAATCACGTAACAATCATCACATCAGAATGCATAATGAATGCATGATCTAACCCATGCCCATCGAGTCCTAAGTAATCGTATGCCCAACTTCCTGAAACTATGCTATAACTCTAGTATCCAACATCGAGTCAGGTATTTATGCAATCGTGGCGCTCATATCATCGTGGAGCCGTATCGTGGGACTAAACTTATGGAGCCACCAAACCCGAGCTCCTGTAATCAGATACTCGGGTTTATGATACTGTCGTGATGTTCCAACCCGGGTCCATCGACAACCCATTAACTCCAGGTGAAATATGCTGCCAGCTGAGTCTCAATGCCATAAAATGATTCTTCTACCCAGACTAAACATGAGAAATGGCCACGTCTGCCCATACATCTCCATACTACAAAATATAACCAACTATATTACAATAGTTCAGAGTTAATTGAGACTCTATACAAACATGTACTAGTTAGAAGGTTTCATTCATGTTTTACAAAAATACATAATCAAAGTCACATGTCGGCTTTCTCAAAAAAAAGCTGCCTCTAGTGAGCGCCTTCCCGAACACTCCCTCGTACTTGAAAGGGGATCTCACAATGGGAAGGAATAATGCCAGTAGTTGATAATCTCCTACGCAGGGCTGTTCCCATCTAAGTATCTATGCAACAAACACATGTCTCGCCAACCCATGATTCCTACTGAATGTTTTACATGCTCTAATCCTATGTCTCGAAGTTCTCATCGACCGCCTACACATGCTTATGCTACAAGAAAATCAAGTCAAATAAAAACATTTGCTTTATTAGTGGGCAACCCTCCGATATAAATATCATCGGATAACTCCAGGTGAATTTGTTGGATAACTCTTGAAACAATCTATGGGCCTCTTCGACGGAATTGTTGGACGCATTTCAACATAATTCTTCTGACAATCAACAAATTTTTGACAACCTCCAAGTATTTCATGTCATGCACTCACACTCTATTATTCTAGGGTGCCTCAATATATGAAATGCAATATGCCAATTATTAATAATTTTTGTTAATATATCAAGCATGCATATATTAACAAAATTTAACACACAACAACATGTTAATCATCGTAAGAAATAACACAAAATCGACTCACGGGCCATAGAAAATTCGACAAATGAACTTGCAATCATCTTAATCATCACAACATGTTAATCAGACTCACCCAAGGTACTCAGTCCCAACCTCGATCGTCCATCAAATTCAGCACTTTAGCCTTCTATCCCACTCCGGATCCAACACATGTCCTTCCATTTCCAAATACACCAATCCATTCAGATGGTTCTGACAAGAACTAAACCAAGTAGGAGAAGAACTCTACCCCGTAGCGCCGTTAAACTCCTTAATACTTCCAGATCTACGCTGTGGCTCTGTAGTGGGATCAACTTGCCTCTTGTCCTTACTTTGGAATTTGATTTGACTGATCACTGAAATTCAGAGAGAAGTTAGGAGTCTCTCACCTAAACCCTCTCTTATCTATTTCTTTTCTCTCTTTTCCTCCTAAATTGGCTGGGAGAAGATAGCTCAACTAGTCCTTCCACTTACAAGTGTCAAGCTCCCATTGGTTCCTTAGATTACACCTTATCCCCTTTTATCCATCTACTCATGAATTTTCAATTAAATCACATGTTGCCACATTTCTCCTCATGGGTCCCATTTGAGCTCTTATGCTCACCATTCAAGACACATGACACGTGCACCTCTGACACCAGCAACGCCAAGTGTCTCGTAATTAATTCCCGATGCCTCGAAAAACGTGAAATTTCGACTGTCTCTTGGAATTCACGAAATTCATGTAGAAATAGATTTCACGAGATGATTCCAACGGCAGTCTATTTCACAAGTCCGAGATCTAGAAAATCTGGATTTTGACCGAATTGCCCATTTTATCATTTTTCTTTAAAATTAAATTTTCTGTGGTCTTACATTAATGTCAGAATCGTGATTGAAGCTTCAGATCCTCTCACTGTTGTACCAGAATATACTCTCTGAACTTGGATACCTTGTAGATGGCTGATGTTCTTTGGTTGTTCGTCTCAATTGAGGTCCTACTTCTTGTGGAGGGGTTTGCTCCCAAACATCTCTGCTTCATTAGTGGCACTTTTTGATGAAGTTTGTCTGGTTGATCAATGCCTCATATGTGAGCTTGCACCCTTCTACATTTTCCATATCTTCAATGGTTTCGTGGTTCATGAAACACGACATCTCTACTTTATGACTATCTTTGCTTTTCTCAACTTACAAATTTCTCGTAGTCGAACCCATCTCCCATATCCTGATGAAGATGATGAGATTGCTTTATCATCAAGCTTCATCTTTGTTCCTTGTGCATATTCATGAATGCTTTGCATCCAAACACCTTCAAGGAGAGTATGGAACATCTTTTCCCCGCCCAAACTCTTCGAGGAATATCAAAGTTCAAAGAGCGATTGTGGATTCGTTGATCAAGTAGACTGTAATGTTAGCTTCAATTCTAAAATGATTCTGGTGGAGTCGAGCCAATTTTAACATTCACTAGACTTTTTCCATAATGGCCCGACTCATCCTCTCTACAACACCGTTGTGCTGTGGTCTACCAGGAACCATCTTCTCATGCTTGATTCCATGCTTGGAGCAATATTCTTTGAACTCCTTGGAGATGTATTCTCCACCATTATTGGTTCGAAGTCATTTAAGAGGATTTCTCGTCTCTCTTTCCACTATGGCATGAAATTTATGAAAATACTGGAATACCTTACTTTTTGTATGCAATAGGTATACCCACGTCTTTCGTGAATCATCATCAATGAAAGTAACAAAGTATTTGTTACCATTCATCGACCCATTCTCCATGGGGTCTGCAACATTAGAGTATACAAATTCCAATTTCTCAAATTTTTGAGTGGAGTCCTTTTGGAATGATACTCAATGTTGCTTTCCAAATAAGCAATAATCACAGGGGTTTGATGATTTTTCTTTGGCCATAGAAATGAGGGATTGCTTGGCCAAAAGTTGTAACCCCTTCTTGCTCATATGTGCTAGCCAGCTATGCCATAACCGAGAGGTATCATCATCAATCGTGATGAGTCGCCTCTATTACAACTTCACCAGAATCTCAGACAACAAAACCTAATATGCCTCAGGCTA
Organism: Tetrastigma voinierianum; assembly: GCA_016808115.1. NCBI lineage: Eukaryota > Viridiplantae > Streptophyta > Magnoliopsida > Vitales > Vitaceae > Tetrastigma > Tetrastigma voinierianum. Next base: position 72,713 of record JAEQBH010002625.1, read on the forward strand.
CCACCAATGATCCCTTTGGTGAGCTTCCCAGTCACTACCATCGAGAAGTGGTCGATCCTGAACTTTGTCCAAAGATATGCAGCAAATCGTGTTTAGATACATGTTCCGAATGTAGTCATATCTTTCAACGAGTTAACGTTCCACACTCGCTTAGGCGCAAGATTTCACTAATCCTAGAGATCCGGTAGAAATACTTTTGTTTCCCATCTCACAATGTCATAGTTCCCGTTTGTATGTTGAGAAATATTCCTTTAGGGACGTAATGGAAGAGCGCCGTTGAGTCCACTACCTACTCAAGTATATCGCTCTACCATGACAACAATATTCCTTTAATCGCAAAGTAAGGTCACCTCATCATTATCAGACAGTCAGAGCGACAAAGATTTTCATTGCCTTCCTACGGTATGGATCTCTGCCTTCTCCTCGCTTTAGGATCTTGCTTTCCTTTTCATGCGTCTATTTTGCCAAGCAATGATAACACTTTATTTCCCTCCTAAACTTGACAGCTTCTTGAATTTGTTATAGCCTAAATGGTCCTTTTGCTTTTTTCTTCAATTCTTATTCTCCACATAAATGTCATTTCCCACAAAGTCTTTCATTCGAATTTCTTCATTGAATAGACTATTTATGACCATAACCAATGTGACTTTTCCTTCTAGGGTCAATTTCTGCAGACACCACCAAAGGTTCCAACTGGTCTGCAATGAGCCGAGTAGCAAGCATGGTCAGGGTATCATCACTGCTTAGACTTGCAACTGATAATTGCGCGATCATTCCTTCGAAATCATTCAGATGCTCAACAATTGATCAATCTTCCCGAGCTTCAAATTCATCGCCTCGATCAAGAATACCTTGCTTTCATGAAACTACATTACTATATAATTTAGGATCATGGGGACCATTTCAAATCTCACTATGGGGAATTTTGTTATAAAATCGTAAAACACTCGGGCTTTGCAATTATATTTTCTAAACAGATGTTAGAGATTTACTTTGTGATTTCTTTAGGTTAGTCTGCTTTCCATTTAAATCTCACTCAGGTTAATCCAAATAAGCTAGACTATTCTAATTTTACAATGAAAACCTAATCCCCATGGACGATACTATGTATCGCATTTTATTACTGAGACATAAACAGTATATAGGGCACACGCATTTTATATAGCACATTTTGAGCCTATCAAGTTTGTGTGGTAATCAAGCACGGATTAGGTGTTTTTGTCATAATATCATACTAATTAGTCATTCTTTACTTTGGATATAGTTAGTCTTGTTTTGTTTTCTTTTTATATTTTAGTTTCGTTTGTTTTTGTTTTTGTTTTGTAGGATTTATCACATAATGGACATGGAACTATCCACTAAAATGGCCCTCCTCACTCAACAACTAAGATTAAGGCAAATGGCCAATGAACATCATAGAAGAGTGACAAATCAAGTGAGGATGGCGTGAAGAACTATATGCGCCGATGGATGATGTTCAATATGGAGTACCCCATTTGAACAACTGCGAATTCTGAATGGACCATCAATTTCAAAACACCTTCATGGGAAAATACTAATGGTAACACTCTTCAATCTCCACAAGTCCAAAGATCAAGTTTCAAGAAGGATAATTCAACAAGAACTCGTTGAATCTACCATGGCACAACCTGAATTCTCAAGATCAAATGGCTGAAATGGACTATGCTCAAGTCGGGTCTTAGGTTTTGTTAAATGAGAAGACAACCTATAAGAGGAAATGTCAAACTTTGAGGCTGGCTGAACTTAGCAACTTCGGCCTAATCGCGAGAGGCAATGGCCACCCGCCAAGAGGAGTCAATGTTAAAATGGAGGGACAGAATTAGCCTTCGTAATAGCCGAATCAAGCAAGACTATGGCCGAATCTTAAGGAAGAGGTAGAGTGCCTAATATTCAAATTCATCCCATACCACTCAAGCACTTGAAAGAAGATGTAACACCCCAAATTATACCCAATAGTTTTATGGCATGTTTAAAGTAAAACGGAAGTCAAATTGTGTTTTTTGGAAATTTCCGGGTTAAGTGTGAAAAAGGGTATTTTGGTAATTTTATTATCAAGGATTGAGTTGGTATAAAGTGATAAGTTTATATGCTAGTGTAGAATTTTGATAAGTTGTATGTCTAAATGAATAAGAGATTAAGGACTAAAATAAGAATAAAGTTGAAACTTTCATGAGAATCGTTTACATATGCCTTGTACAAAATTCCTTCACGAATACAGCAAGCCTGCATCCTAATGAGTGCAAAAGGGGGGGAGGGCTTAGGAGAGAATTTTTTTTCTCCATTTGAGAGAGTTTCGTCTCACTATAAAGAGAAGGAGAGGGAATCAGCACAGTCCACAACGCTGCTGTCTCTTCATGCGCCCATTGTTTTTTTTTCTTTCTCATTCAAAGCTCAATGAAATATGTAAGGAGAAGAGGAGGAACAAGGAGAAGGAGAAGCTAAGGTTTGAGAGGATCGGTTAAGAAAGGTATGATTTAACCTGGCTTGCTGTTGTATATTTTGAATTGCTTTGGTATTTTTGTTTGCTTCGGTTCTTCAAATGAGGAAGAAATCGTGTAAGAGAAGTAGAGTTGGTAAGGGACATGGGCTGGGCCAAATTTCCCAAACCCTAAGTGAGTTATCGCTACATCTTGGCCCAGAGACCTCTCGAATTGGGTGATTCTAATATGAGGAGAATCCTAATCCCTTAGCTAAATGTTGAAGACCTCAAGGTCCGATTATCGCAAAAGACCCTCGACTCAGTCCAAAGTTCACCTCGGTTTGGTCCGGTCTACCAAACCAATCTTGATGTTTGTGCTGCCATCCAGTTTGAGTGATCTAAAATGAGTATTATAATTTCAAAACTATACTTGTAGAATACCTGAAGGAAGTGTATCTGCATTTGACCCCATCAGACTTTAAATTCATCAGCCGGAGCTCATTTTAAGCCGCTAAAGTTCATCCAAACTGCTCTCGAGGTTTTTGAGTCATATCTAAGAAGTTGATCCAAAATGAAGCGATTCCAATTATTGCAAACTAGATATCTAGGAGAACAACTTTCATGAAGAAAGTGTAACCAAATTGCCCATTGTTTCAGGAAGTTTTTCAGCAAGGAACAACCCACCGAAACCATCTCGAGAAACTGTATGACAGGAAACTTAAGACATAGGGGCATATTGGGTTGGAAAATCACTTTGTCTAAATAACCGCGTTTACATGGTCAAATTCTAGTTGGAAAATGGATCAGAGCCAAACAAAACTATTCAGGCAAATTGGTTATGAAACTAAATCAGACAAAGGCTATATAAATTTATTATTATATGAAATACGACTGTGTAAGGGGTGGGATGATGATAACATGTGTAATGAAAGAGTAGTTATGACGTGATATTTTTGTTATATGAAAAGTGCAAAGTACACTGAATGTTTATAAGAGAGATTCTTTTGATATTAATATTCTATAGTAAACATGATATCAATAGTTATTCATGTATATGGGATATGTTTTTCTTATATCTGAAAGATTGTTAAGAAAACATAATAAAATTGATTGCCTGTTTATGACCAGGTAGTTGGATAGATAGGCATACCTATAGGGATAACAATGCTACAAATATACACTCATAAACAAGAGTGGCCTCATTTAAATGGCGATATTGATCCCATTTAATTAATATATGGTCTGTTTGGCTCATAAAAGTAATACAATACAACTTATAACCACTGTCTGGTATAGTGATAGTACTCTTCGAAACATACAATTTCTATCCCATGATCTACTTTTCTTGAATATGCAAGCATGACAAGAGATGAGATAAAGGCTTTGTAATGTTTATAAAAGGTACAAATATGAAAATTACATGAAATGAAAAATGGAATAAATTATAAATTATAGGATATACACATGAAGCATAACTTATAAGGCTGGGGTGATTAATGAATGTCATGAATATGCAATAAATCAATTAGTAGAATTGTTAAGGATTGCCACCTTATGTTAAACAAGTTAGTGATAAGTGGTTGAAGTATTGTGTCATATATGGTTAAATGTATATGTATATGTTATTTAGATGCAATGGTATGTTTCGTACGATCATAGTAGCTGTCCATATTTATGATCCCCTACTAAGCCAGGTGTCAAGGCAGGCTTGTCCTGTAGTATCGAGGGGCGATAGTAAAGACAACCACATCAGCAAAGGCCAACATGAAAATAGTGCCCATCATCGATGTTTTTGGTTTATTTTCAGATGATGGCTATATACACTCGAAACAATGGTGTTTCAAATATAACGAATCGAATATGTTGATCATCTGCAATGGTAAGTACATGATATTCTGTAGTATGATAATTTATAGTACTTATATTTATATATATATTTGTAAGTTTATATTTTTATGAATTAGTTTAGAATAATGTCAACAAAGTTTATAGTTCAACTTGTGACACCTTTCTTCCGACATGGGTGTCAAGCGCGCCACAAAAAGAGATGACTGTGTATGCCACTTCTTATACTAAACTTGGACTTAAGAAAGAACAACCTTTATAAGAGAAGGAATGAGTATACAATAACTAGTGGCCAAATACATGAATGAGGGAGAGAACATGGCTAAAATGTCCTTTGAAGGAAAACATGAGAGCTTGCCATCCGTTCTTGAAGTGATTAAAGAAGAAGAAGACTTGAGCTGGGTTTAAGATATCACTGAGAAACAATGAAGGAATCAGACAAACCTACGAGAGGAGATGATGATACAAGAGATTTGAAAGCCTTCAAGCAGAATAGAAGATGAGCTAAATGAGCCAACTTCCGTAATCCCATGACACGATAAAAGATAAAGTCTAAAGACTATTTCTGAGATATTCCATGGGGTGACATCCAGCGAAGAGTTGAAATTGAGGCAACTCTATGTCCAAGGTGGAGGAGCGCATATTTCAATTGAATAAGGAAATGGAAGCTACCATTGTGAAACAAAAAGAAGAAAATCTCAAAAATATGATCGTGAGTGACTGTGCCCAAATTGCTATTGGAGCACAACTATCAATTCTTCGAAACGGATGGAGGAGGGAATCAACATTCTTTCCATAGTTCCATGAGTTAAACTGGACTTTAGAAAATGGAGCAAATTCTCTTGGGAGGCAAACTCAAGATTAGTAACACGTTTTTCCCTTTATAGTTTTTTTTTTTTTTTGTTAGCTTTAAGTTTGTTTTTTAAGTCAAATTCATGCTTAATATTGTTTTATTGGTTTTAGTTTTACTTTAGCGTTAAGTCTGTAAAGCTGGTTCCAATGCGGAAAAAGGGGATAATCACTTCAAGGAGTTCCTTCCCCTATTTGTTTCCTATGCTCTATTTCATTGAGGGAATTGCTTTTTGTTCAAGTTTCAGGACAAATTGTGGTAGAATCACTTGATTTCTTTAGTATATTGTAAGTGTTATGCCTGTGCTTGTATTTTGTGTCTCATATGAATTGGTTTGGTGCTTAACAATTATTTGGAGAATGCTTTGACATTGTGCTTCAAAATTTTGTTTTATTGGGCCAAAACTTGGGATACCATCACATTTATGTGATTTAAGATTGAGTGTATCTAGTGGTTGTGGGAGGCTTGGTTGTAGAGCCTTCGGGTTTTTCAAGGAACCACTTAATGGAACCTGTGTACACACACGCACTAGATTCATCAGACACCAAGGTTTCAACTTTCTTCTTTCCCTAAACTAAACTTACCTTGAGAGATCTTTAACTTATAGTTGGGACACTTAACAAAAGGGCCAATGAGCCCCACATTAGCAAAAACAAAAGAAAAAGGGAAAAAGAAATAGAAAAGCAAAAATATGAAAAATAAAGAAAATAAATAAATAAATATGAGCGTTCTATCGTAAACTCCGCATAGTCTAAGGGCCTTCAAAGCCTAATGCCCCGAAATAACCTGGTCGAGTCACTTCATCGACCTACATGATGAGGATGGTTCAGTCTCAAAAGTAAGGAATTTGGTTTTGTAACGCCCCGAAATATACCCTAGTCGTTTTCGACATGTTTAGGGTATTTTTGGTAGGTGAAGAACAAAGCCTTAAGTTAAATGCGAAAAATGGAAATTTGAGATGTCTTGAATTATATTGCCAAGGGTAAATTAGCTATTTACCACTTGAGTGACCTATGTCATAAGATAAGTTAGGTGAATACTAAAGATAAATTTAATAAGTTGGATTGAAATAAGAGAGAAGGCAGGCAAACTAGAATATGGCCTGTTGATCATAAAAAGAGAAGAACCTAAGGACCTAAATGCAAAATGAAAAGTTAATACAAAAATGGAGCCATTTGAAGGCCAAACATGGCCTTAACAAAACATGGATAAGAGCAAATGGTTCCATTTTAAGAGACCAAACGAGAGAGGAGAGGAAAGAGAGAAGAAGAGGAAGAGGAAGAGATAAGAAGAGGAAGAAGAGGAGGCCAAGATCAAGCAAAAAGGTAAGTGAACTAACTGGGTATGGATCATATGGATTTGTATGGAATTCTAGAAAGTTTATGTGAGTTCGAAACTGTTTACAGGCTCTATCCCTAACCTAAAATTATGAAGTAAGTGTGGGTAAAACCTCAAATGCATAAGAAAAACATGGGAATCCTCCCTTTGAGGTTGAATTTACGCTTAATTGTAAAGTAAAGGCTCACTAGAACAAACCCAACAAATTTGTATTAGGTATGTGTATGGTTATGACCTATTAGAATGAGCTAGAGAAACTATGAAAGGTTTTGAATAGCATTCATTGAAAGATGATTTGAGTATAATTGAGTTTACAAGATGAATATGAAATGGTTTTGAGGTGTGTAGGAAGTATAAAGTTGGTTTGGGATGGAAAACTATGGAAAATTGGGAGAAAACACACATTCTGGGCATTTCGGTCGAAGTGTGTACCGGGTGGTCTTGAATGTGTACCGCACACCCTTCCAGTAACTAAACAAATGTGTATCAGATATCGCGGTACCGACACACCCTATTCGCTTCACTCACTAAGCTGTGATTTTGGCCAAGTAACTTCTCATTTATTATCCGATTGAGTGATTCAAGTGGCCAATTAAAATAGAATTTCAGAGCATCAAACATAAAGAAATCAATGATCGTAAAATCTGACTAGTGGGCAGCCCAAAAATTCAATTAAAGTGGGGCCAAGGTTCAAGTCAAATTCTGCACTGCGCTTGAACATAGAGAACCCAGTTGTCTAGGATGTACCTGAGTTTTGGGTCGAATTGGTGATTCCAGTTGGAACAGAACCCTTTAGCACATTAGATTTAAAAAGAGTGACAAAGAACCAGTGCCAACATGGAGGCAAGGCACTGGAAAAAGGAATATTGCAAACTGTTCTCTGGGGTAAAATCCCAGAATCGACTAGCTGGCATGAAAATGCCATAACTTTAGTTTGATAATCCGAATGAAACAGATTCCAATTTCTAAGGGAAGAAGACTCATAGAGGAATAAGAATGAGGACTTAATCAAAAACTTATCAGATTCTCGACCCTCTGCAAAGCCTCTGCCTCGGCGATATATTCGTAAAGGATTATTTGCTTAATCATTAAGAGGAATAAACTGTATTCACTGCGGTGAAGACGTATAACCTGACTTTAGTATTTACACTCAAGAAAGAAACTTAATCATAATTAATTTGTTCTATAACCCATCTTTATTCCAAGATTGTTCTATACTTGTTCCCTGCTCTATTTGTGAAATATTCATATATATTGATTTGAATCATCGTTATTCAACTTCGTAAATAGTATGTATGAGAGTATTTGAATCAGCGGAATTTCCATCAGATAAAGTAAATTCCATTTTGAACATTATTGAATACCAACATGATGGGATTTACTTAATTCAATTGGCCATGAAGGTAACCGTATTTGTTCATCGCGAAATCATTGCTAATGAATGACAGATGGTGATGTGATTCACTAAACTGAATCACTGGTTCTATAGTCATATGTGAGATGGTAATATTGAGCGAAATCACATTACTCTTGAATGACAACGGGCGGGATTACCAGCTGAATGCACATTAGGTGAATGTCCGGTCATAGTCATATGTGAGATGAATATTGAATGTGAAACCACATTACTACTAAACAAGCGGCGGGATTCACTAAGCGAATGCATCGTGGATGTCGAGATTCTATATAACTATATGTGGAATCACAGCTAGAAAAAGCGAAAGCGATGATATTGAAAAGTGCTGTTGTATAAAGTATCTTTACATTACAGCGATATTGTATAAAGGCATTATTTTGATAAATGCATGATTTATATGAGCAAAAAAATGGAATCTGAGCGTATAGAATCATTAAGCATGAAAATGCTTAAGCGTATTGTTTTTATCAATCTTGTAGTCACCAGTGATAGACATTGAAGCCAAGGGCTTGAATCGAGGACCTTAGAGTCGTAGAAGGAATTACGGGTATGCTCCAGTCATATGCATTACTCCATTCTTGAACAGTGACATTTTGTAAAGCAGTTTGAACTACGAATCGGTATTTTTTGTAAAATGCATTTTGCTAATATAAGTGTTATGAGGTCTTTTTGAATGTAAATGTTTATGGGCTTGCCCAGTAAAATACTTCGCGTAATTACAAAATCTAAAATAATAAAACCAAACAAATGTTTAATAAGATAATTGAAAATGTCGGAGTAAGCGGACTCCGCCCCGATCCCTTGGCCGGGTGAGCGGGGATCAGTTGCGACACTTTAAAAATAAATTTTAATAAAGCGATAACTAAAGGATTTGATTAATGACTTTAAAGAAATAAGCAGCAGTGTCCCAGGGGTTTAGGTTCGGACTACTTGTTCGGTCGGGGCGGGGTGTCGGGGGTAGCTCTGTTTCTAGTTGAGTGTTCGGGATGAAGTTCGAGGGAAACTTAATGCTCAGTGCCCTTAACCAACTGGTGGGGAGTCACCAATGAATCCCTGCTACGTGGACACTTTTATAGAACGCCTTAGCATTGCATCATACTTTTTAGTTTTAGTGTATAATAAAAGGTGCGTTCTCAGCCTATTTTTGTTAATCTCTTTCCAATGAGTGGGTTGATTTTGGTTGAAAAGTGTCACGGAACCTCGTGTACATTGAGATCTAGCATACCATTTTCACGAGGATTTCTTTTATGAGCGATTCATTGAGAAATTGAGGGGCAAAGCTTGCAGCGATTCTGGGTACCCCTATAGATGCCTTGTCTTTAAAGAGTAATGCGTTGGGATCCCATGTAGGTTATATAGTTTCCATAGAACTTTATCATGGTATTCTCCGAGCTTATTGCTAGTACCATTCTCTACTCATATCTATTTTAGTGTTTTGTATATATGTGTGTTTTATACATATTTTGCTTAGGTGTGATGAGTATCTTAAATAAGTTTGGGGGTGTGATGAGTATCTTAAATACTCATTTTATCCCCATGTTTTGCTTAGGTTTTAGTAGTTTTATGATATAAATAAGTTTCCTATGCCCTCTTTTCTCAATTTTGTGATTAGGCCAACCATTGAGCTAAAACGGGTGAAATCAAAGAAAAATTGGTAAAGTCATCATGCAGTCTCAAAAAATAATTTCTCCTATGTGATGTCCTTCTATGGCTCCCTCATTAGAATGGGCAGATTCTAGACTCTGAGGGCTTTCCATAGACACCAAGATCCTGTGATTCGGAGTTCGGATGAAGAAGTTATGAAGGATGCCAAAGCATGAAATTCTGACTGAGGTGTGAGCCACTCACACTGAGGCGTGAGCCACTCACACTAAGGCATGAGCCACTCACGCTGAGGCATGAGCCACTCATGCTACAACATGATTATACATGGATCATTCTAGTAGCCCCTATTTTTTCACCACGCTACAGCGTCAGCTCCGTCACGTTATAGTGTGGATGTCGAGGCCCAAAAGTTGCTAAAGTGCATATCTTTTGTTCTCTTGATTTTTGGCCATAAAAGGGGAAATTAGGCCTTTTTGACGAGGTGTTCAATAGGAGAGAGTGGGGAGCTGCTCATGGAGGCAAAAGGGAGAAGATCCTTTGGGTGGAAACACCCAAAGGCAAATCTCTCTTAGGGAGATCGGTTCTCGGCTTTCAAGAAGAAAAAGAAGGAGATTTGGAGAGAAGAAATGGGTTTCATCTATCCTCTTCTCCTATTTTCTTGTTTTTCTTCATTTTCTATGGTTGTATTTCTCCCCTTCATGAACTAATCCCTTTTTTTGGGTTTACCATCAAAAGCTTTGCCCCAGTGACTCAGAACGCACATTTAAAGAGGATTGGGTTTCATGTCCATACCTTCACTTACTTGACTCAAAGGTTTCTTATAGATGCTTCACGTGATTCGGGCGTTCTTTGGACTTGACAATAATTTCATCGATATAGACCTCCATGGCCTTGCCTATCAGCGGTTGAAATATCTTGGTCACCAACCTATGATAAGTCGCTTCGACGTTTTTCAAGCCAAAAGGCATCACATTGTAACAGTATAACCCACATGGTGTAATGAAGGTCGTTTTCTCTGCATCAGGTGGGTGCATTAGAATATGGTGGTATCCAGAAATGACAGTATCCTGTTCCCGGTTGAGGCATCAACAATCTGGTCTATATGTGGTAAGGGGAAGCTATCCTTCGGGCATGCTTCATTGAGGTCTGTGTAGTTTACACATACTCTCCACTTACCGCCCTTCTTTGGAACCACCACCACATTAGCAAGCCATTTGGGGTACTTTACTTCTCTGATGAAACCTACTTTCAAAAGATTATCTACTTATGTCTGAATAATCTGATGGTGATCCAATCGGAAACGCCTCACTTTCTGTCTTACGGGCTTGGCCACATGGACAACATTCATCTTGTGGGAGGCCAATATCAGGTCGATTCCGACCATATCTGAGTGACTCCAGGAGAACACGTTTATGTTTTTTTAATATCATGCCTTGTATATGCTCCATTTCTTCACCGAATAAGAGAAAACTAACATATATGAACTTCTCCGGCCCGTCCAACACTACTACTTCAGCCCTAATCTGGGCAGTGACCTGTGATTTCTATGTGGGGTGTGATGCGGGAGGACTTTGAGGCTTTCTCCGCAAGTTCCCATATGGATAGTTGATGGCACTGCAGGTGCGGCTAGTTGTTTACTTTGGGAAATTAATTTTGCCCGTATTAGTCATAAAGCTGACCATTTGGTGGTAGGTCAAAGGGATAACTTTCATAGAGTGTAGCCAGGTCTGGCCCACTATGGAGTTGTAAGGCCCCAAATCTTTGACAACTGAGACCAAATTTATTGAGTGACTGGTCTTGCTTTTACAGGGAGTGCGACATCTCCTAATGTTACGATAGTTGCCCCATTGAAACCAGAGAGGATTCGCCCGATTGAGTTCAAAATATATGAGGAAAGCTTCATCTGCCTGAATGCTGGTAGTTGTAGTAAATCTGCCACACTACCAAGGTCTACCAATACCCTGTGTACATCAAAACCATTAATACAGAGGGTGAGTACTAGCGCATCATAGTGGGGCACAATGACCCTGTTCAGGTTGACCGAAGAAAAGGATATGGGGCCATCTATTGGCTTAGTTTTTGCATGACTGCCTTCTGTGTGGATGGCATTCACCCTGGCCTTAATATGTGGTACGCTCTCGAGAGGTATCTTACGTTGGTGCTTTGGCCCGATACAGGTGAGTCGAGACGAGCGCAATATATGGTTCATAAGCTAGTACGGATCTGGTGGGGCTACCACGTCAGCTATAATTCTATCTATTGCTTGCCTTGATTCCACCCCTTGGTCAATTTCTCTGATGTACCTCTTGAGGTGCCCTTCTTTGATAAGCTTTTCCACCAAGAACTTTAGACTTTGGCACCTATTGGTCTCATGCCCATGATCTCTATGATAATCGCATCACAGATCTCTTTTCTTTAGGAAGGATCCGTATGGAAGGCCATTTAAACTTCGGCAAGTCGAAAATGAGGGGCAATAGCCTCTCATACGAGATGTTCAAGATGGTGAATTACTAAGGCTCCCTCTTTTTCTGTGACTGATCATGGGATCACTTTTGGTCCTTGTGTTGACCTTCCTTATGCTCAGACGACTTCTTCCCAGACGGCTTATTCCCTTTGTTCGATTAGTTTGTAATCATGACAATCAGGGTTGCTGTGCAGATATTGTTCTCTAGCGCGGAGTACTTATCAACCCGTTTGTATAATTCTTCCATTGTTACTAGAGCATCTAACGATAGTGAGTGAAAGAAAGGAGTTGATGGTCTGAAGTTCCTCCTGAATTTTTGGAGGACCGCGTCTATGTTGTATGACTCCACCCGCTGAACGGCTTGCCCCGAACCTTCTTGTGAAGTCTTGTATGGATTCCTCTTCTTGCTTCAAGATAGTTTGCAAGGAGCTGATGTTCCTCTTTCAAAGAACCGAACAAAGATACTACGAGATGAACACACCCCAAAGTTCATTAAACGAATTTATTGAGCTGCACGGAAGCTTCTGGAACCAAGCTAACGAAGGCCGTCGCAAACTAGCTGGGAATACTTTGCATAATAAACGGTCATTGTCAGAATTTAATGTCATCGCCTGGTTATAATGGAGGATGTGATCATAAGGGTCAGTAGAGCCATCAAACATGGTAAAAGCTGGTATTACAAACCCGCGAAGTGGCTCGTAGTCAAGAATGTGTTGCTTTAAAGGCGAAGAGAGCATGTCATCGGGTCCCGGAATCAAGGGTGTTGGTGGCATGTAGAACGTCGGCCCTATACTGAAGGCAAGATGCATAAGCGGCATTGGTGGTATCGTCCTGGTGGGTAACATCGATGCACTCCTTGTGGCCTATTACGGTGGTTCACGCCTTTATTAGCCCTCACTCGTTACCAAAATGTTGCTAACGGCGTCGATAAAGGAAGGGGTATGAGTATTTCCTTCGTCATTTGGCCTTTGTCTTGCCCGAGCGTTTCTTCATAGCAGGGGACTCATGGATAAGGATCTGCCTTAGGACAATTCATCATCTGCTTGGGCATTGACGTCATCGGGAATAATGGGCTCTTTTCCTTTATTGCGAGCGATTGGATGTTCAGCATGATCGCCATCTTGTACATCCCTTCCAAGTTCGCGGCTTTTTTCTACATGGACCCGCAACTAGTAGTTCTTGCGTTGCAAGTGTTAAGTGCGACCTTGCAACTCCTGCATATGTCTCACATGCTCCTCTTGTTTCTTCTCTATCTCCTAACGCTAATGGAGGAATTGATCTTCTAGTGATTGGATCATTGGATTGCTTGCCATTATGACTACCTCGGATGAATCGGATGTGGACGGGGGAATCAGAAGAGTTCCAGATGATGAAGGTGTAGACCCTACTCGATCCACGGGCCGACGCAACTCATTATTAATAGAAAAATTGGATTTATTTTTGAGCTTTGGAAAGTCCGTCCCTAGTGAGGAACGGTTTTGCTTTGAAGTCGCCACTTACTTTTATTTTTATTTTATAAAGGGGAAAAACAAGTAAAAAACAAAAAAACCCCAATGACTCCAATATGGAAAAAACGGTCTGTGAAAACTAGATTCTGGGTTCAGGGATCAAGTTATCTATTGGGAAGGTACCTCATATGAGGTAGCACCCCTCTAGGCTTGGAACTCGGTCTCTACCAGTGAATTGGGTATGTGGGAGCATATGGGTCAAATATCAGATAGTCTCCTAGGCTAAACATACAACTTGGATCACACCAACCTAATCGGTATCAAGCATGCTTAAGAACACTTAACCAAAAGAGAAAATGGCGTGTACCTGTAGTCCCTGTCCATGTGCTACATCAAAGGTTAGCCAACAAACATAGCAAGCATGCATGATACTCAAACACCAAGCATCCATGTGGAATTCACTGCAAACATTAAAGCACGTACACCGTGGTCCTGGCAATATTTGTAAGGGAAGGTTAGTCGCACGTTTCAAGCATACAAGAATCTCTCAAAATTGAATATAAAAAGCAAAGGAAGCTAAGAGAAACCTTACATTGCATCTCATCCACTCATAGATGCTACAACACTTGTGCAGCTATACAAACATGTCTATTCATCTCAAAGAATCGGGCTAAATGAGGAAACAACAGACTCACCCAGTGCAACTAACTCCTGCTGACACGCATAGACCTAATTCTTATGAATCCAAAATGGAACAACATTAACCTGAACTAAAGTCGATTTCAGACCCTAAACATAGCCCTACATTGATATGGAGTGAATGGGCTCGACTCTGGCCATGGGCTCAATTAAGCGAATCGAGGACTACCCCTACCAAAACGGCGGCTAATCAGGTTTGACGGTCTAGCTAGTTGAAAAAAAATTCTGAAATTTTTTCAGAACATTTCTTACAGAGTAAGGAAACCAAAAAAACAAACGGTGTATAATTCCGAAACCGAATGAGTGAGAACTAATCCAAATGATGTAAAGTACCTAATTCTTTGATTACGAAAGCAAAAACCTAATGAACCGATTGAAGTCCAGAGTTTCCCAAGCTGGATTCAATTGGTTGAGCTTTGATCTCAAATTGGTCAGAAATTTCCTCACATAGTAAGGAATCCCAAAAAATAAAGGGTGTATAGTTCTAACTCTGAGCAGTGAGAGCCGGCCTGGCACGATGCCAAGGCCTTAAATCTTTATTCGGGAAGACGGGGCTGATGGGCTGGTTGATGGAGTTCCCGACCGGTCCCGGCCAGGTTGAGAGGGATTCCCAAAATTTGTCAGTATCTTCCTCACATAGTAAGGAATTCAAAACAACAAACAGAGTAGAGTTTCGACTCAGAATGACTAAGAACTAAAACAAACGATGCCTAGCACTCTAGCTACTGTTCTAGAAAACTTAGCAATCGCTACGATCACGGTTTCCCCCGATTGGTTGGATTTGATTCCCGAAGCAGTTCTCAAAATTGGTCAAAACTTTCCTCACATAGTAAGAAATCCAAAAAAAACAAACGGAGTACAATTACTATTCTGAATGACTAAGAACTAACCTGGCTTGATGACTAGTGCTCAGTACTGTTCTGGAAGAATTTAGCAATGACAGATGATCAGGTTTCAATAGTTGATTTGTTAACCCAGGTTGGTAGGTTGAGAACATTCACAAAATTGGTCAAAACTTTCCTCACATAGTAAAAATCCAAAAAAGAAAAACAAACGAGTGCATTGACTACGAATGAGGCGGGCGAGCCTGAGCTTGATGCCTAGTGCTCTAAAACAAGACTGCAAAAATCAAAGGCAAAGACAAACGTAAAAGAAAATGGGAGAAGCATACAACTTTCGTACCTATAGGATTCATGGCTATCCCTCTCCTCTTTTCCTTCTTCCTTTTCTACTTCCAAAACCAGGTATCCATTCCTTCAAATCTATAGGAAATCCTCTTCAAAGTGAGAGAGACCCTGCCCACCATGTCATGGAACAGAGTAGTAGTAGCTCTATGATAAGTGGCTCCTGCATTTTTCAACCCAAATGGCATAACCTAGTAGCGATAGAGTACCCCTTTCGATAATGAAAGAGAGTCTTCTCCATATCCTGCGGAGCCATCATAATACGATTATACTGAGAAAATCCATCCATGAAAATGACATGAATGTCTGCGGTCTTTGTCAACTTGACATATCAATGTGTGGGAGGGAAAAATCATCCTTAGGGTTGGCTTTGTTGGGATCATAAATACACAAATCAGCCTTGCACGATCTTTTGGGAATAGGGACGACATTAGCCGATATTCCGGGATACTTCGGCCATTGTGAGAAGCCTTCTGCGTGGTTTCTTACGAGATTTCTTCCTTAACACGCAAACTCCATCGAGGTGCTTAGCCTCCTCGATTGCAGCAACTGGTCTGGCATGTGGTAGGATAGGCGGGTGATCTTTATAGAAGAGTCAGGTGACATGTCATATATGACCATCTGGTATCTAAGTATGACTTGAGCGGGTCGATCCGATCTACTCCTCTACGTTGGAGAGGGGGAAGGCTAATCTCAATATCATGGGCTAATATGGTGTCCCAAAATCTATCAACTCTGTGCTACCAGTAATGGGTATAACTTTCCTATCCTTTGTATTAGAATCACACTCTAACTAGCCACCAAGTGGGTCATCTGTGTCTCCCATATCATCAACATCATATATATGTGTTGTGGGTACTGATGGTGTAATTAAAGGATAATGCTGTGACACATGCAAATACTCGAAAATACTCATGTCATTATTACCATCAGGAATATCATCAAAGCGGGTAACAAACCCAGACATACTGTCAAAAGAAAGAGGTGGGTCCATAGAGTAGGATGCTCCTCAACGAGAAACGATATTATGGGCAACTACTCGGTAGCAACAAGTCCATCATCATCATTATCTCTAGCATAGAAATCCCTAACATATAAAAGCAGTGGTACCGGGTGGAAATTTGCATCTAGAATCACGACGTGCAGATCATGTCCATCGCGTCGGCCTTAGGCATCATAAAATGTCACATCCTCAAAATCAATAGCGAGAGCTCAAACATGTCAAAAGAAAATGGGGCTCGTGTGGAAATTTGCATGTCAAGGATCACGACCTATCTTAGATCATGTCCATCTTGTCTATGTAAGTATCAGGAAGAGTCACTCCATCAGTATCATCCCCCAAATCCATAGATAGGTCATAGTCAAGGACCTTCTTGGGGAAACACATAGAGAACACACTAGCTCGACTCGGTAATGGAGGTGCAACTATCAGGGCACCAAGTGCCTCAGTAGTCTCAGAACTAAAACACACATACGTCGAGGCTGGTGGATGCAGCGGATCATCTTTGTCTCTAAACATGATCGGGTGCCCTCTGTCTTGAGTTAAATGCTTCTGATCCTCCCAATAAAGTAGTCAGCCAATTGAAAGGTATACGGGCGGAGGGGATAATAGAATGGAGCCCTAGACAGGCGAGCCCTCACCATGTCCCGGTGCAGCCTCGCCATGTGACGTGCATCGTCCTCTGTAGGAGTGTAACCTAACCCATAGGGTATGTCATGATCAACTGGCAAGTAGCTCATAGGGCCCCTTGTTGGCGGCGACCCAACCCCAAGCCAAACATATAGGACATGTCTCATCATACTAAGTACCAAAGTGTTATTGTGCTAATTGAAAGACATAGGCACCAGGTCTCTACTATCATCCTCTAAACTGACAACCTGAACCTCATCGAAAGTAAACCCTGTCAAATTTAGGTCATCCTCACTATGGCTGATATGTAACACGGGCTTAGAAGAAGTAACAACATCTTTGTCAGACTATATCGTGATAATGCGCCCCTCGTGTATGAACTTCAACTTCTGATGAAGGGAAGATGGTATAGCACCTACCTCATGAATCCAAGGACGGCCAAGAAGCAGGTTAAAGAATGATTAAATCCTGAAACACGAAATAGTATGGGAGTATCTGGGTGCGCGTCGTGACATGTATTGAGTGTACCATGGCAGTCTCTAAGTCCCACATCATAGCTGCTGTGATTACATAAAGACCCCGAAAATGATTCGGTGAAAATCCAAGTGCAATGGTAGTAACCTTCACGGACACCGCGTTCAATGTAAGAGCCAGTTGTCAGTAGGACGGGCGGCTGCAGATGACTACGAACAAACAGCATCGATGAATAGAGGTTGAATAGTTTGGCCCCTCGAGTGGTAAATCATTATCAAAAAAGAAATGCATGTAGCTCTGTCGGTTGTTAGAAAGTGAATAAGCCCCTCAAGGTTAATGGCAGTGTTGACTCTGATATGACTAAGTGCTCTGATCACTTCATCTCTATGAGTAATGGATGATGCCAATAGGCTCCAGATGGATATACGAGCCTGTGTAGTGCGTAGCTGACATAGAATCTCATCATCCTCTCTTTGAACATCCTCTCTAGCTGTTGTGCCAGCAAATGACCTTTCAACAAGTGGAGGCTAAGCTACCCTCCCACTTCGTGTAATAAATTTAGTTTTTATCATTTGTGAATAGGCCATACTCTCAGGAAGGGGTGTCATGGTTGGAACATGATGCAAATATCTTGAATTGAGGTGAAGTATGTCAGAACCTCATAGGATAAGTTTGAATGGCCTAGGGATTTGCTTGCCATAGGTGTATCCACTAAAATGCAGTCACGTGGCCCTTAAGCGATCGAGTTGTAGAGCCTCGTCCTCACCATCATGAATATCTCATCCAGAAAACTCAGTAAATTGTACACCGCTGTGGGTGGAGGGCCATAGCTATAGTGACATGAGTGGGGGCGGGTGCCGCGTAGTCATTGCAGGGGCGTCTAAATCAACGAGCCACTGATCCAATCAAGTGTGAATGGCTTGTGTCGTATCGCACAGCTATTATATCATGGCTTGCTCCTATGGTAGGCACGGTGAAGATGCTAAGTGAGATCTGGTGAGTGGGATGTGGTGGTGGTGGTTCAGGTGGTAGTATATGAAGTCAAACCCCCTTGACTAACCTCACAGGAAATGCTCGGCTTAGTGGCATCCTAATTTGTGTAGCGTACCTGGCCAGGCCTCGGTGGAGGATGTGCCTCTTTGCTTCAATGGTATTTAATACGGTGGCTGCTTTGAGGTACTTGTGTGTAGTAGCATATCTTTGCTGTGGTGGTGGATGTAGATAAAGTAGGCCACATTGAGGCTATAGGAGCAGCGGTACAGCAGTGATCTTGTTGGCACCATCTAGTAAGAGATATTTTCAAATTGTACATGAGTTTGTGGTTGTGAAAACCTGTGACAATATACTGATAGCGCAAATATACGATGATGCGGGGCTAACCACAGCAACTACGCGCAGATATGGAGGGGAAGAGTATGCCCATAATCCTCGGCTATGCCTTTCGATGACATAGGGCTTAGACAATGATTCAAAGTACATTTGTGGAAAGCCATGAGATGCCTAATAAATGGGGGTTGGCGCTCATAATCATCTTTGATCTAATGGCTCACGAGGGTATATCTATAATCTGTTTTTATCTTCTCCCTTCTAGTAAGGAGATAAATGAAGTAGTGACTCCTCCAGGCCTGCACGAGGGCCTCAGCTCCCTCCGGGATCGTCCGCTCTGAGTATTAAAAGAATAATGTCTGATAAACTCCTGTCCCAAATCAGCCCATGTCCTACGTATCAAAGGGTCCAATGAGGCAAACCAACACTGAGCGGCACCACTCAGTGACAGAGGGAATAGAATAATCATTTATGGCTCATCCAGTCTATGCCCGAACATAACAGCACTATATAACTACAAGTGAATACTGGGGCAATTTATACCCATGTATCCCTCAATGTCCAGCATGCAGAACTCAACTAGCAAGGCTGCCACTGGAAGGTCATCATATTTGTCCCAACCTATAACTCCATCAAAAACATGCAGAGACCTGATCCTCTGCTCAATCCTTTCGATACGGGCCTAGGTGTCATCAATAATTTGTGTAGGGGCCATTATAGAATGTGGTGTGGTCTCAGTCTGATCGTGTAGTACAAATGCTCCAGCCCGTGGGGCTGATTGAATAGGTGGTGGTGGTGGAGGTGGGCGTAGCCAGTCTGGGGTATAGTGGGTCCGGTTATTGGTGGTGGTGGTGGAGGTGTAATGCTAGAGTCTGTGGGGTGCACTCCCCAAAATCGCGATGGTTGGGCGATGCCCATAAGTCCTGTCCCTGGATTACAATATGGCATCCCGAAAAGATGCCATGGTATCGGTAATCTCATCTAACTGGTCAATAGTAGCGTGCTAAGGGTCCATGTCTCTATGATCTGATATCTTCTCTAACTGACTGTGTGAATCTGATCCTCTAACAAGTCTACCTCCGATCCAGATCCAAGCTCGAGAACCTAGGTTGGTCTCAATCAATAATCCTTCAAAAGGAAAAGGGTATGTCAGTCCCTATGACTATCAATCCTGAAATCAAACTAGTAATGTATGACTAAAATCCTCGAGAGAATGAGCGACATGTGATGTCAACAACTAAAGCGATATATGGCTTCCATAGGCGGAGGCGGGATTCGACATGGTGATACCCTCGGGAGTCAATGTGGCTGGTTGTGGCGGAAAGGAATTAAAGTCCTAAAATCTAAATGGCGTACCCGGGCGGGACGTAACCTAGGGTCTAGCCAGCAATTAAAACCAGAAGCCTGCCAGCCCGCGCATGTAGCTCCATGAAATCCGGCTCGGGGGCCTCCCAGTCTTCCAGTGTTGGGATCTCCATCATCTCCATAGTGCTCAGGCATGAATGCCAGCCCACTACTTTCCTTCAGACTACTACTCCAAACTCCCCAGCTTGGTCGAAGGTAAGCGATTGGAATGACTTGATCAACTCAAGCAATCAATGAGGAATAATGACCAGGAACTAGTGAGATCGAGCAAGGATACAGGCGCACCCCACAAACACAAACAAATCGAAGTCATCTGTGAGGGTGGCCGCTAAGAGCAAGCGATCACGTGCGTAAAGAGCGACCAACAACGGAATCTACTAAAATAACCATCTATGCTGATAAAACATATGTAGGCGCAATCAACCATGAGCAAGCATGCTGGAATCCAACAGTAGACACACAAAGCTTCTAAACAAAGCCATAAGTGTATTGCGAGTACCAGCAAAATGAGTGAACATATGTTTACATTGGCAGCCTAAATTGTCTGCTAATCAATGAATCATGTACTCCAGACCTAATGACTCCGGTGTAAGGCAGATTCTAGGTCAGGGATCAGGTTACCTATCGGGAAGGTACTCATGAATTTGCTTTGCATACAAGGCAGGAACTTGGTTTCTACTAGTGAATTGAATGCATGTGTGGGACATATGGAGTCAAGATCAAGATAGTCTCTTGGGCTAAACATACAACTGGATCACACCCGAGCTAATTTGGTATCCAAGCATGCTTAAGAACACTCCCAACCAAAAAGAGTAAATGGCGTGTACACATTGAAGGATCCCAGGCCAGGATTAACCTCATGAACTGGACCTCGGAGCACTCGATGGATATAGAAAACTTTTCCTCAAAACAATCAAAATAAGGTATCCATGGGAGCGGCCTTTACAATCCTTTACATATCTTTGAAAATAATGCGAATAAGTAGTAAATTTTTTTCTTATCTTTTCTTTTTTCTTTCAACGCCGTTTTGAGAAAAATGGCTAGAAGTTCTCTGTTTAAGACTTTTAAATTTACAAAACTGATGAAAACATTTAAAAACACTTCTAACTTGGTGCTCCATTTCCATATTAGGACTCCTCGTCCTTAAATCAAACACAAATAGACATACATATACATTTATTACTTCAAATCATCAAAACATTCAAACCCTTGTTTCTATTCCAGCATGCACATTTTTATCAAAGATTGGATGGCCAAGACCATGAGCCACCTCATGCCTCATCCACTTGGGGATCAAGCTATAGTTCCTTTTCCAAAATATATACATATACATATATACACTTTATTAAAATATTCAATATATACAATATGCAAAATATATACAATACGAGTCACATGTCTCATCTCCTCATTGACTCAAACTCATGTGTGAGGGGACCCTTTCTTGGCTTTGTCTCGGTTCACGAAATGGTTTGAAATACGAAAAGAATGAGCTAAAGGCTTTCCAATGAAGTGTACATTTTATTTAGATAACATTTTCAGTATATAGCAAAGTAATAAATACTTATATAATTAAAAATCAATTTATGCCTTAAACTTTCTTTCTTTCTTTATTTCTTTTCTTTACATTGGAACCCGGGGATAACACATAGGAAACGATTTAGAATGCTTGCGGTGAGGATAATCTCATTCGATTCATAACTTGATGCGATGGAAACTCCACACTTTGCATAGGGTTCAGTGCCTTTTTATCAAGTGTAGGATATTGCTCAGCACCTATTTCCCACTCCTCGATTTAGTAACCCTACAACACCTCTAAATCCTTACGCTTAAAGTACACCGGCCGATGTCAGTCCTACTTGATCCCATGAGGTTAGGATAAGCCATCAGGTAAAAACCTTTCTTTAAAATACATTTCTAAATCCATTTATTTACTCTATTATTTATACATTTGTACTTTCACACATTTAAACTACTTAATGCCTTAACACATGTATACATATATAATTTAATATAAAATATATATAATATATATATATATATATATATATATATATATATATATATATATATATATATATATATATATATATATATATATATATATATATATATATATATTGATACAAGATAAAACATTTCCATATGCATGTAAAACACATTTATATAAACATTTCCATTAAACTTTTAGTTTAACAGATTAAAACCATTCACTTTTAAACTCAAATTGTCAAATATCAACACACTTAAGTTTCACCGCTCGTCCCTCTTGCTTCCAGTGTTTTGCGGCACACTCCAGCTGAATACGGCAGCGTATTAATCATCTAACGTATAGCGTAAACGCATAATAACTACCATAAGTCACTTTAGGGTCACACAACATTCATATAAAGCCAAATTAATAATTTACCCTTGAACACTAAAAAAAACCACTCATTTTGGCCAACCTTTTCCCAACAATACTCCACCTAAGACTTTATGATAAAAAATGTTAAATGATGTTCAAAAATTATGACTCTCAGATCGATTAAAACATATATCCAGCATCTCTTTGATTTTCAGTTTAGAATTTCGCACTCTAAGGCTCAACCATAACACAAGTTACAGCATGTTTGATGCCAATTTGGTTAACTCAACGAATCCTCTGATTTATCCCTTGTTTGGCAGGATCTTAACTCCATAGTGATGATTTCTTCATAATTTGAATCTATGGTTTCTAATGTTTCTTTTCCAATTAGGAATGCCAATTTGGATCATAAGCTCAAGTTATTGTATTTTACATCTAGATATTTCATTTGTGAAGACAGAATACATAAATCCACTTTGTTTAAATTTTATTGTTTTTGGGGTTACAATTTTTCATAATATACTTCAGATAAATTATTCCCCTAGAAGTATATATTTTACCCAGAATTTTGAATCACTGCTTTTGTATGGGGTGAAACTCCACTTATGACCAAAACACTACAGCCATATGCAAAATAGAGCAAAATCGGTGAGCTACCACGAGCTGCACCCGATCCGATGTTAGAGCCTTAGAATACAATTTGCTCTTGGTCCCTTCTATAAATTGTATCCCTATCTCTTATGGTTCTTTACCAATTGGAATCAGAATTCATTTGGATGATTCTAACTTAATCTATAGCCAAACAAAAACAGGGTTTCACGAAATTTTGACAGCAATTCCTTTAAAACCCAACATTCTCCCTTTGTTTTTACAACCAATCCTCAAAACACGTAATACCTCAATAATCCAACATGAAAGTCATTCCAGCCACTCCACTAACACTTATGACCAAATTGGTTTGGAACTTACAACAACAAAACCTAGGTAAAATCTTGTGAATTCAACCAGGTCCACACCAATTATTACAAAACCCATATAAATATGATAATTCCATGTTTTATTTTACACCAGGTGAGGGTTTGTCACAAAACTTCCAACAAATCAAGGGTTTGTGTGATCTCTCCAACAAAACCCTAAGTTTTAGGTTTCAAACCAATCTCCATAGAAAAAATTACTAACAATCACACCAATAACCCTAGACATCAAAGACTTGATTCCAAAAAAAAACATGCCTTTGTTCTTATATGCTTGCTCCTTATCTTGCACCCTCTGCTTCACCTCTCTTTGCTTCTCACTGCTCCTCCAGCGAGTGAGGCGCTCTAGTTTGAGAGACCAAAAATGAAATGTTAAGTTTGTCTCATCTCCCCAGTCTCAACTTTCCTTTGATGCATTTGGTCCCCCATCTCTTTAATATTGCCAATCAACTTATGTTATTTCAATTTTTTGGCATCCTATCTTCTCAAGATATGCATCAACTTTTGACATTTCTATTATGGCCCGTCTCTACTTGTTGTAGTTTTCCATGACTTTAACTATGGCAATTACAATTTGCACTTTCTTCTAGTATCACATTCAGGGTTTACTAATTTTATCATTTCCTAATCTCATCTCCAAAATATTACAATATGACACTTAGTGCTCATATGTGCCCCAACAGTTACATGTACTGTACATCCTCTCGGGACGGGGCATTACACCTGTAGCCCCTGGCCACGCGCTACATCAAAGGTTAGCCAACAAACATATGGCATGCCTGGATGCCAAACACCAAGCGTATGTGAAATTCCTTTACCCAAACATTAACCACATACACATGGTCCCTGTGCGGCGTAGGGAAGGTTAGTCGCATGTTTCGGGCATAGAACAATCTCTCAAAATTAAATATCAAAATTAAAGGAAGCCAGGAGAAAACATACATTGCATCTTAACCACTCATTGATGCTACAACACTTGTGCAGCTATACAAACATGTCTATTCATCTTAAATAATCGGGCTAGACAAAACACTGAGCTACTGGTAGCAACTAACCACCTTTGACACATAGGCCTTAGTGCTTATGAATCAATGGAACCACATTAACAGAACTAAGGCCATTTTGAGACCTAAACATGGCCCCTAGACAATCTAGAGTGAATGGGCTTGCTTTCACTTCCAAAGGCCACTGGGCTCAGTCGTAAGTAAGACTACCTCTACAAAACACGACAAACTGGCTGATCTAGTTCCCCAACCGGTCGAGCTAGTTGAGAAAAAATTTGAACATTTTTCAGAACATTCCTTACAGAGTAAGGAAACCAAAAAAAATAAGCGATTGTACAAGATTAGAAAGAGCGATGGTGAAAACTAACCCAAGCCTTGATACAAAGTACCCTACTGGCGATTACGAAAACATAACTAATGAATAGGCAGTCGATTTCCCAGCTTTGTCGGGTCGATTGAGAACAATTCTCAAAGTAATTTCGAGCCTCATAGTAAGATCCCTCAAAAAAAAAAAAAAAAAAAAAAAAAAAAGGGTTTACAGTTCTGACTCCGAACGAGTGAGAATTTACACGAGCGGCGCGAAGTGCCTAAATGCTATTGGGAAAATATAATAATGAACTAGTTGTCCAGGTTTCCTGACCGTGTGGTTTTAGAGAAGTTCTAAATTTTTAGTATCTTCCCTTAGTAAAGAAATCAAAAAACAGTGGAGTGCAATTCCGACTTGAATGACTAAAGGCGACACAAATGATGCAAGAGCTCTAGCTCTTTGTTCAGAAGCAGCAATGAACTAGCGTCCAGTTTTAGCCGGTTGAGCAGGTTGAACGATTCTCAAAATTGGTAAAAAATTTCCTCACATAGTAAGAAATCAAAAAAAAAAAAAAAAAAAACAAACGAAGTATAATTCGACTCAGAATGGGTGAGGCCGACCTGGCTTGATGCACAGTGCTCTAACTCTTTTGTTCCAAAAATTGAACTTAATGAGCAGGGTGGCGGTTTCCTAACCGGTTTATCCGGTTGAGAATAGTTTTCAAAATTGGTCAAAGATTTCCTCACATAGTAAGGAATCCAAAAAATCAAGCGAATTGCAATTCAGGCTACGAATGGCGAGAAGCCCGAAACCTGAAAACGATGCCTAGTGCTCTAAAAAGCAGAAATTTACTTGGAAATATCAAAGGCAAAGACAAGCGCAAAAGAAAATGGGAGAAGCATACAAGGCAAAGACAAGCGCAAAAGAAAATGGGAGAAGCATACAACTTTCCTACCTGTAGGATTCATGGCTATCCCCCTCCTCTTTTCCTTCTTTCTTTTCTACTTCCAAAACCAGGTATCCACTCCTTCAAATCTATAGGAAATCCTCTTCAAAATGAGAGAGACCCCACCCACTCGGATCTAGAGAATTTCTCATTCTTTTTCCTTCTTTTCCTTTTTTTTTTTTATCTCCTTCTAAATTTTTTTCCTCTATTTCCCTTTTAACTCACTCCATTTTGTGCACCTTCAGTCCTGAGAACTCCCCTAATCAGTCTCGGACTTCCTCAGCTCCATAAACACTCCTCTATTCCCAAGGTCCATAGCTAGTCACATTTACTTCTTTCCTTAACCACCAAGTATCCAAGTAGACCTAAGGTTGCAAGAAACCTATAACATGGCCCAAAACTAGACTGGCTTCCGTAATAATACAGGACTAACTTTGGAAGCATGGGTCCCGAACTAAGTAGGATTGGGCCTCGAAATCAACAAAAGCGATTGCTCCACCTTAAGTGGCTTAATGATAGGTTGTCTGAGTTCCCAATTGAGGTCGTCTGATCGAGAAAAAATATGAATTTTTGAGGAAATATTTCTTGAAGAATAAGGAGTCAAAAAAAAAAAAAAAAAAAAAACAGTGCTCAATTTCGAGTCCAGATGAGGGATATATGACCAGATACCAGTTTTCGATTCAAACTTCAAGCGATCTGATGTTGAACCCGATTGGAGTCGGTTCCCAACTAGTCGATCCGGTTGATAAAAAATTCTCAAATTTTTTTAGAGAATTCTTCAATGAGTAGGGAATTGAACAAAAGAAACGATGCATGATTTCGAGTTCGGATGAAGGAGATATGATAGAAACAAGACCAAGTGCTCCTAATCTGACATACTCCAATAAACTCTGATTGAGTTAAAACCTCGGGGGCCCCCATTTGCTTCCTATGGCATGATTCCAATAACTAAAAAAAGAAGCCATGATGACACTCCGAAGTGAACTACATACGCACTCAATGGACCACATATAAGCCCACCCGAGGCTTGGAAATTGACTGAGCCTAAAAGGGCCCTAATGGTGCCATATGAGAACGATGGGTGAGTGTGACACCCATAGGATAAATGCAATCGTTGAGGGACAAAATTGAGGGTCTATAGAAGGGCTGCTAGACAATCGTTGAAGACAAGCCCTTGCAACCTGTAAACGAGACTTTCTGTCCTCTTCCCATAGACGACGCCAATTGTTGTTACCTTGATTATCTGTCTTCCAAACGGTGCGATGTAAACCTGCAAAAAGGGTGGTTCGTCGATGGTGGGTTGGCCGCCTCTTCGATGATTAAGTCAGCCAAAGTATGGAGAGGGAGAAGAGAGTATGCACAGTTGGAATTGCTTACCTTCTCATCGTGGGGGATCCTCCCAATTTATAGAAAGTGGTTCATGAATCCCTCCCCATATTTCTCCGGAAAGAATATCCTTCTCTTTGGGACAAGATCTCTCATTCCTTATCAAAGACTAATTCTTCCTTATCAAGGATTGATCTTCCGAGAAGTAAAGGATTTGGAAAATAGAAAATTCGTGGATAAATACCTTTTGCGTATTTCTCACTTTTATCCATTCGTCCATAACGAACTTTCCAAAAGCGGAATGACGAATGGCTAGGGGACTTGGAACTCTAGACGGGTCACCTTGAGGTTGGCCTCTAGGAGGACACCCCAACTTTTACAGACGGGCCTTCGGATTTCCCGTGTAGGTAGTGCCTACCAATTTTAATATGATAGATGGGCTTGGGTTGCTTCACATCGTGAGCCAGGCGAACCTTAGACCAAGTGGACCGGGCCTTGGGCTCATCGAGTAATGGGTTTAAAAACCACGGTACTCACAGTCGTAACACTTTTATACTCCAATCTTGTTCTCTGTGTTTTCAAGAATAGTGGAAATATTCTCTCCCATATGTGGATATAGGCATAATTGGCCGAACCACGGTAAAACCTTTCATACATTTTTATGATGATTTCTTTATCTTTATGTTCTTGAATTCATATTATTATTCATCAAAGCTTCCGTAGTCATAACAAATGGTATCAAAGCTTTAGGTAGAAGATATTTGGAAGAACAAAAGATTATGAAGCACACAAGATGAAGAAAAAAGGAATTTCAATTCAAGGTGGAGTCGATTACTCTCTTTTCAAGATGTGATGGAATTTGATCCAAGGTGGAGATTATTAGAATATGTCTCAAATTCCTACTTAGTATTAATTCTTTTTTTGTAAAATAATATTTTATAGGATAATTCCTATTTATTATATTATTGTAATATTAGGTTTCCTTATAGAATAAGGATAGCTTTTAGGATTATCCCTATAAATATTCTAGGTCACGAGAGGAAAAAGTTATGAGAGAGATTTGGTGTGTGTAGAGATGTAAGAGTTTGAGAGATTGAGAGTTTTATGAGGTATTTTCTTGGTATTGTGGGCATCCTAGGGTTTTGTGATTTTGTGATTTTTCTTAATCGTCGCAATACTTTTATACTCCAATCTTGTTCTCTGTGTTTTCAAGAATAGTGGAAATATTCTCTCTTATCCGTGGATGTAGGAATAATTGGCCGAACCACGTTAAAACCTCTCATGCATTTTTATGATGATTTCTCTATCTTTGTGTTCTTGAATTCATATTATTGTTCATCAAAGCTTTCGCAGTCATAATACTACGAATTGATATACTTCTTTGTTCAATAAAGTTATTATTTTATAATGTATTTATTAGGTCTTTTGATTGCTGATCAAGTGTTTTTTGGCTTAATAAATACTTTTGGTTTTGCAAAATAATTTTTAACAATTGGTATTAGAGCATCTTTAATTGACATTGAATTTGACAAATCCATTTTTCTTGATTTTTTTTTTGTTATGTTCGTTTTAATTTATTGACGGTTTGGAAACCATCAGAATTTGTTTGTATTTGGTTTTCCATAAGATCCATAAAAAAACCTAAAACAAAGGATTTTTTTTATTGATATCAATGGTCGGCATTTTGATTTGCCTAACATATAATTTTTGTTTTGATAACTGATGGCCAATCAATTTCATGCTAGATTTTACATGAAAGTTTCCTTTTATTTTATTTTTCATTATTCTTTTATTTGATTTACATGCAAGTAATGGGTTTCACGAATGCTTGAAACTGCAACTTTCCTGTTATCTTTTATGGATAATAAGACAATGCTTGAAAGTGGAAAGGGATCTACACACACACATATATATATATATATATATATATATATATATATATATATATATATATATATCGAGGGGTCTCTTGGCCGGCTCGGCCAAATTAGGCCAGTGGTCTGATTCGGGGCTAGGCCTATAGGCCCATTGACCGGTCAACGGGTTGGGCCAGGGTGAAAATTATATTTTTTTAAGGCTCGCGGCCCAGCCCACAGTCCTTATACTAAAGGCGGGCTGGCAGAGATTTCAGGGTGGTAGGCTTTGATGGAGCCCGGGGTGGCAAGCGAGGCGGGCCTAGGGTGGTGGGCTGGCGACAAGGAGAGCGGGTTTAATAGGCCCAGGGTGGGTGGGCCCAAGGTGGCGGGTCTAGGATGAGTAGGCCTAATGGGTCCAAGGCGGGCAGGCTTGACAAGCCTAATAATTAAAACCATATATATATTTTTTAATTTTAACCCCCTTCCTCTTACTTAAAATTTAACGCACCAACTAAATTGTACATATATTTGACTTATATAATAATCTTTTAACAAAATACATATTATAAATAGAGTTATATAATGTATTTACAAATAATAACTGCCTAGGAGGAATAGGGGGTGGTGGGCCCCTGCTCGGGCATGCCTTAAAAGGTGGAGGAAGCAAGGATAGGCCCTATGGAGCTTTAAGCAGCGAGGCTTGTGGGCGTGCTGCGGCGAGCAGGCCTAAGGGCGGGGCCAGTCTGTCGGGTCGGATTGAGCCTAAAATGAAGCCTGCGGCCCAACCCATCTAAAAATGGGCTTAGGTCGAGCTTGGCCCGCTCGGGCTTAGGGTGAGTTTTAGCCAATTAGGCTAGGCCGGGCTCGAAGAGGGCCTTGGGCCCCGGGCTTTTTGGAGACCCCCATATTCATGAATCCCATCATAATGATTGACTTTTGATGTATAAATAAAATAAAATAAAATAAAACCATGTTTTTTTTTGTTACCACGCATGGCAATGAAGGCTTGTGCATATGAGTGAAGGCTTTTATTCTTTTCCCAAAAATTGACAGTTGTTGAGCAAAATTTAAAGTGGATTTGACTACGAGGGTGTTTTTTCTTTTACATTTTTATTAATTAGAGTATTTCTTGATAATTGTGCAGGACAGTGATTATTTGAGGAGTGAAAACATTTTCAAGTATTTCTTTTATTTCTTTTCCATGACAAAGTTCTTGTATCCTCAATTTGGAAGTTTTTCAAAATTGCTCCTATAGGTTGTTTGAGATAAGCAATGCTTTTTCGAAATTTATATAAGCTATTTTTTATGCTCAAATAGCCTTGTATCCTTAGTTCTTCAAGCTCTTAATGACCGAAGATGGTTTTTGCATAAAATTGATTTTTTTAATCCAATTTTATAATCTTTTCACATCAATTTTTTTATATATTACTTTAACAATTTATGTTAATGCCATTTGTGATTATTTATAACATCATATTGTGAATAAGATTAAATGCTTTTGGACTTGGGTAAAATTGAGAAATATTGAATGCTTATGAACTTACCTCTTGTGAGCCGAAGCATGTAAGATATATATATTTTTTGTAATTGATGTTGTAACTGTAATTTTTCTGTCTTGCGCATCAATTTTGCTAAGATCCATACAAATAGTGAAGTTGTCATATTGATTACTTTGTTATTTGGTAGGATGCTTAGTTTGGTGAAGAGATTTCACTAAGTATCATGAACAACATAATTTTACTACCCTTTCGGTGAGAAATTGAGGCATTTGGTTGTGACGGCTGGTGAATTTCTCTTACTTGTGTATGAGTCTTTTTTTTTTTTTTTTTTTGTATTTTATAGACTATAGCATTTGGTGACCACTTTTGTGGGTCATTTGGTAAGCTGAAGAATGGAAAAATTTGCATGTCTTTGTTTTACATGTATTTTTGACATTATTCTCTTGTTTATTCTTCAACTTTGAGTTTTCCTCAGTTCTCTACCATCACGAAACTTAATGGGACTAATTACAAGCAATGGGTTGAATATCTCATGATGAATTTGACGATTATGAAATTGAACTTGGCCTAGAAAGTTGATGCTCATCCAAAACCCATTGTTGAGAGTTCTGCAAATGAGAAGAAGTTTTATGAGGATTGGGAGTATTCCAATAGTTGTTGTTTGATGATCATGGAGAATCATATGGAAGAATCTATTTATGCACGCATTCTCAATATTGAGAATTCAAAAGAGTTTTTGAATGCTATTAGTAAGAAATATACAAAGTTTTCAAAGAATGAGAAAAATGAGCTATCTTATAATCATTGGGTGAATGCTTGTTTTGAATCCATTGTCATTGATGTGCCATCTAGTACTTGGTGGTTAGATAGTGGTGCTACCATTCACGCTTGCAATTCTATGCAAGTGGTGATAAGAATAAGAAATCTAACTAGTTTTGAGTAGTACGTGTACATAGGAGGCGATCTGAGAGTCAAGTTGATTTTACGGGAGTTGTTAGATTGCGGCTTGATGCAGAGATTTTTTGGAATTGCATAATGTGGCGTACATACCCTCGATCAGGAGAAATTTGATATCAATACCTATTTTGGACAAACTTGGATATAGAAAAGTTAAATTGTTCCAAGATTCACTATTGATTGACATTGGAGTACTCTGTGGGAATTTTTTACATATTAGAGTTGTTTGCTTTGCCTTATGTTTCTGCTACCCTTTTTGTTAATACTGTTAGTAGCACGAAATGTTTGAGATTGAATGAAAAGTGTTCTATTCTTTAACATAAGTGTCTGAGTCATATTTCTTGAAAAAGAATGAAAAGATTAATTAAGGATGAGATTCTTCCGGATCTTGATTTCTTAGATTTGGATACTTGTGTAAATTGCATCAAGGGTAAATCGACCGCCAAGATTAAGAATGTCAAGGCTAACAGATGCACCGAGTTTCTTGGGGTTATTCATACAGATATTTGTGGGCCATTAACTCCTCTTGCTATGGGTGCCACAAATATTTCATCATGTTCATTAATGATTATTCCCGTTATGGTTTTGTCGAGCTCATTCATGAGAAGTCTGACTCTTTAGAGGCTTTCAAAGCTAAAGTTGAGCTATAACAAGGGAAGAAGATCAAAGTGGTTCATTGTGACAGAGGTGGTGAGTATAATGGTAGATATGATGAGACGGGACACAACCCTGGACCATTTGCGAAGTTCCTTTAAGAATGTGGCATTGATGCTCAGTATATAATGCATGGTACTCCTCAATAGAATGAGATTGCGAAGAGAAGAAACTGCACACTTCTTTATATGAGGCGATGTATGCCTGTTAATTCCTCACTACCTAAGTTCTTGTGGGGTGAAGCTTTGAAAACTGTAGCTTATATTTTGAACCAAGTGTCTAGTAAGTCTATTCCTAAGACTCCATATATGCTATGGTCACAAAAGAAGCCTAGTCTTCGTCACTTCCATGTTTGGGGCTGCAAGGTGGAAGTGAGACTATACAACCCACAATCCAAGAAACTTGATCCAAAAAACCATCAGTGGGTACTTCATTGGTTATTATGTGAGATTAAGAGGTTCTAGGTTTTATTCCATGCTTTCACCAAAGTGAGTCGGATCAGGCTATCTATTTTGAGGACAATCTTTGGGGGCAAACCCGGGCGAGACATTGTATTTAAAGAACACCCAGTTTTTATTTATGTGCCTATTGCTTATGCTCTGATCTCTAGCCCTATTGTTGACCAACATCCAGTAGCCACTCTTGATAATGAACCAATTGAGGATGTAGATCCAATGGCTCTAGATGTAGATCTAGCAGTTCTAAATGTAGTCATGGATATACCCTTAAGGAGGTTAGAGAAGGGCGCGTAGGCCCGTAATTTTAGATGACTATATTGTCTACTTTCAGGAGCATGAGTATGATGTGGGTGATGTATCACATCCGACTACCTACAAAGAAGCTATTTTTAGTCCTCAATCAAACTTCTGGATCAATGCAATGAAAGATGAGATGACTTCCATGTCATAGAATAAAGTGTGGAGCTTGGTAGATTTGCTAGATGGCTGCAAACCTATTGGGTGCAAATGAGTGTTCAAGACCAAGTGCGATGCCAAGGGACATGTAAAGAGATTTAAAGAAAAATTAGTGGCTAAGGGTTATAGTAAATGAGAATGTATTGATTTTAAGGAAACCTTTTCTCTCGTGTCCACTAAAGACTCTCTAAGCATTCTTATGGCTATAATGACTCATTTTGATTTGGAGTTGCATTAGATGGATGTGAGGGCAATTTTCTTGAATAGAGACTTAGTTGAGGATGTTTACATGTCTCAATCTATTGGATTTGAGGAAGTTTATAAAGAAAACATGGTTTATATGCTCCAGAAATCCATTTATGGTTTAAAGCAGGCTTCTAGGCAGTGATATCTCAAGTTTGATGAAGTTGTCACCTCCAATGGTTTTAAGGAGAACATCATTGATCAATGCATATATATGAAGGTTGGTGGGAGAAAATACATATTTTTGGTTTTATATGTTGATGATATTTTGTTCGTAGGCAATGATATTGACCTGTTGGTTGAGACAAAATAGTTCTTGTTTAGCCATTTTGATATGAAAGATCTTGGGGAAGCATCTTATATCTTGGGTATACAGATACTTCGCGATAGACCTAGTGGAATTATGAGATTGTCTCAATAGACGTATATTGAACGCATTCTAAAAATGTTCAATATGCAATCATGTTCTTCTGATAAGGCACTAATTGTAGAGGGTGATAAATTTTTCAAAAGCCAATGTCCTCAAAATGATATTGAGAGAGATAAGATGAAAGCAATTCCTTATTCTTCAGTTATAGGCAGCTTGATGTATGCTTAAGTACGCATACGTCCTGATATTGCTTTTGTTATCGGTATGTTGGGTAGGTATTTGAGTGATCCTGGTCAAAGCCACTGGAAAGAGATTAAGAAAGTTTTGATGTATCTTTAGGGTACCAAGGATCTCATGTTGACATATCGATGTATCGAAACTCTTGAGGTGATTAGTTTTAATGATTCCGATTATTTAGGCTAAGTGGATGATAAAAAGTTCACTTCTGGTTATATCTTTATGATGGCTAAATTAGCTGTTTCATGGAAAAGTGTCAAGCAGACACTTAAAACTTCTTCTACTATGGGGGTAGAGTATGTGGCGTGTTATGAGGCTACTTGTCATGTAATATGGTTGTGGAACTTCATTTCAACTTTGGAGATTGTTCACTCCATTTCTAGACCATTGAAATTGTTCTATGATAATTCCTCAATTGTATCTTTCTCTAGGAACACTAGGAGCACTTCTTGCTCCAAACACATTGAGGTGAAGTAAATTTCTTTTTGTTAAAGAGAAAGTTGCAAAGTCCCTCATTTCAGTTGAGCACACGCCAACAACTAGCCTATTGGTAGACCCACTAACCAAAGACTTACCTATTTGTATGTTTCAAGAACACATCACCTATATGAGATTGTTATGAGCCTAGACTCTTTGTTTTTGTGGGAGTTTTGCCTTTTTATGTATTTTGTAAGAAAATATCATGTTTTTCCTTTGTTACATGCACATTTTGACATTTGTCATTATCTTATGATTTTGTGTCATTTTGATTAGATGAATGATAAAATGATGTTTTTTCTATTGAATCAATACTCTTGTCAATGTAATGCTTATAGATTAGTAGCGCCTGATTATGTACAATTTATGCATTATCTCAGTGTATTAATTATATATGATTGGTTATGACTATATATATGTAAGTCTCTTGTGGAAGCATTTGAGTTATGATTTTGATTAGTAGTGCCTGATTATGCACGATTTATACATCGTTTCGGTGAGTTAATTGTATAAGATTGGTTATGGATATGTAAATCTTTTGTGAAAGCATTTGAGTTATGATTATGTCGTCAAAGTGGGAGAATGCTAGAAATTTATTAATTATGGACTAAGCATAATCATATTATAATTTTAATTGTATAATTGTGTATGTTAATTGTGGGCCATTTATAGGATGATTTAATATTAACAAGCTATAGGCCCATGATTCTATCTTCCCCTTTGTTTTGGTAAACCCATTAGACAAAAGCTCAATTGTTCCTTTGTGCTTTTAATATATAAGTAAATAGAGCTATTTTATAAGGGTTAGGAAGAACACACTTTGAGGAGAAGGAAAGAATGAATTATTCATTCAAAGAATGAATTACATTCATTCAAGAAATTAATGTTTTTTCATTCGATCCATCTCCTATATAAAGTGAGCTTCTCCTGCTTAAAGTGGTATCCCTTTTTTTCTTTTCCAAGTTTTGTGTGTTAGGAAGGTTAGATCAAATTTTGTGTCTGAGCGTTATTAGTACATTGATAGGTTTGAACATATTTTTAGTTCATTGAAGTGGCATCAAGGGTGTAGTGGTGTTGTTTGTATGCCGTTTTATCCTGGGAGATAGACGCCGATCTTATAGTCGCTGAGCACTAGAGGAGACGACGAATTTGTTTTAAGGAGATCGTGACTTCTCACGAGACTCAGCGTCCTCAATCTCTCATTTTCTTTCTTTGTAATTTTTCCTTTCCCTTGTCATTTTGTTTCTGTGTATTTGCAAACAAAATTTTGTAACAGTCTTAAAACATATTCAAAGGAGAAGGAAAAATAGGAAGTAATATCTAGCAGGCTGGAAAAAAGGAAAAAGAAAAAAGAAGGTCATTGAAGGAAAAAAACGAAGGTGATTGGAAGGAAAAAAAATGGAAAAAAAAAAGTTTCCTTTTTTCCTTAAAGGCAAGTAGAAAAAAAAACCGTTTTTTTTCAACACGTCTCACCATTTTGGGGAAAAAAAACTACTTGGTTTTACAAAAAAAAAAAAAAAAACCTTTTGTTTTAACCATTTTCGAGAAGGGAAAAGGTTTTTTTTTTTTTTTGGATATCTTCGTGATAAATACTTTAAAAAAAAAAAAACACTGGAAAAGAAAGAATTTTCTTTGGATTTTTGGTTAAAGATTCGGTCAAATCCAATTTATTTGGATTTTTTGTTTTGGTTAAGGAAAAAAAAGAAGCTTTTCCTTTTTGGAATTTAACAAAAAAGGAAAAACAAAACTTTAAAAAATATTTTTAGCAAAAGTAAAAGGAAAGGGTTTTGAACCCATGATGTAGAATTCAAGTGGTGAATGCTCTACCACTAAGCTACTTGCTTAGTTGAGTTTTTTCCTTACGAGAAATATATGATAAGGAAATAAGCCTATTAGGTAAACTCTACACTCACCTTATGGGTTTCTGTCAATTCCTTTTGGTCTTAGGAGAATTGATATGATCTGGAGGGTTTATCATTTAAGATTTGGTTTTGCATTTGGACAGTTTATGAGCCTCAGAAAATATTGTGAGCTGAATATTACATCTATAGGAGTGGTTTTGGCAGGTTTCTTCACCATTCTGGATCAACAGCAGGAATACTTTGTTATACATTATTTTCAATTATTTTGAGAATTGGTTTTAGTAATAGAAAATTGACACATTTTCTACAACTTTGTAGAGAAATTGACTCTGATTCCAATATTGTTCCAACTGCATCTGCCTAAGTTGCAAACCCTATTGTGGCACAAGTGCAAGTGATGCCTACTGCTATGCCTATCTCTGTCTCACCATGAGAAAAGCTAAAGAAGTTTAATGGACTAAACTTTAAAAGGTGGTAATAGAAGATGTTGTTCTACCTGACCACCTTGAATCTTATGAGATTCTTTACTGAAGATGCTCCTAAGCTTAAAGAAGATAAGCATGATATCCAAGTCATTAGTGCTATGGATGCTTGAGAACATTATGAATTTCTATGCAGAAACTATGTCATGAATGCTTTGACTGATTCTTCATACAATGTGTATTCAGATAAGAAAACAACTAAGGAGTTATGGGAATCACTAGATAGAAAATATGAAACTGAGGATGCTGAGGCTAAGAAGTTTGTTGTGGGTCGTTTCCTTGATTACAAAATGGTAGATTCCAAGACTGTGGTTAGTTAAGTCCAAGAACTTCAAGTAATCCTCCATGAGATACATGCTGAGGAAATGATGCTGAGTGAAACTTTTCAAGTTGCATCTATTATAGAGAAGTTGCCTCATAATTGGAAAGACTTCAAGAATTACCTCAAGCATAAGAGAAAGGAGATGAGCATCGAAGATCTGATTATTAGACTTTGCATCGAACAAGACAATAGGGGATCTAAGAAGAAAGGGGCACACAATCTAGGAGAGGCCAAGGCTAACTTTGTGGAACATGGTCAAGGTTCCAAGACTAAGAAGCATAAAAAAGGGAAGGGCTCTACATTGGGACCTAAAAGAGGGGTCTCCGAGAAGCAAAAGTTCCTAGGGAAATGCTTCAATTATGGGAAGCAAGGTCATAAATCTTCTTATTGCAGAATATCAAAGAGGAACAAACCCAAGGAAGCTAATGTGGTTGATGGCATCACTAATGATGTATCTGACATTGACCTCACAGAAATAATATCTAAGGTGAACTTGGTGGGATCCAATCCCAAGGAATGGTGGATTGACACTAGTGCTACCCTCCATGTATGCTCCGATAAGAAGATGTTCTCCACCTTTGAATCAACTGAAATAGGGGAAAAGGTGTTCATGGAGAACTCTGCCATCTCTGAAATCAAAGGTCAAGGAAAGGTGGTCTTGAAGATGACTTCTGGAAAGGAGCTAACCCTAACTAATGTGTTGTATATACCTAAAATCTGTAAGAACTTAGTGTCTTGTTCATTATTGAACAACCATGGATTCAGGTTGGTGTTTGAGTCAAACAAGTTTGTACTATCAAAATGTGGCATGTACATTGGGAAAGGGTATGTGAGCGATGGTGTGTGGATGTTGAATGTGATGACTATAATTAAGTCTAACATGAATAAAGCAAGCACTTCTAGTTAAATGCTTGAGTTGTCTAATCTATGGCATAGTAGATTAGGACATGTTAATTATGATACATTGTACTGGCCAGATTAATGACCTTTAAATCATACTGAACTTTCAAATTGATGCAAAGCATAAGTGTGAACTTGTGTCGAGGCAAAACTAACCATGTCTTCTTTTAAAGGTGTTGAAAGGCACACTGAACCTCTTGACTTAATCCATAGTGATATATGTGATTTGAAGTTTATACAAACAAGAGGTGGTAATAAATATTTTATTACCTTTGTTGATGATAGCACAATCTTGTTATATTGTACTCAAAAGTAAGGATGAGGGATAGAGAAATTTTTTCTTTACAAAAACGAGGTTGAGAATCAGCTCAACAAGAAAATTAAAGTGTTAAGAAGTGATTGATATGATGAGTATGAATCACCATTTGCTGATGTTTGTGCTCAACATGGTATCATACATGAAACCACAACATCTTATTCACCTCAATCCAATGGAGTAGCCGAGTGAAAGAATCGCACTCTAAAGGAAATGATGAATGCAATGTTGATAAGTTTTGGTCTACCACAAAACATGTGGAGAGAAACCATTTTGTCTGCTAATTACCTGTTGAATAAGGTACCTAAAAAATAAAGTAGAGAAGACTCCATATGAGTTATGAAAAGGACGAAAACTATCCTAAAAATACTTGCGAGTGTGGGGATGTTTGGCCAGAATGGCAGTTCCTACACCTAAAAAGGTGAAAATAGGACTTACAACTATTGATTTCATTTTCATTGGTTATGCACATAACAGTACTGTTTATTGATTTCTTATCCATGAGTCGAATATCCCAAATATTCACAAGAACACAATAATGGAATCAAGGAATGTATCATTCTTTGAAGATGTATTTCCATGTAAATCCAGAGAAGAGCCAAGCTCGTTGAAACGAGTGCATGAAACTATTAATGAAAATAGTCAGGATTAAGATAAAGATGGTGAGGTTGAACCTAGATGGAGTAAAAGAGCAAGGGTAGAAAATTCATTTGGTCTAGATTTTCTAACTTATATGCTTGAAGGAGAACCTCAAACTTATAAAGAGGCAGTAAACTCTATAGATGGCCTCATGTGGATAGAGGCCATTAAGAGTGAAATTGATTCCATACTACATAACAATACTTGGGAACTAGTGGATCTTCCATCAGGTTGTAAACCTTTAAGTTCCAAGTGGGTCTTCAAGAGGAAAAGAAAAGTAGATGGATCAATTGACAAGTACAAATCCAGACTTGTGATTAAAGGCTACAAACAAACTAAGGGCCTAGATTATTTTGATACATATTCTCCTATGACGAGAATAAATTCTATAAGGATGGTGCTTGCAATTGTTGCACTAAAAAATGTTGAAATACATCAAATGGATGTAAAAACAACCTTTCTAAATGGAGAATTAGATGAAGAAATCTACATGGAGCAACTTGAGGATTTTTTTTGCTCTAGGACAAGAAAAGAAAGTATGTAGATTAGTGAAATCCTTGTATGGATTAAAACAAGCACCGAAACAATGATATGAGAAATTTGACAATGTTATGATGTCACATAGATTCAAAATAAATGAGTGTGACAAGTGTGTCTATGTCAAAGATGTGGAACATGGATATGTCATCGTATGCTTATACGTAGATGACATGCTTATTATCGGTAGTGATGTTAAGATGATTACATTTACTAAGAACATGTTAAATTCAAGGTTTGACATGGAATACTTAGGACTTGTTGATGTTATATCGGGGATAAAAATCAAAATAACATAAGATGAACTCATTCTAAGTCGGTCACACTATGTTGACATTATTCTTGGAAAGTTTGACAAAGATAATTCTGGTATAGCCAGAACACCAGTAGATGTAACTCTACATTTCTCCAAGAACTAGGGTAATAAGCAGTCTAATGTAATTAATGACTTGTACAAGACCAGACAAAGCCTATGCAGTTAATAAACTGAGCAGATACATAAGTAATCCAAGAGCTAAGCATTGGCAAAGAATTATGAGAGTATTAAAATACCTATGATTTACTCATGACTTGGGCTACACTATATAAGATATCCTACTGTACTTGAAGGATACAATGATGCTAATTGGATATCTAATGTTGAAGACTCAAAATCATAGAGTGGTTATGCCTTTACATGGGGGAGGTGTAGCAGATCATGGAAATCCTTAAAACAAATGGTTATAGCCAAATCCACAATGGAATCTGAGCTTTTAGCACTAGACAAATGTGGGGAAGGGGCTGAATGGTTAGGCCACTTCTTAGAGGATATACCAAGATGGCCAAGGCTTGTGCCTCCAATATGCATACATTGTGATAGTCAATATGCTATTGGTAGAAGAGCCTGGCAGTATATTAGTAAATCTGAACATATTAGAGTCGTAGACACAATACCATTAGACAACTACTCTCAACTGGAGTTATCTTTGTAGATTATGTAAAATCTAAAGATAACATTGCAGATATGCTAACTAAAGGGGTAGAGAGTTAGTTGAAAAGTCATCGAAGGGAATGGGACTAAAGCCTATTAAAGAATAAGTCGATTCAATGGACACCTAACCTAGTTGACTGGAGATCCCAAGATCTAGGTTTAAAAGGGACAACTAAACTGTAAAGGATTGGTCTTATCATTGTGAGGAACTTCCCTGTACATTCATATGATGAAACTGTGATGCTAATAAAAGAAAGGTTAAGCTTTCCTTTTAATGATCTTTGTACGATGGAAACTAAAATAAGAGAAATATGAGTTGCTCTTGAATTAGGAGATCACCTATGTAAGAGTGAAGTGGGACCACTTCAAAGGGAATTGAATAGGGCACGATTAATATTAAACTCTTACAGAACCAGGCCAATGTCCATGACCAAAAAAGACATAAAAGTGAGAATTGAAATGTGTTAGGAAGATTCTTGTGTAAGATATGTCATCATCTACACAAATGACAGAATAGTTCACGGACATCATGTCCATTGTTTAGTTAGTAGAGTAAACATATTTTTACAAGGGAAGGTTCAAAGGGTGACACCTACCTCTCCTATGCAGGTTTCAACTGTTGTATCTATCACTTAGTTTTTCAGAGCTTTAAAAAGTTTTTGTATCATGAATATCATTCATGTGGGGAATTGTTGGAATGAATGACATTCATTCTTAGAATGGATGTCATTCATTCTAAGAATTAATTATTCATTCGTAGAATGAATTACATTCATTCGAGGAATGAATGTTTTTTTATTCTAGCTCCTATATAAAGTGAGCTTCTCCCGCTCAAAGTGGTATCCATTTTTTTCTTTTCCAAGTTGTGTCTTAGCTGTTGCATCAAGTTTGCTCGAGTATTATTAGTATGGTGATAGGTTCGAACATATTTTTCAATTCATCGAAGTAGCATCAAGTTGCTGTAGTGCTGTTTGTATGCTTTTTTATCTTGGGAGATAGACGCCGATTTTATTGTCTTCGAAAGCACCGTATGAGATTTATGAATATGTTTGTATGAGATCGCACTCCTCACGAGACTCGCATCACCTCGCTCCCATCTGATCTTCCTGCGCTCTGTCACTGCGAATGTGCTGAACAAACTGCAATCCTCTAGGCACTCCATTCGATTCTCAAGAAATTTTTTTTCCCAAAACTCCTAAAGAAAATCCCCCTATGCACTGCATAGAACCTACGCAGGAGCCTAGAACCTCCTAGTAACCTCCTATAGTCTTTCCCTTTTACCATTTGAGCCAAGTTCAAGGGTCTACCTTATCTCATCTCAAATATATAAATAACTTATTATAAAAATTAATTTTATTTCATTTTATTTTCCTATATTTGTTGAAATATAATAAGTTACAAAATATTATAATATTTGAATTATTTATTAATTATATTTATTCTATGTAATAAAATGTTTTAAATTTAATTTAATGAAAATTAAACATGGTTTCAAAAAATAAATAAAAAAGAAAAAAGAAAAAAAAATAAAAGTTAAATTAGATGGGACACTGTAGGTATGAAAATTGTCAAGGGTGGTGATTTATCCCAAATCTATCTTTTTATCATTTCCTGAACGGGATAAAGAATTCGTTGTTGATGCGAACAAGTGTTAATTAGATACTTTCTTAAAATAAGTTTTTGTTCTAAAGAATATGGATGATTATTGAATGTGTAGTCAATATCGATTAACCAATTATTAAAAGAAACATTTCATTTTTCCTCCCAACTCATTATTTTGTTTCCATTGACATAAAAGATTATTTCAATATATGTTTTACAACCTGTTTATAAAATTCATAATAACTCATATTGTAAAACCCGAGACAAATCGAATTTTTCTTAAAAAGGGTAAAATAGTAATTCGTCGCTATAATATAGGTTGAAAATCTAGAAATTTTCCAGATATCAGATGACAAAATAAACCTAACCATTGGATTCATCTCGTGAAATCTAGTTACACAGACGAATTTCGTTAAATTCCGAGACAATAAGATTTTTATGTTTTTCAGGGTGACGAGTGTCCAATGACTCTCAAGGACGAGATTTTTACGAAAATCTTGAAATTTAGGAAATAACTTGAGTTAAGTTCATGGCATATGATTTGAATTTGAACTGAGACGTAATAAGTAGCTTCGGGCCAAAATCAGACCGGCACGTCGCAAGACGTGGGCCATTCTCTTAACTTACGGATTAAGTTAGAACAAAAGGGGAAAAGGGGGAAAAAGGATCCCATTTTTCCTAGTTTTGTCCGAGAGTGAGAGAAGAGAGAAAGAGTAGAGCCAAGAGTTGAAACAAGGAACTTGGAGGCAATGACATGGAAAGAGTTCTGTGAGCTCTTCATCGACAAGTATTTCCCAACATCTACACGACATGAAAAAGCTCGAGAGTTCCTAAAGTTGAAACAAGGAAAGATGACAGTGCTCGAATACATGGCTAAGTTCACTGAATTAGCATGTTTCGTTGATGATTATGTGGCCATGCACATGGCCAAAGTGAATAAATTTGAGGATGGTTTGAAATTATCTATCCAGGGTAAAATTATGGGACTCCTTCTACAAGATTTAGACTCGATGGTCAAGACAGCTATGGGCATAAAGAGGGAAGTGACGACGCACCCGAGCATCCAGATGCTGTGTTAG
This sequence comes from Tetrastigma voinierianum, assembly GCA_016808115.1. Classification (NCBI taxonomy): domain Eukaryota; kingdom Viridiplantae; phylum Streptophyta; class Magnoliopsida; order Vitales; family Vitaceae; genus Tetrastigma; species Tetrastigma voinierianum. Next base: position 115,618 of record JAEQBH010002625.1, read on the forward strand.
TGGAAAAGAGAAGAGAGTCAACTCTTCTTCAAATGCAGGTTAGGCAGATGTAACTTTGTTCCACGAGGGTTTTGTGACGTGCCCACGACTGATAGGTGGCTGGCACTACTACCGCCATCCCAAGATGGGATACACTTTAGGGCTACTAGCTAGTCAAGGTAGAGGACAAGTTTCCAATGCCACCAACCTGGACACTTGAGACAGGATTGCCCTCAAAGATGTGATCCTGTGGTTATGGACACCCACCCGCCATCGTGCAGACATGCATAAACTTAGTTTGCTCTTCTTACCCCACTATGGGCCGTGAGCCGTACGCCTCCCAAGGAGGCTGTGCATAAGAACCCATTACTTCACAGATAGGCCACATGGGTCGAGGGCAGTCCCATGTGCTCTGGGATCTCGGACCCAAGGGTGTGTTTCACACTATTACACCTCGCATCGAGTCAGAGATCACTTTCTATTATTCAGTAGTAATTTTCTACTCTTTCACTTATGGGCAAGAGTATTGTTTGATTATGGTGCATCTCATTATTTCATTGTTGCATCATCATGTGTTTAAGATTTGGGTTTAGAGGTTGAAATCTTAGAAGGGATGTTACATGTGAATTCTCCCCTAGGAACTAGGGTGAGCGTTGATAAGATATGTCGGGATTGTGAGTTAGAGATCTCAGTGATTCTTCTCATTGTAGACCTTACGGTCATGGACATGTTGGAGTTTGATGTCATCCTTATGATAGACTAGTTGACGGCACATCGAGTCATCATTGATTGTGATCGTAGGAGGGTTACTACCTACACACTATATGGTATTTGTGTTACGTTTCATGGGGATAAGCATGACGCTTAACCCTGAGCCGTATACGACTCTAGGTGGCACGGGTAGTTGGTGGGTTGGTTAGCAAGCCTTACCTTGGATGACTAGGCGAGATAGGATTTGGGTCTACCTAGGGTTGTTTGTGAGTACCATGATGTCTTTCCTGGTGAACTACTGGGATTACATCCGCATAGGGATGTAGACTTCGCTATTGAGTTGCACCCTGGTACATCGCCTATTTCTATGACTCCACATAGAATGACGCCCACTGAGTTGCAGGAGCTCAAGGTCCAATTGTAGGAATTGTTGGACAGAGGTTTTATTAGACTAAGCACTTCACCTTAGGGCGCTCCGGTACTGTTTGCAAAGAAAAGGGACAAGACTCTTCGGTTGTGTATAGATTATCGATAGTTGAATAGAGCTACCATCAAGAATAGGTACTCTTTGTCGAGGAATGATGATTTGTTTGATCATCTGAGAGGGGCGCGGGTTTACTCCAAGATAAATCTCCGCACCGATTACCATCAGTTGAGAATTAGGGAGGCGAATATCCCTAAGACGGCGTTCATAACACGCTATGGGCATTTCGAGTTTACAGTGATGCCATTCGGATTGACAAATACTCTAACGACATTCATGGATCTTATGCATATGGTGTTCTATCCCTACCTAGATCGATTCGTTGTGGTTTTTGTGGATGACATCTTGATCTACTCCAAGTATGTGGAGGATCATGAGGGTCACTTGAGGGTCGTTCTTTAGACCTTGAGAGAACATTAGTTGTATGCCAAATTCAGCAAGTGTGAATTTCGCTTATCGAGGAGAGATTCTCAAGCAATGTGGTATCGACTTCTGAATGCATCTGACTCTGAGAAGGTCGGTGCGCTTATGAGGTCAGGAGAGACCGAAGCCGCCCGAGATACACGCAATTTCTTGGGATTAGCAGGGTACTATAAGAGGTTTATTGAGGACTTCTCCCAGCTAGATGCATCTATGACGAGATTGATCCGAAATGAGGTCAAGTTTGAGTATAATGACCTGTTTGAGGAGGCATTTCAGGAATTGAAGAGGAGGCTTACTTTAACTCCTATTTTGATAGTCCCAGAGAGGGGACAGAGGTACATAATGTATTGTGATGCCTCCAAGGATGGACTGGGATGTGTTTTGATGCAATCCGGGAGGGTAGTTGCTTACAGTTCTCGACAGTTAAAGAATCACGAGCAAAGTTACCCTGCTCATGACATGGAGTTGGCGGCCATTGTCTTTGCCTTAGAGGCTTAGCGCCATTATCTATACGGTGAATAGTTTGAGGTGTTTTTGGCCCACAAGAGTCTAAAGTACATTTTTACACAATGGGACCTCAACATGAGGCAACGCAGGTGGTTGGAGTATCTGGAGGATTATGACTTCACTTTGCATTACCATCTTGGTAAGGTAAATGTGGTGGTTGATGCACTAAGCCGGAAGTCACGGGGAGTGTTGGCTAGTGTGGCTTCCCAAGAGTGGTAGATGCTCGAGGTTGTGGGACAGTTCGAGCTGCACTACAGGGATTAGGCTTAAGGTACTTTAGGGAGTTTAGTGGCTATGCCATCCCTGTTGACTAGAGTGATTGAGTTTCAGGTACAAGATGCATAAATAATGTTCATCAAGGACCAGGTACAGTCAAGTACAGGTGACGAAGGCTGGGCCATCCACACATATGGTAGTCTTCGATATAGGCTACTGTGGGTTCCCGCTAGGGAAGATCTCGAAAGGAGATCTCAGAGTTCCGCATTGCTCGCTCACTGCAGATCCGTGTGGCAATTAAGATATATCATGATCTACGCTAGTATTGTCGGAGTGGGATGAAAAAAGTGTCGAGATTTCGCTTTCGATGATGTCTCACGTGCCAACAGGTAAAGGTCGAAAGAACGAGGCCGCCAAGATTACTCTAGCCATTAGAGGTATTTGAGCGGAAGTGGAACACGCCATGATGGACTTTGTGACTCACTTCTGCCATGGACATCACGAGGCATGATCGCGACGTGGTGATAAAGGATCGCTTACTAAGTCGCACACTTTTCGTCAGGCGACGATGTTCACTCCGAGAATTCGCAGTCAGACAAGATTTTAGAGATTGTTCGGTTACATGGACTGCCAATGTCTATTGTATCGAATTGGAATCCCAGGTTTACCACTCATTTTAGGAGAGTTTTCCAACGGCTATGGGGACACCTAAGCATGATGAGCACGCCATCCTCGCACTGACACAATGAGAGGACCATCCAAACTTTAGGAGGACATGCTACGGGCACGAAGCTCCCGATCTCTAAGGGTAGCCGGAAGAGTATGTACCTTTGGGAAGGGAATTAGCCTACAACAATAGTTTTCAAGCGAGCATACAAATGGCCCCCTATGAGGCATTATATGGGAGGCCATGTTGATCTCTGGTTTGTTGGACAGAGGTGGGAAAAAGAACCACCACAGGACTGGAATTGGTTAGAGACACCTATGAGAAGGTGGAGTTGATATGAAAGCGTCTTCTCATGACTTAGAGTCAGAAAGCTACACCGACAAAGGCCGCGACCTCTATACTGGACGTGCGGTGATCATAGTCTTCATGTAATGCCAAGAGATGAGTGGTCAAATTGATAGTTAGGAAAGCTATCGCCATATAATGGGCCCCAAGGTCCTCTCGCAAGATATGGTGGCTACATACCTGCTAGCTTTACCGCCAAGTTTATCGAAAGTTCATGGGCATTCCATGTCCCATGCTCGAAGTACACCCCGCTGCATCCAACTCATGTGGTGGATTGGGGAGAGCTTGTGGTTGATGCAGATGGAACCTTCGAGGAGGGATCGGTACGTATCAAGGATAGTCGGGATTAGGTTCTGCGAAGCAAGACTATGAGGCTAGTGAAGGTGTCGTGGCAGCACTGAGGAGTGGAGGAGGTAAATACTGGAACGCGAAGATACCTATGCGCGGCTAACTACTCATCTCCGGGTTTCTACTGGGGCTAGGTTGTATGTTTTTAGTCATTGATATTAAATGGTTACAGATACGCATGTGATCAGATGCAGGAAGTGTGTGGAATTTCTAGACAAAATTCTTTTAACTAGGGAGAATGTAAACTTGAGATGTAACCAAATTTTTTCGAAAAGGGCAAACGTTAATTTGTTACTATGTTATTGTGTTGAAAACCTAGAAAATTTCTAAATTCAACAACGATGAAACGACCTCATCGCTGATTCATCTCGTAAAATCAAGTTACCTGCACGACCGCACTTCTCGACAAAGCCCGATTTTCACGTTTTCTGGTGATGGGTGTCCAAAGGATTCATAGGACGAGATTTTTACGAAAATCTCAGAAGTTAGCAAATAACTTGAGTTAAGTTCATGGCATATGATTTGAATTTGAACTGAGACATAATAAGTAGCTTCGGACCAAAATCAGACTGAGTAGGTGTGGAGACGTGGCGAGACATGGGCCACTCCCTTAACTTAACGATTAATTTAGAACAAAAGGGGAAAAAAGGGAAAAAGGATCCCATTTTTCCTAGTTTTGTCCAAGAGTGAGAGAAGAGAGAAAGAGGAGAGCCAAGAGCTTCCTTCTAAGATCTACGGAGTTTCGTTGGTCGAAGTTCATCGGGTTAAGAACGAAAATTCATCGCATCGACAAGGGCTATGCGTGGGTACCAAAAATGCGGGATTTCGCCGAGGATCAAAATGAGGAGTTCGGGAAATCAAAGGTTTATTGTTTAAGAAGTGTCCACGAGGCTTCTTAAGGTTTCTTCTACGCTTCAAGAGGTAGGGAATTCTTTCTACTTGGTTTATTTTCCATTTTTGGGCTGGAAAATGGTCGGATGTTCGAGTTCCTGTTGGGCGTCCTCCACCTAGGCGAATGGTGCTTCGCCTCGGCGATGACAAGGGGCTTCCCTAGGAAGAAAGGTGTGCTCACCTAGGCGAAGGGGTCCGCCTAGGCATGGGTATGTACGCCTAGGTGAGCCCGAGGACAAAAAACATGGAGTTTCTGGTCCGCCTAGTCAAGGCTACGCCTTGGTGAGCCTGTGACTGCGTGAGACTTATGTTTACGGGCCCGCTTCGGGTTCGCTCGCCCGCTTTGCGGATTGTTTGTGGCTTGCTTCGCGGGCTATCAGATGACTCGTTTCGAGAGTCATTGCTCGGACTAAGAGTGACATGTTTGGGTGTCAATATGTGTGTCCTAATGTATTGACATGTGATGAGTTTATATGTGTAAATGGCCATTACATGGCTTGATTGTCATTGCTTGAACACAGAATGACATGTTGTATGTTGATGTTGATGTAGGCTTGCATAATATATTGAAATGAATGAAATGATGTATGGAAGTCAGTGCAGGTGATGTGATTGTCCATGACACCCTGCAGAAGTGGTGCGATTGTGTCATCCATGTAGCATTCATTACACATGTTCCATGATATAACATGCAATGGCGTATTGCATTGCATATGCATGGGGACATCGCATTGAATGGGTGTGAGTTCATAGTTGAAGAATCAACACTGTGTTTGGTGTTTGATTGGGCGGGCTTAGTCAAGTGGAACGAAGTCCAATAGAGTTGGACGATTGAATAAAGTGGTATAGAAAACTTGTATCGGGTAATAGCAAGGAGGGATAGACACCCCTTTGGGTGAAAGACCCGTTAGTGTGGTTAGACATAATTCCAGTAGTAAAAGCCCATAAAAGTGTCTAGGTGTGCGAAGCCTTAGGTTTGACACCAAAAATTCGCTACCCACAAAAGATACATGATTTTTGAATATAAATGATCATTGAGATGTAACATCCAAAAAGCTTTTGGTTTGAAAACAACTGAATTTTGTTTTGTAAAATGATCATTGGATGTAACTTAAATGATGATTTTATCACACGGGCTCCTGCATTGTGTGACAAGAGCCTGGGTGAAGTGACTGGGTATGACGTGAGCCCAGAAGGACTGCATGACGGAGCTCAGAAGGACTTGGGTATGATGTGATTCGGTAAGGACTCGGGGCATGGTACATGATTGAGTCTCATCTCATTTCATGGCATAACATGTAGGATTCCATAGCAGAAATTATATGTTTTTACTTGGAATGTGAATGTGGATGTATGGAACATGACCATTGCATGTGCACTTAGGTGGGGGAAAATTCTATGTAGGAAAAATTCTTTACTGGGCTTGGCTCACCCTTTATGGGAAAACATTTTAGGTGTAGGGTGTACACCGGTGGACGTTGCTCATTCAAAGCCGCAATTGTGAAGAAGACCTACTTGTGGCCTTGATAACTCTTTTTGTAAAATTGTGGAATAATCTAGTTCCAGTATGTAATAAGGGCAAGATAGTCATGATCAAACTCTTACAGACTATTTTAAATGTAATTTCGCATATTTTAACTTAAATATGGATGAATGGATCCTGATAAATGAGGCATATCGAGGTGGCATCGAGTTACTCAGTATCCACAGGTAATTGATACTAGTTTGGTATCAAAGCTTAGGTATGCGATTACCTAAGGTAGTCTTTCTGTGGGTTGACGGTTAGTCAATGGGACCTCGGGTTTTGGGACATCACACATACATACATAACCTTATTAACTTGCTCTTTTATCTAATACAGAATGTGACAAAAAGACACGATTATATATATTATCTAATAGATGTAGGTATTCTTTAATGTAAAAAAGAATTTATTTATTTATTTTATAAATCAACTAATGATTTGTAATTTATTTTACTGACTTTTTCAGATAAATTATTTGATATTATTTCAATTGGTAGTCACGACTCACGAACCATCAAGATAAAGACCATTTCATAATTCCAATAGTAAATATTTTATGAAAATTATAATAATGCAAGACAAAAATAATTGTGTACTTATAATACCTTTGGTCATAACCACAAGAAGTTGAAGCTATATAAACCCTTTAGCTGCAAAAAAAACAAAAGATGATCGCTGCAATAGTCGACTAAATTAATAAAAAGGAAGAGGTTAAAGAAAAGGAATAATGGTTCATGTCATCAATAGATTGATAAATCAATAAAAGAATTTGTTAAGCAAATATGGGTTGGATTCCATAGTATCAAATCTCAAACAATAAGATTTTCTAAATTTGATTTTTAAACTTAGGAAAACTTCAAAGTGAAGAAATTATTTTAATATCTCAATCAGAAATATTGAATATAAGGTGAATAAAAGTTTTTTTTTAATACACTTTAGTTTCAAGGTGATAAGTTGTTTCCACTGTGACTCGAACATGTGACCCTCTTCCTATGCCCTTTGCTTGTTTTAACGATGAACAGTCATAGGTTAAAAATTCAATTATTAATAACCATAAATAATTTTTATGTAGGGTTGAAAAATTAAAGGTGTAGGGTTTATTTTATAAGAGACTAAAAAAGTTAGAATTATATGTGGCATATTGTAAGGTGGAAAATCTTGTTTATAACATTAATTTTTTAAAGTGTTCTTTTGTTTTTTTTTTTTAAAAACCTTGTTAAAAGTGTTCTTTTCAAAAAAAAAAAAAACTTGTTTAAAGTGTTAGGGTTTTTTTTTACTAGTTAGCTTTTTTTTTTTTTTTTTCTATGTAAAATTTCCAAATACAGGGTGGTGAATATTTTTAGGATATTGGAAGAAATTATGTGTGCGATGGATATTGTGGAAGAGATTTTTGAAAAAAATATTTTGGTTGTTGAATACTTTGAAAAAAGATCTTTAGGTTGATGGAAATTTTGGAAGAGATCTTATACTGACGAATACTTTTGAAGATATCTATGAGGTTTTCGGAAAGGCCATTTGCATTTTTTGTTTATTGAATTTTGTGTTTGGAAATGATGACTTGTGTTGGCTTAATTGGGAAGAGATCCTTGAAGATGTTATTTGAACTCTATTGGCATGATTTGTTGATAGAAATTTGTGATTGGTAAGACATCCTTATGTTGGTTGATTTGGAATGATGCATATAAGAGGTTGCACGGATTAGGTGGAACCTTTGAGTGCCTCCTCCTTGGTGGAGAAATATAATTCATAGTTTGCATAAAAAAAATATGAGAAAAAAGTCTCTATGGTAGCTTTGGTTCATGTTTTTTAAGGTAATTTTCGCATGGAAAATATATTACTTTCAATGTAGAGAAGAGAACACCTACGTATGTGTGTAATAGCCCTTAGGAGAGTATCTAAAGGTCCTAGGGAGACAGGTCTATTTATAGACTCCAAACCCTCCTTACCTTTTAGGATTACTTATCCCTTAAGCAACCAATCACCACCTTATATGGTTTCTTGCTTCTCAAGTAACCAAACTTCTGCCTTATAAGGTTTCTTGCTTCTTAAACAATTAATTAATGGGCTTTATAACTAATTAGCTAGCTTAGGGATCCAACGGCCATTATTAATTTTGGCTCTTGATCAACGACTCGGATTATTTATAGAGCAAAAATCCAACAATCTCCCACTTCCTTAGAAGCAAATCTAAGACCGTGATCTTATTTGGTGGTATTCCACTAAAACAAATGTGAACTCCAAGATTAATAATGTACATATTAAATGTATTTTTCCTTTTTAAAATATCAATAATTAATCGATAGAGATATGGGATAATTGACAAGAATAATCCCACTTTTGTCCCATATTCTTTAATTAGTTTCACTTTTCGATTAACTGGGAATAATTCTACATTTGGGTGGTCCCTCCTCATTTTGGTCCCAACAGACCGGTGACTAGCTAAAGGAGTAAAAAAAAAATCATACGTGACACTCTTCCCTCTAAAAACATATTAATGCCCTAACAACCACTTCATGACTCTTCTTCTTCCCTCACCTCACCTGTTGTGTTCTTCTTCCACCCCTTTTTTAGCTATCGTCTCTCTTCTTCCTTGACTTTTTCTTTCTTCTCTAATCATCCTGATGTTGTATCTCTCATCTCTCTTCTTCCCTCATGCCACCTAGCTTTTGATCATCTTTTCTTATTCCATCTTCTTTGTATCTCTAGTATCTTTTCTTCCCTCACCCTATCTTTCAATCTTCTTCCACCCCCTTACCTCTGTACCGAAGGTCTGCTTTGGTCCCGACCAACTGGTGACTGGCTATCTTAATCTCTCTTTGATGTCATCGTGGTGTCACTAAGGAAGGGGAGACATTTCAAAGTGGAAAAAATCATTGTAGATAAGGTAAACTGTTGTAATTTTTAAAAGTTGCAATTTTTGCATTCATTTGGTTGTTGTTTGCAATTTTTTCTTACATTAAGTTGTAAAATTTCAGTAGTCCAAATGTTGTGCTGGGGATTGATTAAGCTGTGAATTTGTTAATAATCTGAATGTTGAGAAGTGTATAATAATTTCCCTTTTTGTTGATTTATAGTAGTTAGGATGTGTTTAAATGTTGCTCATTTATGAATTTAAGCAGTGTTTTTTGGTTAATAGTAGTGATTTACATTAGTTAGATTGTGTGTGACTGTTGCTCGATTTTTAATTTGAGCAGTGATGTATTGTTAATAGTTGGGATTTATAGCTAATAGTTGTGCTTGAGCAATAGTTAAGTAGTAATGTGTTGTTATTAGTTAGGATTTATAGTTGTTATGGTGATATTAATAAGTTTTTTTTGTTCAATTAGGTTATTCTTTAAGAAATGGAGGCAATTACAATACAATTTTGGCATGGTAGATTGTTTAATAGATAACTAAAGAGTCAGAGTATTTTATGGTGAAGGATGATCTTCATGTCATCTATGAATCATGTTACATTTAATAAGAACTCGCCAAAGAGTGTGGACCATACATGAAAATTGATGAGATATATTACATGATTTCATGTAAAAGTCTAGATGAGGGGTTAATGAGGGTTTATAATAATATGAGGTTCGTAAAATGACCTATATCATGTTAAAGTTCATTGACTTGTATGTGGTGCATGGAGTTGAGAAACCTAAATTTATGCCCCTCATTGGTGCATTAGGGTAAGAAACTCCCAAAAAGAAGGCCCAACAACCTCATAGGAGGAAATTAACACCTAGGAGGCCACCATCTAAAGCCAACCCAAGAAAGCAAAGGGAAAATACGAGAAAGAATTCACCAGCTAAAAGACCAGAAAACCCTTCCTCAAAAAACCCTAACCCTAACCCTAAGGAGCGTAACAACCCTTCTCCACTTGGTACCCTTGAAAACCCTTCCCCAAAAAACCCTGACCTTGAGGAACATACTAAAAACCCTAGAGAAAAGCAACCAGATCCCTATTCAACTATTAGAGAAATGCTCTAAAGGCAATTGCCTTTAGCATTTATTGTATGTCTTATGTTACTTTTAAAGGAATCTTCATTAATTGGATATCTGTACATTGAATTAATTTAGATCTTCAATCGGATTAATTAAGTCCATGATACATAACATGGCATGAAGGAAACCATGATGAGACCATGATAATAAAAATCCTATCATGTGCAATTATGTTAGTGTCTAAATTATGGTTGGTCATAGGATCAACGACCTGACATTGTCAGTCCTGATAGAATTAAAGATACGCGCCATACTCCTCGATGGATCACAAAGGATCTATGAACTGATCATGAGTTGATTAGACGGACATGCGGATGCTCGCTAGCAAGAGCTGGGCACATCGGGAGACCCGCTAGCGACGATCATGCGGATTATTATCTATTTATATGTATGATCGTTTCATCAAAGCGACGCATGCATTCTTAGACTCGAGGTGCCCAAAGACATCTTAGATGGTGATTTTGTATTTTGACCTCGATCCATGTTGCCCCTTGGAGGTCGCATGGTCGAGTATAGCTTGAGGTATTCGAAGGTAATTTAATAGTTAACAAAGGATTCACCACTCCTAATAGAGGGAGAGTATACCTATGGCCTCTTATTGGGATCATTACTCAAGAATCTCTAGCCAAAGTGGAAATGCCATGAAGAGCTTCTTCATGTGCATGACTGAAGAGTAACGAGTCCAAGGACAAGATCCGAACACTACAGATGGCGAGCCAATCTAGCCGTGGGACCTACACATCGTCTACGCTCAGACGAGCTGTGGTATAATCAAGCTAAAGGATGAATTATGCGAGGTAATTGTCTATGGAAGGGTTAGTAGTCGATCATCGACTCTGGTCAATCAGTCATGATGTGTCATGTGACGCCACATGACTTGCTTAATTCAATAGTTGAATTAAGTGTCCAAAATAACCGAGACCCTAATGGGCCACACACTTAGAAAATGAAGACTTGATATAAAATGGACTTGGATATGATCTAATCACGAGGGACTACATTTTGAGGATTAAACCACTCTGGGATTAGTGGAATCTCGAAACTAAAAGGACTCATTTAGAGAATGAGATAGGCTTAAGCTTTCTCATAGACTTAAGGCATATGAGGGAGCATGCTACCATGCATGAAGATGCATATAGCATATTTCTTCTTGAGTGAGGGCCTTATGGTCTTTTGATAAGGTAGGTTTCTCCTATAAATATGATGTTATGGGAGAAACACTAACCTTAACTGTGAAGAAAATACCTAGTCTCCAAATCAAGAGAGTTGTTCTTGTGCTCTTGAGAATAACAACCCAGAAGAAAAGAGATTTGTTAGCATCAAATCCAGTTATCTTCCTCCCTCATTAAGACCAACCTTGGCTAGCATTGAGCTTACTTTCAATTTCATTTCCTTAGAGGTTCTCATGTCTTGTCTTCGTGTGGATACCGTTAGATACGAACCTAGGACTTGGTTTGTTTCTGGTCAAGTTGCAAACAACTTCTAAGAGTAGATCTTTAAAGGTATATGATGCTTTGAACTCTTGTTTTGGTTAGTTATCCTTTTTGATATGCTAAGATGGTCCAAGGGAGGGGTTCCATTTTTTTTGTTTAGTCCACTATGCCATTGTGATCTTTACACTATGGAATCCCCTTCATCAACCCCATTAGAAAACCAATCAATCCCATAAGAAAACCAATCCACCTTAACTGAAACCCAATCTCAGCCAACTCTCAATGAACCAAACCAACTTAAAAGCCAAAATGACAACCAACCTTCAAATTATTATGTCTGGTATGACTGTACACTAAATAGTCCTCTGAGGTAGGATGATCTAGCTAGCGTAGGTCTCTTCACAGATGATCAGGATTTCCTAAACCCGAGGGTCCTTCGACAACCCGTCAACCCCTCTAATCTGCAGGATTTTTGGGTAACCTGATACCACACTGTTGTGTCCCATTTATCAGGATCCATATTCTCATAAAAATCGGGCAAAGTCTCCTTTGTTCGAGGAGCTCTACCCAATATACAACCTGTATAACAATATATCCATAACCCATCCAGGGTCTCAACAAAAGTAGTAATGACCACACAGGGTCCATCTGTCCATATCCAATATATAAAACTATATCACAATAGTCCATAAGAGTTTATTACAACACTCTTATACAAAACATATATTAAAACTAGCTTATTCTAATATAGTTCACAAAAATATTTATCAAAGCCACATCCTGGCTTCATTCAAAATCACGGTCCCGGGCGAGCGCCGGCCCTTCGACGTGACCACTCAGACCGAAATACGGTCCTACTCGATCGAGCAAATGCCAGTAGAGAATAATTCCTATAAGGGCTACCTCCCACCTAAGTGCATGCAATGCCATTTCACACATTCAAGTAAAACATACACACCTTACTCAAATGTCTACATGCTACGGACAACGAGTCACCCTGTCTCCATGTCCCGAGTCCTCACTCGACTCCCCACATCGGCATATGCTATAAAACCGGGCCATTTATGTTCCATAAATGACCATTTTTCCAAACAAAAAGCTTTTTGTTTTATAAATCAAAATCCATCGGATTAAACTCCGATATTCACTTGTTTTACCAAGTCCCGTATGTTCGTGGACGCTCCCAAATCCCGGGTCCGTTGACAACCCGTCAACCAAGGGACACGGTGTCTCATGTCATGAGACCCATACATGAGTAAAAATGGCCACTTGAGCCCATACATCAATACTCACCAAAATCTAACCAACTATATTACAATAGTTCAAGAGAGTTATTACAACACTCTTAACACAAACATATATTAAAATTTATAATTCTAGTACATGTTTTACAAATTTCATATCAAAGCCACAATCGTGCTTTCTAAAAGCGCATTTAATGAGCGTCGTCTCTCGAACACTCCCTTAATTCGGGAATAATCTTCCTCTGACGTGGTGAGCAATGCCCGCAGCTGAATTATCCTACTAAGTTAATTCCCTTCACATAAGTGCACATGCAATGATTCAACACAAAATATTATCTAAGCAAATATATGATCAGATTTTGAATATTCACATGATATGGATGAGAATGTGACTCACCCTTCTCACTTCTCGAGCCCTCATTGACTCCCTCACGCATGCTTAAGCCAAATGTGAAAAAACACCATTTTCAAAACAAAAGGTTTTTGTTCTTGAAAACCTCATACCGAGTTTTGGTAATATTTTGGACAACCCTCCGAGGTGAATTACCGGCAATTTTTCCAAACAATCAGTCCACTCTAGGATGAACCATAGGACAACTTTCAAGGCAATTCTTTTGAAAATCTTCCCTTGGAAATTCCTCTAATACCATTTTTCCTTTTATTTTCTTTCATGTCATGCACTACTATTATTCTAGGGTCGCCTTTGCATATGAAATGCATTATGCCATTTCCATACAATTAATGTTAATATGTTTTACATGCATATATGAACAAAATTCACTCACAACATCATGTTATTCATTCATAGCAATAACATCAAAATTAGCTCACATGGGCTAATCAACAATCCAATTCCAATGGCTCACACACAATTATATTTTTTTATATAATTCAACCTCATGTTAGCACATTAGATTTTCATGCATTAACAATTTCATTTTATACATGCTCCAAGCCATTCATCTTGAGCAATATTTTACTTATAATACACATGGACCATTCTTGGTCCAACAAACAAACCGGGACTATTTTTAACAATCCCCAAAATGAGCAGTGGGCTGTTCGTTGACAGCCCTCTCACTAAGCCTCGGTTCCACTTTATGGAACCGAAATTCATGGCCATTTTCAGCCCAACAACACCCAAACCATAATTTAACACACAATTATAAATAATAAGGGGACCATTTTCTCTAGTTCGGATCAACCGGACTCCGTTTCAAACGGGTCCCAAAAATTCCAGCAATTCAATCCCAAGTTTTGGGATTGACCAAACGGCCATTCACGGCCTCAAACACTCCAAACCATTTACAAGGCTCTTAAAACCGAAAATAACCGAGTAGGAGAAGACCCCTACCTCCCGAAGTTTTCAAAACTCCCTAAAACCAAGTACCATTACCGTAGCCCTTGCAGCTGTGACGAGAAACTTTCGCTTCTGCCGACGCAAACCGACGGTCCAAATGAAATCTAGGAGAGAAGTCAGACTTTCTCTAGACCTGATTTCCTCCACTGCACAGATTCTACTCCAAAATGTCAAGAGAAAATGTTCTTCTCTTTGTTTTATTCCTCTTGTGTCCCCTCATTGCCACACATGTCAAGCCATCATTGGCTGGTCGGATTACACTCATCCTCATCCACCTACCTTGATTTTCCTCCACCAGAGATGCCACATGTCCATTAATGGGTCCTACACTTGAGCTCAAGTTGACTCATTCCCCGCACCCGACACGTAAGTACACTCGAGCCACTCAAATGTCATGTCCTACTTTACGCTGGCTATTTAGAAAACGGTAAATTCCGACTGGTTCGAGAATTCAATGAAATTCGACGTGGTGGCTAGATTTCGCAAGATGATTCCAACGGTGAAGTCCATTTTTTCATCCGAGATCTAGAAAAATTCTGTATTTTGACCCAAATTATCATTTTGCCATTTTTCAAAAAATTGGATTTTCTCGGGGTTTCACATTTTTGTGGGTAGCGAATTTTTGGGGTCTCACCGCAGGCTTCGCACACCTTCCGACATTTTTGCGAACTTTCATCACTGGATACATATGTCTAACCAAGAATACCGGGTTTTTCACCTGATGGGGGTATTTATCCTTCTTTGCCATAAATCTAAACACACGTATTTTTCTATTTCCTTTTTCTTTTTATGCAATCGTGAGATCTATATCGGACGTCATTCCATTTTACTAAGCTCACATCGAACACCAAACAGGCGTTGTTGATCTACCATCACCATATACCATCAAACACCAAACACAATGTCGATGACTAACCGTGCACTCACACCCATTTAATGCGATGTTCTGCATAGTAATGCAAGATGTCATCAGATGTTATATCATGTCACATGTATAATGATCACAAGTACATGGACAACACAATCCACACCACTTACCGTTGTCATTGACAATCACATCACCTGCATATGACTTCCATAAATCATTTCATTCATGTCAACCTATCATGAAAACATATATCAACATTCACATTCAACATCACACACATTAACACCCAAACACGTCACTCTTAGTCAAGCAATGACACTTGATCCTCAAGACCAGTTGTGGCATAGAGATGCCCACAAAACATTCCACACAACAAGCCATCATAGCCCATAGAATAGTTCAACTTGGGCCAAAGAACTAGTCCCCTAATAAATTCCAAAATCCGACACAAACCATTAAACAACCTAAGTCAGAGTAGTCCCTAAATTGACCATAACTTGAGTTATAGAGGTCTGATTTGGGTGATTCAAAATCCTAACATCAATTTCTCAAATAGAGCTACAGTTTCCTTGAAGAATACTAGTCCAAATTCTTACCTTTTCCCAATCGAAAATCCGTCCCAAAAATATGGACAGTAGGTTTGACCAGGGCAGTCTGTGGCAGTCCTAGAAAATGGACCATAACTTGGGTTATAGATGTCCAATTTTGGTGATTCAAAAGCCTAACATCAATTTCTTAGATAGGGCTAGAATTTTCTTCAGGGATACTATTACAAATTCTCCCTTTTTCTAACCTAAAATAAGCCCCAAAAATTGAACATCATATAGGGTCAAAACAAGGCATTAATCCCATAACCCATTATTTTGCCAAACAACCCTTAGGGAAAAAAGGGCCAACACAGCCCCTTAGGGCATTAACACTCAACCAAAAAGCCTTAAAATGGAAAATAAATCAAAGTATGAAGAATCCCTACCTCTTGGAGCGTAGGAAACACCGTTAGAAAACCTCGAAATACTTCCTCACCCGTAAACTTTGATTTTCTCCAAATCTCCTCTTTTGGATCTTAGGTGAAATATCTCATTTTTGGTGCCTACACGTAGCCCTCGTCGAGACGAAGAACTTTAAATCTGAGCTCAACGACTCGACCGACGAAACCCGAGAAACCACCGAAGGATTCTTTCCTCCTCTCTTTCTCTCTCTCTCCTCTCTCTCTCTCTCTCTCTCTCTCTCTCTCTATCTATCTCTATCTCTATCTCTCTAACGTTTCCAACAAATATGATTTTTGGAGATATTTCCCCCAAATCATATTTTTGTCCCCTTTTTATACTTTGGACACGTGGCTCACGTCGATCCACGTGTCCTCCCCTTGTTCGGGTCCGTTTTTGCCTTAAAACAATTTATTTCGTTCCGGTTCACGTTCAAATTATCTTATATGAATTTTCTTTAAATTATTACTCAACTTTCAAGATTTTCTCAAAAATCCCGTTTTTGGGGTCCACCGGACACCCGTCACCTCAAAAAAAGTGAAAATTCCGACTATCTCATAATTCAACAAAATTCAACTAGGTAGTAGATTTCTCGAGACGATCCAACGGTGAAGTTTGTTTCGTCATCCGAGATCTAAAAATTTTCAGGATTTCAACCTGTACTACAGCGGCAAATTACCGTTTTGTCATTTTTCCCGGGTTTTACAATGATAATGATCCAATTTATCAGTTTGTTGTTGAATCTGGAGAGAGTATTGAGAGATACAGATCTGGATGGTTTGGTGGTGGAAGATGATGCAATTTATTTATTTTTTTCAGATCTTGAAAAGGATGTTGATGCTCAAGGTTTTGATTACACATTAGAGGTTGATGAAGATGATACTAGTGATGAGGAGTATAGGACAATAAGATACAAAGTCAGGGGGTGCAATACCAAATTGAATGAGTTAGCACAACAATTACGAAAAACGATAGTTGAGGGTAGATTAGGGCCTTAGAATAAACCTAGCACTTCTAGATCTGAGTAGGTGGGAACAACAACTACTAGCACTTCTAATCATTGTGCAAGTGATTATGAAGAGAGTGATAATGAAATTCACACTCCATGTGACAGTGAAAAAGAAGACATAAGTGAGAGGAGGAGGAGAAGAAGTAAAGGGTTGGTTGTGAATGAGAACACAGACTTCTCAACATTTTAGTGGAAAGTAGGATTGAGATTTCCAAATAGAGATGCATTTAAGAGGGTAGTTGCTAAGTTTGCGATTACTCAAGGTAGGAATTTGAGCTTTATTGTAAGCAACAAGAATGGACAGCAAAGACTTGGGGTGAAGTGTATGGTAGACTACCCTTTTAGATTGTACGCATCTTGGGACTCAAGGAGGGCTTGTTTTATTGTGAATTCATTGAATGGTGAGAACACTTGTAATAGAAATATGGATGCCAACAAGTAAATGAAGTCAACATGACTTATTGAGCAGTTTCTTGAAGTTTTTAAGGCAAGACTCCACTAGCCTGCAACTGAAATTATATAGACTGTTAGGAGAGCATATAGGGTGATTATTAAGAAGGCTCTTGCATATAAGGTAAAATGTTATGCACATAAAATTCTTCATAGGTCTATGCAAGAGCATTATAACAAGCTTGTAAGGTATTTGGAAGCCCTTAAGAGTTCAAGCCTAGAAACTTATGTGTTATTTGTGACTAATCCATGCAACAAAACCTTTCCACCAGTTTTATAGAGGCTGTTTGTTTGTTTTGATGGTCCGAAAATGAGGTGGTTGGAAGGTTGTAGGAAGCTAATACATGTTGATGCTGGTTTTTATAAAACTTTCCTTTGTGGATAGTTGTTGGCTATTGTGCAGAGGGACGGTAATGATTAGATGTACCCCATAGCATGGGCAGTTATGGAGGGTGAGAATAATGACTCATGGGAATGGTTTTTCATTGAGGTGAAGAAGTTCTTAGGATTGGAAGGCAATTGGGTTGCATTAATCTCTTATGAGCATCATGCAATTATTAATGTTGTTGCAAATCTCCTTCCTCATGCTGAACATAGACACTGTGCCAGACACATTTTTGTCAATTAGCACAAGTCTTTTAAGGGGGATGAAATGAAGATACTATTTTAGAAGGCTGTCAAGGCATATAACATAGCATACTACAATCAAACAATGGATGACTTAGAGAAGTGAATCCTACTTCAGGTACTACTTTTAGAGTGAGCAATCCAATGGTCTTCTATAGGGCATTTATGAAGACACACACAAAAGCTGATGTGATCATGAACAACCTTGTTAAATCATTTAATGGCTACATAATTAATACAAGGACCAAGCATCTGATACACATGTTGGAAGATATCAGAACAATACTCATGTAGAGATTGGTGTTGAAGAGACAAGAGATGGAGAAGAGTTGTTCTATGGTATGCCCTAGAATACAAGTAAAGTTAGAGATAGTAAAAGAAGAGGCTGCCAACTGCTTCTTAATTCCTTCTACTAACCTAATCTTTCAAGTGAATTACAAAATGGACAATCCTATAGTAGACCTTGATGCTAGAAGTTACACTTACAGGAAATGGCGGATTTGTGTGGAATACCTTGTTGTCATGCAATCTCATGTATTTCTTCATTCCCAAGAATGCTGAAGGCTCTGTAGATGATTGTTAAAAAGGGAGGCATACCTTAGAACTTATGTAAGATCCATCCCCCCTTGTGTAGGTGAGAGGCATTGGCCTAGGATTGAACAACAACTTAATTCTTCCCCAATTAAGATTGGGCTAGGCATGCTAAGGAAAAATAGGAGAAAAGGTCCCCATGAAAACCCAAAGAAACTTGGGAGACTAACTAAGCATGGTATTGAAATGACCTGCAGTGTGTGTAAATCAAAGCAGCATACCAAAAGGAAGTGTCCTGATAAAGATAGGGTTATGGAAACTATCCCCAAAAGACCTAGAGGTAGACTAAGAGAATATGGGGCACCACCTTCTTCATGCTAAGCTAGCCCTTCATTAGACCACATTGGTGCTACGACTTAACCTAGTAGAATAGTAAGAGGTAGTAGAGTCATAAGGGGAGGAAGGGGTTCCAGAGGAGGCAATGGTGGCAGAAGGAATGCATGTTCAAATGTAAGGTCATTGAATTTCTATTTTTTATTTAAAAATATTGGTGACATATTTGCATAGTTAGTGACTGATTTATTATTTTTTCATGTAGGTGCCTCAAGGGTTTGGTGGTTTCTTTGAAATTTATGGAACAACAATGACTAATGTCAGTTGTGCTCTAATTGGCATTTTTAGAAATAATTCCATTGGTAAATAGACAATGAGTCTCATTTTTATTTTCTATTTTTATCTTTGTTTTTTTTTTTCAAAATAGATGCTTGGACAAGCAAGGAGACCAAGGATTCTCTATCAATCTTCAACAACAACATCTCGTTATCCCATTAGCAGCTAAGTTTCTACAACTCATCACTAAACTTCTTAGATATCAAGAAAATATGAAAATGGTTAGTTTCTCTTTAGTGTATGTTTTGATGTAATCATGTTACATATAGTAATTTAGTGTATGTTTTGATGATATTTGAGAAACAACTTTATTTATGGACAATCAGGAAATGTATTTGGATGTTAATGACATTATTATAAGTGTATGGAAATATGGTGTTTACAACACTTTTGTTGGTTTGATGTTTTGGTGTATTTAGGATGTTAATGACCTTAAACATGAACTGTTAAGGTCATTATTATAAGGTTATGGAAATATAGTGTTTGCAAAACTTTTGTTGGTTTGATGTTTGGTGTATTTAGGATGTTAAGGTAATTGAATAGGTACTTAACCATCAACTTATTGTTGGTTTATATATTGTAATTAGATGAAACCATCATCTAGTATACAAATGAACATTATAGCATTATAGAGCATTAACACATACATATTAACAGTTGATTGCAAAATGAGATCTCATTTCATTCAATTATGATTTCATATGTACATAATCCATGACCAACTTATAGTTGTAATGCCATGCCACCATCAACACATCTTACAACCAAAAAACACCATTTTGCTAACATATGTAACCTAATTCCTAACCATTACAACAATCACAAATATAAGCCAAGACATAATGCTACTTGTGCTCTGATACCACTTAAAATGTGGCACACCCGTGCCCTTTTATAACAATTTTAATCGAGTTTCTGATAAACAAAACTACATTCCCACTGAAATAATCATAACGCCTTGAATAACGATTTATACAAATCGAATTCCATGCCTTCTTTTCAAATACAATTACAAAATATTTATGGAGTTCACCCTGGTTGTCCACAATATGTACAATACATTTCCATACTTTCAAAAAGATATAAAAAAAATGTGACTTCTTATGAAGACTTTTACATCTTTGAGTTCAATGAAAAATAATTAAAAAATATCATGAATGAAATGATATGCATGAGACGGAGCATTTACTTATATTCTGCTTTATTCGACTAAGGATCACACCGACGATCTTCGCCTTGCCATACTTTCTACTCGATAATCACAAGAATGATAAAAACAACGCGCTAAGAATTTTCATGCTTAGTGGTTCTATATAAGACTCTCTTCCATTTCAGTTTAAATCAAGTCATGCATTTTTCTAAAACAATGCTTTTTAATATTTTTGAATGATCAATGCAATACAATACATATATTCATTTCATATACATTCATTTACAGTTTATTGATCAATTCAAATATGCACTTTCATATACAATAAATCATTCAAAACACAAATCATGCATTTCACAATTTTCTTTTCATTTTGCCCTGCTTAATTTGTTTAACCTATGATTTGGTGCACGTGATAACGAATCACCTATATGGTCCAAATTTAGGTCATAGTTAATATAAAAGTTTTATAACACAAAGACGGCCTCACATCGCTTAGCCGGTTATTAAAATCGGGCCGTGAACACTACCGATATTATCCCACTAGGTTACGGATCGGAGTGACACATCATTATGTTCGGTGCAGTACTGCTAATTTGACTATTATTGGTATACCAATCTATCCTTAACTCGAATTTAACGGTTAACATTCTATTAAGGGCATTCAAATCATTCATAGCAAAATACAATATAGTGTATACATCTATATACAAATTATTCATCTTTCTATACTCATGCAATTTTTTTTTCATATGCAAATCATTTCACAATTAATTACCTCAAATCAATTAAAACACTTCAATATGCAGTTATTGAAAATCATTTCAATAATAGATCAATGATCGTAAGACTTGAAATAAGAAGAGATTGGATGGAGAAAAAACTCGAAATGGAAAGCAAAGAGAGTCAAGAACAAACCAAAAGCTTGTTGTACTTTGATTCCAATCTTGAATCGATCAATTAGGACTCCTCCTCGTCAGCCCCTATTCAATGAATTAACAATCATGTTATTAGTGCGGTATTCTAGGAGTTCACATTCGGGTTTACTTTCTACGAGCTCCCCTTTCCATACATTCTTCCTTTCTTTAGAAAATCCTTAACATTTGTTTTAAGAATTTTATGCCTCATTTTAATCCTATTTGTGGGTTATACAGGACACCCTGATTCATACACTTAGGGGATTCGAAGAAGGCTTCGACTAAAAACAGAAAATGTTGAGTAATTAGTAAGCCAGTTTCTGATAAACTTTTTATATATGTGAGAACCCATTCTGATAAATAGAATAAGTTTGGGTGCAGACTCAAAGATTTCTGGAGTCTAAGAACACGTGAATCAGAGCGCGGACAAAAAAGTTATGGACGATTGAAGTTTGGGATGGAATTTGGGAGCAGTGCCCCGCGAAAATTCGCAGGGAGATACGAAATTTCGCACTACGAATTTTTTTTTGCAAGGGTTGCGAAACTTCCTGCATTCTCTATTTTTGTTTTCTTTTCCTCTTTTTCATGTTTAATCGTCTCAAAAATAGTTAGCCAACACTAAATCAATCCATTTGTGGTTCATAATAGAACACATGCAGTAGTCCATTTACAATCAAATTCCCGGTCATTTAAACCATTCCATTTTTTTTTTTTCCTCAAAACAGAGCACAACAGAAGAAAACCAATTGGCCATTCTAGGGTTTCGGTTTAAGGTTCATTTCTACCCAAAAACAACTAGATTTGAGGTTTAGGCCCGGATCTATCTTTGTGGAAGAAGAAAGCGGCTTCGTTTTGTAGTCTAGCCAAAACTTTTCTCCCAATCCAAAAACAAACCAATACCAACCAACAAAACACTTCGAAATCTAACCCAATACAACCCTAAAACTCGTTTATAACCAATAAAAACACTTTTATCCAAATGTGGGGTTTCTGGCTTAGAACCACAACAAAAGGGGGATAAGGTTCAGTTTTTCTTACCTTAAAACCTTTGATTCTTAGACACCATAGTTTCCTCCTTCTTCTTGATCGCCTTTTCCTTGATTCACCTGGAGCAAAATCATAATCCCTATCTTCTTCTCTTTTCTTCTCTCTCAATCGAACCCTAGCTATCTCTGCAGTGATGCCAAATAGGCATTCATGAACCATTTGGTCTTTAATCCCAAATCTAACTTAAGGTATGTTTGGCTTATCATTAAATGGGCCTTATCTCATTTTCTCATTTATTGTTCTGCCTTCATTTTCACTTCATTTCATTTCATTTCATTTACCATTTACACTCCTCATTTATGACCCTTAGGTCCTCATTTGACATTTTTACCAAATTTATTTGGCTCCTATAAAATTTTCGGGTTTTTATCATTTTTTGTTTTTAGCCATTTTAACTCCAAAAAAATATAATTTAATTTATTTTACACCTTGAACATGTTATAAAACTGTTAAAGTATTTTTAGGGTGTTACAAAAAAATCCCTAATTTCATTTTGCCCTAATTTTGTATAATAAATCCCCAATCCCTAATTTTTCCTTAAAAGTCCCTAATTCCAGTTCCCCTAATTTTGTATTAAAATCTCAATCCCCAATCCCTAAGCTTGATTCATTTTGCCCTAATGTTGGCCTAAGACCGAATCTTCCAACATAATTTTCACTAATTTTGATCACTTATAGGTCATAATGGGTACTTATAAGACTTCTTCCCTAAGTTCAAATTAGTTCTCGCCATTCTTAGACATGAATCAAGCTTATGGTGGCACTTCACTTCAACTTTGCTACGAGTAGAAGATGACCTAGACCTAGACATATTTGACATGCTGTCCACCAATTGCGCCTCTCCTCTTCGATTTGGTAGTGCTAGATCAAATGAAAGGAAGTCGAAGAAAAAGCCAAATATGATGATTAGTGGATAAATTTGGAGGTGCTAGATCAACCAAAAAAGGCTAAAAAAGATGATGAACATGAAGAGCTCTCAAGGTTGAAGAAGACAATGATCATAGGAGAAAAGAAATTTTTTTGAGGAAATGGAAATGGAGGGAAATGGGAAATCAGAATTTAAGTTGTGTCACGTGATACTCACATGACATAACTGTCCATGACATGTAGGATGGATTACATACTAAGAAAATTAAGTGACTGGTTGGGACCAAAATGAGAAGAGATCCCCTAAAGGTAGGATTATTCCCAATTAATTGAAAGGTGGAACTAATTAAAGAAGATGGGGAAAATGTGGGATTATTCTTGTCAAACAATTACTTATTTATTCTTGTCAAATATATTTTTCAAACAATTACTTTTTTATTCTCTTAACCTATCAGTTTTTCTAACAGATCCAATGCACTTGGCCAGTGTCTTTCAACATCCGAGTATCGAAACATATTAAGAGGATATTTCATACAAATTCCATTTTGTATATCTCATAAACTCTGGTAGTCAAATGATCATTATTCCCAAATCATAAAGGTATTGGTCTTTAAAAAAAGAGACCTCACTTATTGATAACTTAAAAAACGATAATCACCTAACTACCTGTTTATAATATACTCAGGATTAAGAAAAATAACATAACTAATATTGTTTGAGATTTAATTTATTTTTACATAATGTTACCTTTAATTAAATCTCTCTTGACTCTCTCAAAGTGAACACAACATAACTCACTCTAATATTCTACAATAACCAAGACATTAATTCATAGAATATTATAGTCTAAATAAAGTGCCCAACTTTATTTATCAACTGTGAGATATTTCATTAATTATGAGAACCTA
Source organism: Tetrastigma voinierianum (assembly GCA_016808115.1). Lineage (NCBI taxonomy): Eukaryota > Viridiplantae > Streptophyta > Magnoliopsida > Vitales > Vitaceae > Tetrastigma > Tetrastigma voinierianum. The sequence continues at coordinate 139,763 of JAEQBH010002625.1, forward strand.
TGACCATGTCTTTTATGGACGTATCCATATGATCATATACTGCAGAATTAATCTAGACCTCATATGTGAAACAATGCATGTTTAAGAAATCAAGAAATTCATGCTATTAAATCAAAAAATGAAATTACAAATAGTCTTGCTCCTAGAGCATAATTGTAACCAGCTCTCACTTACTCTAAAGTAAGCCTTACACGCTTCTCAAACACATGCTCAGGAAGAGTCTTAGTAAAAGAGTCTGTTAGGTTCTCCTCATATGAAATTTTACTAGAGTCAATATCCCCTTGGAAATCAGAGTTCGTATAACCAAGTGTTCCAAGACCCCCACTAGAATACACCAGCATATAATCCCTCTTTCTCTTTAGATACTTGAGTCTATACTTTCACTGCAATCCAATGTTCTACTTTGGGATTTGATTTGTATCGACTTACGAATTCCACTGCATAATAAATATCTCACCTAGTGCATAACATGACATACATGAGACTACCAACAACCAAAGCATTAGGTTTCTCATTCATGAGTTCTTTCTCTTCGGGAGTTTTATGGTGATTATCCCTTAAAAAGATGAATTCAATGTTTGAAGACTAGAAATCTCCTCTTGGAATTCTCCATGTCAAAACTAGCCACTAGAAGCTTGGGACGGAGCCAACACCTCATTCTTCTAATCTTGTAAAAGTTTGATTCCTAGAATATAGTTAGTTTCACCCAAGTCTCTCATATTAAACTATTATTTCAGGTAACCTTTTACGTCTGACAACACCTTCAAATTGTTTACAATTAACACGATGCCATCTACATAAAATAATAATAATAATAATAATAATAATAATAGTGAAGACTACCATTGTACCTTGAATCTTTTATGCACTGATGAGTACCCAAAAACACTCATTACAAACTCAGAATTTAGCGAGATTCAGGCTTGATTTCATATATATATGATTGTGTTTTGATTACTTTTCTAATAATTAGTTTTATTGGGTTTTTGTAGGAGAAATATTGGAAAATGCTGGAATGGAGCCTTGCGAGGAGTCACGAGAAGAGATGGTGCATGTCCGGCCCGATGTCGCGTGCTGATGTCGTGACGTGTGGGGAAAGACTCAACAAACCTTATCTCTGGGAAAAGCTATAAAAGTAATGGAAGAATCATTTGAGGGTTCAAATTCTTTTGAGCTGGGGTTTGAGGCTGGAGTGCGGAAACGAGGAAAGAATACTTGAAGGCCGATCTTAAAGAGACAGACTTGAAGAATCAGGGAGATCGTCATTCCCTCGATCATTGAAGTTTTCTCTATTCCTATTTTTATGTCTTTCTTTTCATTTGTACTGGAACAGAACATAATGAGGTTCTAATTTCGTGGTTTAGGGTGTTGGTAGAGATTTGGACATGAATACTATGTTAAAGTGTTAGCCTTTTATAATTCCATTATCTTATATATATTTGTTTTACCATTAACTCATGCTTGGATGAAACATAACAATTTCTAATGTTCTTAATATGTAGTGGTTCTTTGTAGATCGATAAGTGAATGAAGAATTATACATAGTTAGGTTAACTAATAAACTTGGTGATATAAGTTATGTATAATTAGGAGGCTTGGGAGTTCTTTACTCTATTACGCCTTTAATGTGGGTTTGAGCCAAGAAGCAAGAAACCTAGTGATAAAGGGAGGTTAAATGACCTTGAAAAGGCTTGAGGTATTAGATAAATAGCCTTAGAAAACACTATATTAGATAATGGAATAGAATCGCAACATCACATAGTAGGACCGTCCAACAACACCAACACCCTAACCTTTTTGCACCTTTGATCACTTTTACATCTGAAGCACACAATTACATTAGTAGTAATTAAATTTAGTTTAGCTTTCTCTTAGCCATCATAATTGCTAGTTTGAATATTGAATAAGTATTATAATTTTGGTACTTAGCCCACTAAAAGTAAGGTTTTCCCTGTGATCGATATCCGTACCTTGAGTACACTATATTACTTGACGAGCGTACACTTGCGCGATTAGGCAATTTGCACTCTTTATTGCATATCCACAAAAACACAATCACGTAAACGCCTATGAAGTTTTTAGCGCCGTTGTTAGGGTCTTCCTATTTATTCGTGGTGTTTATGTCAATATCAATACTAAGTACTTCTTTGGCACTTAAGATATTTGTTTTGATTTAATTTTTGATGCTTTATTTTTTCTTTGTTTTGCGAAAAAACTTACAAGTATGTTAGGTTGTATGCGACGGGAACCTGCTGAAAATCTTATTCCTTTGGATCAATAAATCGAGAGAACTTTGAAAAGAATTCTGAGGGGCAAGAGAGAAGCAGTTATAATGGAACAACTACCTATGGGATTGATGGAAAACTAAGAAACTGACGATGTTGGATGGCCCAAAGGGTAGTATACATTACGATCACGGCAAATATGGATTATATTGCTTATCGAAGATTATGGTCGCACGTCTGCGGTTACTCCACCCGTGATTAGGAGACCAACACTCCAAGCGAACAATTTCAAGCTCAAGTCCATCACTCTCCAATTATTATAAGGCATCCAATTCCATGGGCTCGCACATGAAGACTCGAACACTCATATCCTGAATTTTTTAGAGGTGTGTGATACAGTGAAGTATAATGGGGTGAGCGATTATGTTATTTGACTTAGATTGTTCCCATTTTCATTGAAGGATAAAGCCAAGCATTGGATCATTTCAAAACCGCCAGATTCAATAACATCATGGGATGTCTTATCGAACAAATTTTCGGCTAGATTCTTTCCACCAGCAAAAACAGAAAAGTTGAGAATTGACATCGGTAGCTTTTATTAGTATGAAGGAGAGTCATTCTATGAAGCGTGGGAGATATTTAAAGATTTTTTAAGAAAATTCCCTCACCATAGTTTCACCAAATGGATGCAAGTCCATCATTTCTACAATGGTTTGAGCTATCCCACTAGGATACCCAGTGCTTTTCTTTGGAAGGCGTTCTTAGGGAAGAGCAGTGGAAACATCAAATTCTTGAGCATAGCCTTGAATGATTATCGATGCTTGATTGAAGTATGTAGAAGAAACAGTGGGGTGTTTGATTTGAGAACATATTTGCAAACTTATACACTTTCAGTGTCTACACTCCCAGCAACTACAAAGCTTTGACAATTGGGTTTTCAGTATCTGTGCATAAAGTTGAAGAAAGCCCACTCATACAAGCAACGTCATGGACCATCCCAGCCTCTGGTACCTAATGATATGAATGCTGTAGGAGATTTGACTATTGAACAAGCTCAAGCCTCACCAAAAAAGTTCTCAAATAGAGCTTCAACCCTTATGGTCAAAGTTACAATGTGGGGTGGAAGAACCATCCCGATTTTCCTTGGAAAATCTTAATGCGGGTAATCTGTGGAGCAGAGCTTAATGACTCCAGGCCACGCCAGAGAGGAAGTCAAGTCTACATTTTAAAATGAACGGTTAGTTGATATGCATGTGAATGTAGTGAAGTCACACTTGATGAGATTCGAGAATGAGACTAAGACATCATTGAACAATCAAGCAGCTCAACTCTGAAATTTGGAGGTCCAAATGGGCTAAATATCTTCGTTATTGAGCGAGAGGCAACACGGAAATCTACTTAGTACTTTTGAGGTCAACTTAAGGAGAGAAGGAAAGGAGCACTGTTGTAACCACACGGTGGTAAGACTGCAAGACAGTTAGTTGAGGCCAGAAGAGGATGAAAACCACCACAACGAGGGAAGTGAGAGAAAAGCAATGCAAAGTGCTAAGATGTTAAATAAGTTATAGTAAAAAAGCCTATCTCAGACTCACGAGAGAAAGTTGAAGCTTAGAAACCTAAGTATGATGAGAAGCCTATTATCTTGTATTCGCAAAGACTCGGATAAAACAAATTGGATAAGCAGTTTGTCAGGTTCATGGATATCTTCAAAAAGCTTCACATCAACATCCTATTTGTTGAAGCACTTGAGCAAATTCCGGGATACGTGAAATTCATGAAGGACATCTTGTCCCGAAAGAGAAGGTGGAGACTATGAGACTATGAAACACATCAAGAGTGTAGTGCTATATTGCAAAAGAAGTTGCCCTCTAAGTTGAAAGATCCAGGTAGCTTTACAATCCCATTTGCTATTGGGAATGTAGTATTTGAAAGAGCCCTATGTGATCTAGGTGTGAGAATTAATCTTATGCCGTGGTTGATCTTTAAGAGCGAGGGTAGGAGAAGCACGTCCTTGGCGGTCACTTTGTAGTTGCGGATCGGTCAGACTCATCAGGCGTGGTATCATAGGATGTGTTAAATCAAAAATGGATCATCTTATCTTCCCCCACATATTTCATTATTCTAGACATGCGAAGATAAAGAGATTACGATCATCCTTGGAATGACCGTTTCTTAGCCACGGGAAGGGTAATGATTGATGTGCAAAAGGGTGAACTGAGGCTGAGAGTTCGAGAAGAGGAAGTGACATTTAATGTTTTCAATGCCATAAAGCATCCACATGATACTGACAGTTGCTTCCTAGTGGATATGCTAGAGGTTATAGTGTCTTAAGTGGCTCGCCGGAATACATTATATTTGCGACTCATGATGATAGCCCATCTTGTGAAGATGAGATAGTTCGAGAGTATGTAAAATGGATGGATTCTTTCATTTGAATGAAGGAAGTGCTTTGAATCTTTAGGAGCTAGCTGTAGATTGACTCCCTTTATTAGGGCCACTTATTCTGGAAGAGAAGCGACTCAATCGTTTTGAGATATGCTTATCTTAGGGAAGAATCTATTTGCAGTTATCATCTCATCCTCCTCCTCTAACATGGAGAAGGAGAAATTGGTAAGATCCTTAAGGGTATAAAGAAGCAGTGGATAGATCCTAGGTGATGCTCTAAGGGGATCGAGCCATCTATGTGTATGCACAGGATATTACTGGAGGAAGACGGAAAGCTGACAGTGGATGCCTAGAGACACTTAAATCCTTCAATGAAAGAGGTAGTTCAGAAGGAGGTACTTAAATGGTTAAATGCGGGAGTGATATACCCTATCTTTGATAGTTCATGGGTGAGCCCTTTTTAGGTGGTGCCTAAGAAAGGAGGGACTATGGTGGTAATAAATGAGAAAAATGAATTGCTCCAGACCAGAACTGTTACAGGATGGAGGATTTGTATTGACTACCGGAGATTGAACAAAGTGGCCAGAAAGGACAATTTCCTACTATCATTTATTGATCAAATGTTAGATAGACTAGTGGGGAATGAGTACTTCTATTTTCTGAATGGATACTCGGGATAAAATCATATCACCATTGCACCAGAAGATCAGGAGAAGACCACCTTCACGTGCCCTTATGGCACATTCACTCAGTCTGCCCAGGGCATGTGCCCGAGACACTCGGAGATGTATGATGGCAATATTTTGGGACATGGTTGAAAAATCATTGGCGTCTTCATGAATTTCTCGTGTTAATTACCGTTTGATGATCTCCAGTAATATAGGCGTTCGTCTCTTTCGAAAATTTATGACGTTTAATTAAAATTAAAAAGTTCATATGTGAGAAAGCGCAGTATTGGAACATGTATGGGAAGAGGAATTGAGGTCAGCGACCAAGATTGAGATTGTAGAAGCCCTCCCACATTAGTAAAGGGAACGCGGGTGTCGGGGGCCGCGTCAGTTTACTGACAGTTCTATCAAATTTCTCTGAAAGTTTCAAAACCTTTGTCGAATCTTCTTATGCAAGGTGTTCTGTTTGAGTTCAATGAGCCATGCATGAGTGCTTTTGAGTTGTTGAGAAAGAAGTTGACCTTAGCCCTTATAGTAGTCGCTCCATATTGGAACCTTCCATTTGAACTTATGTGCGATGCAAGCGACTTTGCAGTTGGAGCCGTTTTGGGACAAAGAAAAGAAAATGTCTTCTATACCATCTATTATGCTGAAATCTGACATTCTGATGTGATATAAAATGTATGCTTCTGTCGAAAAAATTATATTCGTTGTTGTGTTTTATACATTATTCAGACCTTATCTTATAGGAAACAAAGTTATTGTGTTCACATATCATTATGCGATCAAATACTTGATGACTAAGAAAGACACAAAATCTAGACTTATTCGCTGGGTGCTCCTATTGCAAGAATTTGCCGTGGAGATTCGAGATAAGAAGGGTACCAAAAATATGGTAGCCGATCATCTGTCTAGACTAAACTCGAGAAGCCAGTCACGAGAAACATCATTTGTAGATTAGGTAGCGTATTTCGATTGAGCGAGATCTTATCTTTGTCACATGATGAAACATTCCATGGTTTGCCCGACCTGCTTGATTATAAATGCTTAGATATTCCACTGACCTCACTTATCAACAAAAGAAGAGATTCTTTGCAGAAGTGAAGCACTATTTCTAGGAAGACCCAATCCTCTTTAAACAATGTACTTGTCCAGTTATTGAAGGTGGTAATGCTTGGGAAAGTGAAGTGGGTGAGATACTGACGCATTGCTACTCTTTAGAGTGTGGGGGTCATTTCAATGGACAAAGAACAACAACCAAGGTACTACAATCGGGTTTTTATTGGCCTTCTATATTCAAAGATGCACACTTGTTTGCAAAGTCCTGTGATCGATGTCAAAGGACCGAGAACATTGGATGACGAAATGAAATGCCATTGACGAATATTCTAGAGGTATAACTTTTTGATGTCTGGGGCATTGACTTTATGGGTTGTTTCCATCGTCCTATGGGCACAAATACATACTTTTGGCAGTGCATTATGTGTCCAAGTGAGTGGAAGCCATTCCAATCATTACTTGTGATACCAAGTAATCTCTTTGCGTTTCTGGGAGTAACATCTTTTCAAGGTTCGGGACTCTATGAAGCGTGTCGGCGATGAAGGCTCACACTTCTATAACAAACTATTTGCATCTCTCCTGGCCAAATATGGGGTCAAGCATTGGATGACACTTGCATACCACCCCCAAAGAAATGGGCAAGCTAAGGTATCAAATAAGGAAAATCAATAAAATCTTAGAAAAGACAATTAATGTGACAAGAAAAGACTGGACAAACAAAATTGATGATAGCTTATGAAACATCGAACAACTTTCAAGACCCCATTGGGCATGTCCCCATACCGAATCGTCTATGCTAAGGCCTACCACCTACTTGTAGAACTAGAGCACAAAGCATACTGGGTAACTAGAATGCTGAACATGAATTTTGAAATGGCCGGGAAAAAGAGGATGCTTTAGTTGAATGAGTTGGATGAACTTAGGCATATGCATATGAAAGTTCAAGAATCTATAATGAGAAGACCAAGGCGTTGCATGACAAGCACCAAATGCATATTGAGCTGAAAACCGGGATAACAAGTATTGCTATTCAATTCCACCAAATTTGAAATGGATTCCCAACTTAGGTCGAGATAGTGCAGTAGTTTGATCGCCAGTCTTCATACGGTAATTAATAGAGCTAATGCATCCTAAGAGAGGTAGATTCAAGGTGAATGGGTAATGCGTGAAGATTTATCTTGGCGGTCAATTTGAGAAGCATAAGTCCACCACAAGTTTGAAGCCAACATAGGCAATGCTCGGGATCAAGAAATTTTTGTTGACAGAGGTTGTATGGTAGAACCTTAGTTAGGCGGACCACCGACTTGAATTCGAGCTAACAACCGATGTAGCGCTATAAGGAGAGCAACCAGTACTTTAAATTCTGTGAGTCATCATTTTTTCTTCTTTTAAGTTTGTTAGGTTTAATTTTGCTTGTTTTAAATTACAGGTATTTGTCTTCACTGGGGTTGAGCTGAGGTCGTCGTGAAGAATGGCATGACAAGCTTTGTGCAAGATTTGGGAGGAGTAGATTTGAATGCAGGGAGTTTTTCTATACTTAGAAAAAAAATTTGTAAAAATTTCTTGAATGTTGGTCTCAGGAACGTCAGGATGTTAGACTCAACGTCGTGACGTTGAAAATAGACCTCTCTACAACATCGTGACGTTGAAATAACACCTCTCGGGAATGTCGTAATGTTGTAAATCAAGCCTATCTATAACGTCGCGATGTTATTGACGATCGCAGCGTTGCGATGCAACTCTTGGGAGCGTCATGGCGTTGGCGACGTCACGGCGTTGCCTTGTTTGAACCGGAAGCGTTCATATTCTCGTGGTCTCTTTGAAAACCTATTGTGCTCTCAAATTTTGCGGGTATTCGGCCAAATCTGTCCCAATCTACTGCCAAAGATCATCTTGCCATCCTTAGCGACCTCACGAAGCCCAATTCCGTCCCGACTGCGAAAAAATTCTAATTCCGCGTCATTTGGAGACTTTGCACATGGTCGATTTTGGCTCAGTTGATCTCGGTTCTACTCGCTCTCCTTTTACGGGTGGTTTGTGTCTAGACGGACCCAGGGTTGGTGGGATTCTGGGCAGTTTTTCGTGCATTAAGCTCCCCAGCCCACTTTGTGCCCACACGTGTTTGTTAGTTGGCCTGAGTGGGTTTTGGGTGCTTCTTGTGGTTTTTTTTTTTTTTTGGTTGAGTGAAACCCCACTAAGGGTGTGGTAGCCTACTAGAGTTCCTTTCACCTTTAAGTTATTCCCCTGACGATCCTAGCCCTTGCCTTGATGTCGTAGCGAAAAATGAGCTGAAGTAGCAGAACCAGTAAGAACCTTCTCAAGCCTATGATCACGATAAATTGGTCAATGAGAGCATGGTCGAGAAGTTAGGCCTCATCTTTGCAAATCGCTCCTCATTATGGAGAAGGGATTCCAACATCCGAAACGATTGCAAACCATTGTTAGGAAGGGGTAGGGTGGTGTGCCCAGCCCCGAGGCTAAGTACCACGATGGTTATCTGCGGGAGTCGTAACCTAGCAACCCATGTTCTCAAGAAGGTCCGAGTATGTGGGGTGTTGGTAGACTTCAGTGCGAAGTCTATCAACTGCTATTACAACTTTGAGTCGGTTAACCTTGAGGCCTTTGATCGGCTTCACGAACACCCTAACTATCCGGAAGTCCTTAGGCTGCTCACAAATGGGCAGGGTGAGTGGAAATTAAACAAAGAGGGGCACGCCGTGCACTTCAAGGCCAAACACTTGGCCTATATACTTAAGGTGTGGCACCATTTTATCACCTCTCGTCTCATTCTGATAACGAACGTTTGCGAGGTGACGGCGAAACGGGCCTTGCTCAATTTCGCCATCATTCAAGACATCTCGTTTGATGTCGGACAAGTTATGAAGGATGCCATCCTCTGTGAAGATAAGATGAACCTCGGGCACCTTTCTCATCTATGGCACATTGCAAGAACCTTCGAGGGGTGTCGTTAGAGGATAATGAGGCTTGGATCCATCCCATTAAGGGCATCGTAGTAAAAAATGATAAGCCAAGCGTTCTTCGATCCGACACGATTTATGACTTGGGTCATGAACCTTCGGATGAGGAGGAGTTGACAGCATACCAGACCTTGTTTGGCATGAGTGAGGAGACCCCGGGTGAGGCCGACCCCCCATCCACTTCCTATCCACCCCCTCCACCACCTCCAGTTCAATGGGGATGTCTAGTCCTTCTCTGCCCTCGGGGACGAGTTCGGGACCTCCTTCTAGGTTCGATGTTCCGAGATGAGACCCGGGAGCATCGAGGGTTACCCGCTGAGCCATGACATGGATGCCTTACGGGCGGAGCATGCGCCGCGATCCTCTGCTGACAGTGGGTCATCCAACGACCTTCTTGTTTGCCTTGTATGCCACCACCGCCAGCTACCGGTGATCCTCGGTCGACGGGGTTCCATTTCTTTTATTGTTCCTTGCCCAGTAAAGGGACATTATCAGTTTTTGTTTGGGGGGAGGGGTGTCGTGGATGAAGGTGGGTTGGCATCATTGCTCGTGTTTAGATATGTTTATGTTCGTTGTTTAGCTATGTTTAGGTTGATGTTTATGTTCGTCGTTTAGATATGTTTAGGTTTATGTTCGTCGTTTAGATATGTTTAGGTTTATGTTTATGTTCGTACTTTCATAGCTTTCGTTTAGGTTTGTGTGTTAGGTTGTCTTAGTTTAATTTCATGTTTTAGGGTCGTGTTAGGTAGTATGTTTGGAGTGATGCCATGATTTCCAATCAAGGATCTTTTTGGACCTCTCCAAATTTTCGAAACACATAGTGCACGTAACAAGAAATGATCCTTAGGTTATTAGATGCTCGGGAATTACTTGCTTGGATAGGTAGGGATGACATAGTGAGCCACCTCCTTGGTGTTCAAAGGCAATTCCGGAGTAGTCACCACCCACACTCATACGTGTGATCTCCAGGGTATGCTTAGGTTTCGGACCCGGCTCACTAAAGTTCAATGAGCCTTGGGCATTTCTAAACACCTAAGTGATGGGACACCGTAGAAAAGAGGATTTCCATCGAGCCCCAATATATATAAAAATAAAAAATAAATAAAAAAAAAAGAGAAAAGAAAAAAAAATAAAAAAGAAAGTGTGAATAGAATAAGTGAGACCTTCTAGTCGAATCCGGGGCCTGATCAGGGGGCCTTTCAAAGCTGATACCTGAGCCAAGCGGATGAGAGCCATTGACTTCTTTGTTACATGGGATAAGGATAAGTTTCCATGACCTAGGGCCCTTAGGTTTGGTTGAGTGTTCGGGGTGAAGTTCAAAGGGGGCCCGAATGCACAGTGCCCTTAACCAGGTGGAGAGTCACCCGATGGATCCCACTACAAGGGTATAGCCCAAAACTTACGGGCCTTAGAGATTCGTTCATAAATAGATCTAGTTTATGTATTAATAAAAATGGTGCATTCTTATCCTTTCGTAGTTAGACTCTCCCAAATAGGCAAGTTGAATTCAAGATTTGGGGTCCCGGAACCGAGTTATATGCTTGAGATCATACATCCAATGTACATAGACTTCCTAGGAAAGGCCATAGAAAACCTAGGAGGTGAGTCACTTGTCGATCGAATTGGATCCGACTAAATTCTTTCGAAATTCGAACAACCTTAAGGATCCTTTGAAATTAAAAAAAAAAAAGGTAAGATTTGTGAGTTCGGTTCATTTTGATCCTTCATGTTGGCAACATGTGCATCACCCTCGTGTCGTTAAGTTTAGTATGTTATTTTATGTGTGTCTGGTTCAGAGTATGTTCCTTGCTTGGGGACAAGCAAGAAGCTAAGTTTGGGGGTGTGATGAGTGCCCTAAAACACTCAAGCTGAGCAGGATTCGCGAGATCGGGATCGATTTCATATATATATGATCGTGTTTTGATTACTTTTCTAATATTTAGTTTCATTAGGTTTTTGTAGGAGAAATACTGGAATATGTTGGAAATGGAGCCTTGTAGGAGTCCTGGAGAAGATTGATGCAATCGGCCCGAATCATAAAGTCTGGCATTAAGCGATGTCCATGATGTCACTATGTCGCAGGAAATACTCAACAAACCTTATCTCTTGGAGAAGTTATAAAAGGAATGAGAGAATCCAATTTTGGGGGTTCGAAATCGTTTGTAGAGCTAGAGTTTGAGGAACTAGAGCCTGGAACAAGGGAAAGAAGACTTGAAGGCCGGTCTTAAAGAGAGAGACTTGAAGAATCCAAGAGATAGTCATTCCCTCTATCATTGAAGTTTTCTCTATTTCTTATCTCTTTCTTTTCATTTGTACTGGAACAGAACATAATGAGGTTCTAATTTCGTGGTTTAGGGTGTTGGTAGAGATTTGGACATGAATACTATGTTAAAGTGTTAGCCTTTTATAATTCCATTATCTTATATATATATATATATATATATATATATATATATATATATATATATATATATATATATATATATATATATATATATATTTATTTTACATTAACTCATGCTTTGATGAAATCATAATTTATGATCAAATCTTATCTCTTCAGAGAAGTGGTTCTTTGTAAGATGCGAGAAGTGAATGAAGAATTAGACATAGTTGGGTTTACCTAATAAACTTGGTAATATAGGATTATCAATAATTAGGAGTTTGAGTTCTTTGCACTCTATGCCTATAATACTTGGGGTTGAGCAAGGAGCAAGAAACCTAGTGATAAAGGGAGGTTAAATGACCTTGAGAAAGGCTTTAATTACATTAGATAAGAGCCGCCTTGGAAAACATTATATTAGATAATGGAATGGAATCGCAGCATCACATAGTAGGACCGTCCAACAACACCAACACCCTAACCTTTTTGCATCTTTGATAACTTTTTCATATGAAGCGCACAATTACATTAGTAGTAATTAAATCTAGTTTAGCTTTTGCTTAGCCATCACAATTTCTAGTTTGAATATTGAATAAGTATTGTAATTTTGGTACTTAGCCCACTACGAGTAAGGTTTTCCTTGTGGATCGATATCCGTACCTTGAGTACACTATATTACTTGACGAGCGTACACTTGTGTGATTAGGCAATTTGCACTCTTTATTGCATATCCACAAAAACACAATCACGTAAATGCCTATCATGCACACATAATTTTCCATGGCTCTTTTTCTTGTAAGTCAATTTGCTTCCAATGGGGTACCCCTCTAGAAGCTTCTTCAAAAGACCATACTGAGTTTGAACCCATAGATTCCATTTCACAGTCCATTGCCCATTTCCACTCTTGCACATCAACATCCTCTAATGCTTATCTGTATGTGGTATAGATTGTCCAAAACGACTTGATAATCTTTCCTAACAAGGTGTACCTTGTAGGTTTATGTATTATCTACCCAGTGAAAGTTTGCTGCATTGGTTGTTTTACATGCACGAGAGGATCCAAGTTTTGTGGTTCAAGTGGATTTCCAATCTCTTCATTATGTTCTTGTTCTTTAGTTTCTTGAATTTGGTCATGAGTTGTTTCCTGTGTTTGTTCACCTTTGGGTACATATTATACATATTCCCCTATTTGAACATCAATAGGAAACAAGGGGGGAATTAAGAGTTTCAGTGTGATCTCAAATCGAGTCAAGCTCTTTAAGAACCACTTCACTCCTAGGTTTAAAATTGTTCATATAATATTCTTCTAAGAAAGTGGCGTGCTCACTATTACCTTCTTTTCCTTTGGATTATAAAATATTCTACCTCTCGTTCCTTTAGGATAACCAATGAGCATACACATTTCTATATGAGATTCCATTTTTTTTTATTTATGTTCTAAGACATGTGTCAAGGAACCTCAAATATTAATATGGTTAAAACAGGGTTTGTGCCCTTTACATTACTCTATGGGTGTCTTTGAAACAAATTTAGATGGAACCAAGTTTAATGTGTAAATAGATGTTTTAAGGCCTATCCCCAAAACGATGATGAGTAACTAAGCATTGACCTAAGCATATCTAAAAAAAAGGGTTTTATCTCTGTTTGGAGACTTCATTTTCTTGGGCGTATGGAGATGATAAGTAGAAATCATTCCATCTTTGCCCAGTGACTTAGACTCTCGGATAGAGTATTCATCACCTTGATTGATCAGTGTGATATGGACTCCTAAGTGCTTTTCTACCTCAGCCTTATATTCTAGAAACTTTTCAAAAGCTTCAAACTTATGGCACATTAGGTAAACATATCCATATCTTGAGTACTCGTCAGTAAAGGTGATGAAATACTCATACTCGTCTCTACCTTGAACGCACATTGGTCCACACACATCAATGTGTACCAATTCTAACTGCTCATTAGTATGATTTCCTTTGGCCTTGAAGAGTCTCTTTGTCATTTTATCTTCCAAATATGATTCACATACTAGTATAGGTTCAAAGATCAAGAAATTTGAAATTCCACTTTTAGCTGAACCATGAATTTTGTTAGGATTAATATGACACAATGGCAAGTGCCACAAATAGATTTCATTTGAAATCTTTCTTTTCTTAGATAAGGGGGATTGCTCACCATCAGTATGTTCAATGGCATTAGTATTATAGGACAAAAGAGTTAAAAAATCTAAACCATTCATCAATAATCTAGAACAAATGAAAGCATTATTACTTTTAATTGAAATTGAGGAATTAAACGGCACTGTTAAACCATGTTCAACTAAACAACTAACATAAGCTAAATTCCTCTAAAAATCTGAAATAAATAAATAGTTTGATAAACATAAAGTTTTAATATCAAAACATAACTCTATTATTCCTACTGCCATTACGAAGACATATTCTATGTTTCCTAATTTCAAGCTTCTTTGTCCTTTATTGAGTGGTTTGCTTTGTTTGAACCACTCCAAGGAGTAGCAACCATGGTTAGTCACTCTTGAATCAATGATCCATTTATCATTGTAATTCTCCACTAAAAAATCCTCAAGAACATTTAGACTACCATTATCTTCTACAGTACTAATGTACTTCTATCCAATGAATTTTGACTCAAAATTGTAGTTAAAGGATTAAAAGATGTCATTTTATGAAAAAAAAAAAAAGGAATCAATAAATATACTAACGAGTAGGTTTATTTATTGTAACAATATCCTAGTTTCCATTACAAACACTTATGTTGGGCAAGATTTTTACAGCAAACTAATATTTTGAACATGATACGGAAAGTGTCCTACCAAGTTAGCTCCATGGAAACTCAAATAGTAACCCATGACAGTAGTGAGTTTCTATGTTAATACATCAGGAAAGTTCCTAGGTAAGTCATGGGTCACAATGGTCCCTCTAAAAAACTCTTTACCTTAAGCTCTTATCGCCCTTGTGACAGGACTTTCCTAGACATATATCAACAAGTCACCACCGATGGGAAATTTGGATCAGGAACTTTCCTAAACAAATACGTATCAATCAAAATTGTTTCAATAAACTTTGGGCTCTCAATAACACTAACATAGCCTTGTTGGGAGGATTATTAATGTTATTAAAATTGAATGTAATAACCATTAATTTAATTCCAAAATTATCTTTAATATACAAGTGTTGTCGACGTTGGGTCGTACAACCTCACTAAAATTTTCAAATTATTTTAGATCAAATCCAATAAATTTTGATTGTGTTTATCTGTTGGGGCATCACATAACCATTTTACTATTGGATCCTTAATGGAGCCCACAAGTTTCAAATTAATTTTAACCTGAATTCATTCAATATTTTACATAAATGTATCTAGGTTTTCCAAAATAACATTATCTGGACAAAGGAAATATTATTATGCACAAGTATAAGTTAAAAGATGAAATTATATGGCACCGCCTATTCTAAATGGCATTTCAAGCATTCTTCACATGATATATCCATATAATTTAAACAATTGTAAACACAAAATAAATATTGGGCCCTTAATAAATGGTTTCCTAGAAAAAGAAAATTACAAGCATAATAGGGCCAAAGATCCCATCTTGATAACTAGCATGCACGCTTTCTTTTTTTTAGGTCTTGCAAATCTATGGGAAGAGGGCCAAGTTAGAATTGGTTCAAGGATTTTTAAGCCCTAAAACTCAAAACCCTAACTAGTTCCCTATAGAATTCAAGCTCTAAATTCACCGCCAACCACCACACATAACTCGGATCGTTGACGTATTCTCCTTGGGCATTTATTACATAATTTTCCAACACATTCGAATTTACACATAAAATTTTCAATAAATAAATAAATATTCAGGGAGGAATACCTAATCTTATGATTAGCCTCCAAATTACAACCGCGAAATAAATACAAGCAAATTCTACCATGGATTAGGACCAAAAATCAAAGGCATTCATTCACAATAAAAAAAATTACATAAATAACATGAAAAAAAGAACCTAGGTGCCATACATGTAATTGCATCACCTATACATGAAAATAAATAAAATGATTCGGTTTACCACACATTGACTCAATCAAGGCTATGATACCAATTGAAGGAAACGATCTATACTGGAAGCCTGGATCATGATTGAACATGATGTGTGATAAAAAAAATGTCATAATCCTTAGGGTTTACTGACCTCTTGGCGTAGGACCTTTCAAGCTATTCTAGTCGCGATAGATTTGCGTGTGGGCACGCCTAATTGCATAATTACTAAAGACCAGAGAAAAGAACACCCGTGGAAGCTTGAATCATGATTGAACATGGTGTGTGATAAAAAAATGTCATCATTCTTAGGGTTTACTAACCTCTTGACGCGAGACCTTCCAAGCTATTCTTGTCCTCTACTCCTTAATGGATCATGTTGAAAAAGCATGTATGAAGGAATTTATCGAATCGAATGATCAAGAGTGTGAAGGGAGTACTCTAGAAAATGATCATGTCAATAATTATGTTGCTTTTAATGTTTACACAGATCAAGAAGTTTTTACAGGTAGCGTCATAAATGGTATCATATACAGTGTTGTAACAAC
Source organism: Tetrastigma voinierianum (assembly GCA_016808115.1). Taxonomy (NCBI): domain Eukaryota; kingdom Viridiplantae; phylum Streptophyta; class Magnoliopsida; order Vitales; family Vitaceae; genus Tetrastigma; species Tetrastigma voinierianum. The sequence goes on from JAEQBH010002625.1 coordinate 156,054, forward strand.
TACCATGGCTGAAACAAAAGTGGCAAAAAAAGAGAGTATGACTTAGATTTTGGAAGTGATAGTTTTGGTGAGTAAATAACAACTAAAGAGGACAACATCAGGAGTCATTGATATAAGGAAAAAATGTAAAAAAAATTTGAAGATATTTCTTTGCTAGCTTTACTTAAATTTGTGAAGATGACACTGAGTGATTGACATGGGTGTTCACTTTGATTTTAAGCCTCAATTTAAGAAGATGATATTCAAGGGGAGCTTGTCATGTCCATAGATAATAAATCACCTCAAACACACATTCAATATATTATTTAGTTTAGGATTTCTTTTAATTTTATTTTGATGTTATTTTTAAAGTTTTTGAGTTTGTTATTTTTCCAACAAAAGTCAAAAGGAGATAGTTATGACTTTTATTAGTTGTTTTTTTTTTTTTTGGCTTTATAAGTAAAAATTCCAAAAACGGGGTGGTGAATATTTTGAAGATATTGGAAAAAATTATGTGGCTGATGAATATCGTGGAAGGCATATTTGAAGAAACTATTTTGATTGGTGAATATTCTAAAAAAGATTTTTGGAAAAAAAATCTTTTGGAAGAGAGTTTCTTACTGATAAATATTTTTTAAGATATCTTTGAGGAATTTTGAAAGTTCATCTGGCATGTTTTGTTGATTCAAAATTTGTGTTCGTGATGACTTGTGTTGGCTAATTGGGAAGAGATCATTGAGGATTTTGTTTGAACCGTATTAGGCATGATTTGTTGATTGAAATTTGTGATGGGAAAGACATCCTTATGTTGGCTGATTTGGAATTATGCATTGCATAGATTAGGTGGGGCCTTTGAGTTCCTCCTTCTTGATGGAGAAATATGATTTATGGTTGCATAAAAAAATATGAAAGAAAAGTATCTGATTACAATCCTATGTGTGTTTTGTCAAGGTAATTTCCACATTAAAAATATATAACTTTCGGGAGAAAGTTAGAAAAAACTAATGGTACTCACTGAATAAGGCCACCTAAAATATTTACTACAATACCGACATCATGAGGGGGAGTCTTTGAACATATAAGATCATGATGGTTTTGTATCGAATTGATCATTAGTGGAATGTTAAACGTTTAGGCACTACAAAGATATACAAAAATCATGAATAAAAATGTGTTCTCTATGATTATAAATCGATTATAATGATGATTGTATTTTAAAGATCCTGCAAAATTTCAATTTTAAGGTTCTCGATTCAAAGTGGATTTTATACAAAGTTGTAACTGTTGTTTGGATAAGAGTACCAAAAACATAAATATATTTCTTATTTGTGAAAAGTTTTAAAAATGATTTCTTTGATAATGTGAAAACCTAGGTAAATTTGAACTTTTTTAAATAAGAGATAGAAATAGTGGATCACCGCTATGGTACAGGTTGAAAACCTTAAATTTCTTTAGATCTCGGAAGACGAAACGAACTACATCATTGGATTCAATACTTGAAATCCATTCCTTAGTGGTCGATTCTGGTAGAGAATAGTCGATTTCGAGACGAAACGAACAAATGATAGGGTAACATGTGGCATGATGCCACATGGCATCATGTCTATCGCTACATGAGGAGCATGCGGTGGTGGATGCCATGGCAAAGAGCATGGTGACCATGTGTCACATGGATAATATTAGTGTCAAGAAGTGACACTCAGAAGGAAGGGTATTTAGAGGATGACACATGGAAACCATGTGTGTCAAAATAAGAAGTGAGAACAATCAAAGGAAAGGAAAAAGAAATGAAAAGGAAAGGAAAGAGAGAAAAGAAAGAAAAGGAAAAGAAAGGAAGGAAGAAAAGAAAATCAGTTCGGTGGAGGAGGAGAACAGAACAAAAAAGAAAAGGAAAAGAGAGAAAAGAAAGAGAAGGAAAAGAAAGGAAAGGAAGAAGGAGAAAGGGAGGAGGATCGACTGCTCTCCCTCCATTTTCCGGTGTCCGATGGACCAAGGAGTAGCATTTGTTCACTCCAAGAGTGTAAGCTCCCTACTCCGGTTATTTCATGCTTATGGGTTTCGATGGCCATTGGGTTAGCCAGCCATAGAAATTTAGTTCATAACAATTTGGACGGGTGTTGGTAGTCTAGAACCGTTTCCAGTGAGGTCTAGGTTGAACAAGCTGGAATTTTTTTGTAGTTTCGGTTGGCCGGTGTTGTCCAGAGGAGGTAGTCGAATCCGGGGTTGATTAAGGCTGAGTTTGGGACTCTTCCGAACAATTTCGCACACCCATGTGAAATCGGCAGCTTCAACTTTGGACGGCCATAACTTTCTTGTCCAAACTCCGATTCACGCGTTCTTGGACTCTATGGAAAGAACTTTGAGTCTAGAATCTAACCATATTCTAGTGAGTGGAATTTGGTTCTCATATATTTAGGAATTTCATACTCTTTTCAAAGAGCTGTATTGGACAGTTTCTAACTGTTTTGTCGCCGTTCATGGCACACGTATTGGCCGGTTGTTGGCGGTTATGGGCAGCTGCGGGGCGAGTTGTGGCCTGTTGTGGCCCTGTTACATATGAACATTAATATGGACATGTTATGTCAGTTAAGCTTAGAGGATCGTCTTTGTCGTTACATGGCTAAGTAATGACTCGATTGTGATGTTCATATATACTTGTGTGATATATTGACATGGATGTGATGAAATGTTAGTATGATTGCTTATATATTAACATTGAATGAATGTATGGAAATTATATGCATATCGATATAATTGTCCATGATGCATTGGTAATATACATGAGTAGAATTGTCCATATAGCATTCATCATATATGTGACATGGTATAAACATGCAATGACATAATGCATTGCATATGCACGGGGACATCGCATTAAATGGGTGTGAGTTCATGGTTAATAAATCGACACTGTGTTTGGTGTTTGATGGTGGGCTTGGTGCATTGGGATAACGTCCAGCAGAGTCGCACGGTTCAATAAAATGGTAAATAAAATGTTGGTCAATTACATACAGTAAACAGAGATTATATAAATATAACACACCATGTAAGATAGCAAATTCTAAATTACAAATCAATAAATAAAATGAAATTAAAATTCTTAAACAGCACATTTCAACAAGCCAAGATATGAATCTGATATGATTGAGGCTGTGAAACACAATTTCCTTAAAACGAATTCGCTCCACACACGGTGCTTGTGTCAATTGGAGTGTTCGTCTCCCGGAATCTAATGAATTAACCGAATTTGGAATTGCACCCCAAAAATTCTATACCATGTGAACCTAAGCCTCTATCACCCAGAAACCTGACGTGTATATCTTTTTTTCAAAGCCACCTAGAGCTAATAAAATAGCTCTGTACACTGAGAATACAAACCATTTCCAAAACATAATTTAAAACATATTTATTACAATTTATTCACACTAAAAAACGTTACTAATTTAAAACATATTTATTACAACATTCTATAAAAAACGTTACTAATTTAAAACATATTTATTGCAATTTATTCACAAAAAAGCGTTACTAAACGTTTAAAATCCAACAATCCCCATGAATGAATTTATCAGAAATACAAGACTAAACCTTGGTGATAGAGCTGCGATCGGAGCACATAGGATAGGTAGTTTATCCTTTGAACCTTCCCTTATGAAATATATTTACTTTCTTGACTAAAGGTAGACACAATGTCCTTGAACCTCTGTCGTTTATGTAAATGATGATATATCTCTACAGGGACTCTTCAGCATTCTTCGGTTCTCTTTGTATGTCAGTTTTAGCGTGGACATCTTCACAGTTCTGAGTTTAAAGAGGTGTGCCCTACGATTCTCCTTTGAAACCACGACCCCTCTTCTCTCTCACATAGGTGATTTTTAATTATGAGTACTCTCAATACTCCTTTAGGATTCAGACACATTAGAATCATTAAAATCATAAGCTTAACCGTCTCGATATATATCTTTGTTTCATCATAGGAATGGACGGAGGTTAAAACACAGTGATCCAAAGCCCAGGTCTTCTACGATTTAGTTGTCCTTTTAACCTGAATGTTAGGATCTCAGTCAATTAGGTAGGGTTTCCATCGTGATGACTCTTCATTTTTACTATGGGCTTTAGTCAGTTCCTCGATGACTTCTCGGCTAATTCTCTGTTAGCCCTTTGGTTAGCGGATTCGCAATATTATCAACTGACTGCATAGTCAACGAGAGATAACTCAGTTGAAGTTAGTTGCCTAATGGTGTTGTGTCTCAGAAGCGTATGTCTAGACTTACCATTATACATCACATTTCACGCTCTGCCTATTCTTTGGTGACTATCCATGATGGATAGATATAGCTATCCACGGGCTTTGGCCACCTAGGAATATCCTCCAAGAGTGCGTAACCATTGAAACCTCTTCACCCGCGTTTATCCAAGCAATGAATTAGATTCCATAGTGGATCGGGCTATTGTAGTTTGTTTAGAGGACTTCCATTGGAAATTCTTTTTCTTGAGTGTGAACACATATCCTTTAGTCGACTTGAGTTCTTCATCGAGATATCCAGTTGGCATCCTTTGTATCCTTCCAATACGTTGGATATCTTGTGTAGTGCAATCCATAATCTGCAGTATGTAAGTATCTTAATACTCTTACAATTCCTTTCCAATGATCATCATTTGGATTACTCGTAATATCTGCTCGGTTCTTAACCGCGTAGCTATATAAGTCTTGTCTGACTCATCAGTACATTAGGTCCCAATCACCTAGAATACTCAGTTGAGATACACTTTCTCCTCTATTTTTGACATATGAAGATTTACATCTATAGGTGTCCTAGCCACAGAATCATCGTTCTTGAACTTGTTTAGTATTTTATCACATAATGTGATTGGTAGAACTAGTCATCGGAGGAGTTCTCAATATTTTTACCCCTAAAATCACATCGACCAAGTCCCATATCTTTCATGTCAAACCTTGTACTTAACATAGCCTTAGTAGATTTGATCATTTCATAAATCACTACCAACAATGAGCATATCATCGGCTTATCACAGACACAAATGACAGCCATTCTTGTATTCTTGACATATATACATTTATCACACTCATTGATTTTAAACCCATTAGCCAGCACTACGCTATCAAACTTTTGATGCCATTGTTTTGGTGCTTGTTTAAGGCCATATAGGGACTTTACTAACTTGCAAACTTTCTTTTCTTGTCCTGGAGCTACAAAACCCTCAGGTTGCTCCATGTAAATCTCCTCGTCTAGATCTCCATTAAGGAAAGCAGTCTTCACATCCATTTGATGTATTTCAAGATTTATAGCGACATTAGCAAGTACCATTCGTATGAAAGTTATTCGTCAGGAGAATAGTATCAAAGTAATCAAGACCTTATTTGTTTGTAACCTTTAATTACAAGTCTTGCCTTGTACTTATCAATTGTTCCATCAGTTTTCATTTTCCTTTTTGAAAATCCACTTATACCTAGTGGTTTTATTACAGGAGGAAGTTCCACTAGTTCCACATAGTTTTGCAAGATGGAATCAATTTCACTTTTGATAGCTTCTTTCCACAAGAGCCTTCGAAGAGTTCACGACTTCTTTATAACTCTGAGTTCCATTCTCCGACATATAATTAAATCTGGACCAATGATTTCACATCTTATTCTTTGTTGCGTCGAGGTTCATCTTGCTCTTCTTCTTGTTCTTGTTCTTGTCCTGACTATCTTCATTCATGATCTCAAATGTTAGAAACAGGTGAACTTGGTCCCTCTTCGAACTTACATGGAAACGATGTTCAAAAACTTGCGCATTCCTTGATTCCATAATCGTATTCTTGTGTATATCAGGGATTTCAGACTTATATACAAGAAATTGATAAGCACTACTATTTTGCTTTAACACGAGTCTCACACTTGTTGTTGTTATCAATTTGAAATGTGGGAATATGACTTAAGTTAATTAATCTCCTCAGAGAACCATAATTAACATGTCTAAGTCTACCATGCCATAAGCTGAAGACTCAACAAATACGCGGAAAGTACTTGCTTTATTCATTGTTTTAAACTGCAGTCATAACATTAAGTTTAAACAGCCCATTACAAACCATATCCGCGCTTTCCCTTGAGCATCACGACTTAGACCAGAGATAGCAACGCCGGTCGAACCACCATCCTAAATCCCTGTTTGTTCAACAGTGAACAAGAAACCAAATTCTTACGGATCTCAGGTACATACAGCACATTGTTCAGCGTCAGGGACTTTCCCGAAGTCATCTTCAAGATCACTTTTCCTTGTCCTCGGATGTCGGACGTAGCAGAATTCCCCATGAACAACTTCTCCTTCTCCAGTGGGTCGAAGAGTAGACATATTCTGTCACGAGCAGGACATGGCGGATTGCACGGTATCGATCCACCACTCCTTTGTGGGTTTGACCCAATCGGGTTCATAGGAGACTCACTGGCGAGGAGGTTCATGTCATACGACCTCTTGTGTGATTTTCCATCACATTTGCCTCCTTGTTCTTATTTTTCTCAAACCGATCTGATCCGCCGCTTTGTGACCCATCTTGTCACAATTAGGCACTTCCTTGGAATTTACGCTTCTTGGATTCCTCCTTTTGGTCAGTTGACCGCGGATTTGTTCTCTTTTTGAACTTGGGCTCGACCATGCTCCCGCTACGTTGCTTACTTGATTGAAATGAACCCCTCTTCTCGAACGCCCTATTGTCTTCTTCAATTCGAAGTCGCCAATCGATTCTTCGGCGTTCATTTCCTTTCCAAAGCTTATGCTTGAGTAGTTCTTGAAGTCCTTCCACCTAGAGGCAGCTTCTCAACAGCAACGAAGCTTCACTTCTCAGATCATCCCTTGAGAATGAATCTCTTGAAGAATTAGCGAAATTCTTGTAGCCCGGCGACCCACGATCTTGGAGTCCACCATTTTGTAATCTAGGAATCGGCCCACGACAAATTTCTTAGCACCAGCATCCTCAGTCTTATATTTCTTGTCTAGTGACTCCCACAGTTCCTTAGCTGTCTTCTTCACACAGTAAACATTGTACAAAGCATCAGCTAGACTGTTCATGACATATTCGAGCCACGGATAGTCGAACTCTTCTATACTTGTCAAACGCCCGGCGAGAGAACATCTATCCTGCTTCATTACGTAGGTGGATCCTGATTAAAAAACCTCGCAAGGTTCGGTGTGGTCGGATAAACGGCATCTTCTGTTGCCACCTTTGAAATTCAAACCATTGAATTTCTTGGTTTTCGATTGTGGTTCAAGGCGAATCCACGGTAGCGTTAGCACCTGCGAGTTGGAAGATTCCGCATTAGCCCGTTTTCTGATTCAATACAAGAAACTATTAATTTATTGCTTTCAAAAAATGCAACAAATAATATTTCGGCGCAGACACGCCTCGGCCTTGCAAGCCCATGCGTCAGGCGAGATCAAACTTGTACTTGATTTTAGAGCCGTCGATTGAAAGCAGTCATCTGCATTTTTATCTGCCGTCCCAGAGCATGGGGTACAGAGATCCATTGTTTCAAAATTTTAATTTGATTCTTAATCAAATGTCGAAAAAATTAATAAAACCGGTTTTCAAACAAATTTAAAACCAAGTTTACGCGAAAAAAAATTAATCCGGATATTCTTGTCTGCCAACAAAAGATTAGATAAACATGTATATATATAAATTAACAAAATAAACCAAAAGGAAAATCTCACTTTCCACTTAACTTTATTCCTTTGCTCAAAAAGCGAAATTCGTTTTAAGATGGTAGTCAATTACATACGATGGCAAGTGCTATAAATATAACACACCATGTAAGATAGCAAATTCTAAGAATTACAAATCAATAAATAAAATGAAATTAAGATTAATAAACCTTTGTTCAACAAGCTAGAATATGAATACGGTGATTTAGGCACATGAAACACAATTTCCTTAAAGCAATTAACTCCACACACGGTGCTTGTGGCGTGTGTGGTGGAGTGTTCGTATCCCGGGATACAGAATTAGCAGAAATTTCTGAAATTGCACCCCGAAATTCTATACCAACGAACCTAAGAAAGCCTTCACTCTATCACTTGAGAAACACAACGTGTATATCTTTTTTTTTTCAAAATACCCTGAATCAATAAATAAGCTCTCTGTACACTGAGAATACAAACCGTTTCCAAAACATATTTATTACAATTTATTCACACTAAAAAAACGTTACTAATTTAAAACATATTTATTACAATTTATTCACACCAAAAAAAAAACGTTACTAATTTAAAACATATTTATTACAATTTATTCACAAAAAAAACGTTACTAAACGTTTAAAAATACAACATAAAATATGTGCCGGATTTAGCAAGCAGGGGTAGATTCCCCCCTCAGGTGAAAGACCCGCCAATTATGGTTAGTCATAGTCCCCAGCGGTGAAAGGTCATAAAAGTGTATAGGTTTGCGGAGACTACGGTGTGACACCAAAAATCCGCTACCCACACAAAGGCGCATGATTTTGAATATAAAATTATCATTGTGTTGTCTCATCCAAAAAGCTTTTGGTTTATAAACAAATGATTTTGTTTTGAAAATGATCATTGAATGTCATCCAAAGTCGTTGTGTGAGGGAGTCGATGAGGACTCGGGTGCATGGTACATGATGAGTCGCGTCTCATTTCATGGCATGCCATGTAGAATTCCATATAGAATTGGCATGTTCTTGTTGGAATGTGAATGTGAAATGTTGAGTGAACATTGTATGTGCACTTAGGTGGGGAGTAGCCCTTGTAGGAGGTATTCTCTGCGGCGTAGCTCTCGCTATGGGGCAGAACGGTGCGAGGAGTCTGTGGGGGACGAGCGCTCACTTGAGAACCTTGAGTGTAGAAGAGGCAGAGCATGTGGCCTTGATAAATCTTTTTGTAAAAAGAATTAACAAGAACATCTTTAGTTCTAGCAAGTGCTTTTTTATAAAGGAATTTTAATTAAATTATTTTAGACCATTGCAAACATAGTCGGGCGTGTAATATTGGCAAGAGAGTCATGATCGGACTCTTGTGGACTGTATTTAAGTGTAGTAGTTTCATATTTTAACTTAAATATGAATGAATGGGTCTCGGTGAAGGGACGTATCAAGGTGGTGCCAAGTAACTCGGTGTCCACGAGCAAATGGTACCGGTTCGGTACCAAGACTTAGGTGCTCAATGATCTAAGGTAGAATCTTCAGCAGGTTGACGACTAGTCAACAGGACCCCCGAAAATTGGGGCATCACAGATAAATTAAAAATATTAGTTTATTAAGGTTTGTTTGGTAATTGTTTAGAGAACAGATTAATGTTTTTATAAATAAAAAACCAGTGAAATAATTTTGAAAAAAAAAAGTTCTTTTTTCATGTTTTTAAGAACAACAAAAAGATGTCTTCAAAGAACATATTATTTGCTTTTATTATTTTAAAAAATAATTGCATAAACATGCATAATAATTAAAAATAAAGTATTAGACAAAAATTATTTATAAAAATATTTAAAACAAGTTTAAAAAATTTTACATTCCTAATAGTTATTATATAGAACAAAAAAAAAATAATTTTAAGATTTGTTCTAAAAATATATTTTCTTTTTTTTAAATACTTATCAAACATAACCTTAAATTTTGAATGTCAAAGACAAATTGCAAAATAGAAAATTAAATCCAAACATATTGAAATGGCCTTCACGGTAAGAATTCACAAGTTTCTAACTAGTCTTAGTAAAACCCTACCCTCATTTTCTTCCATCTTTATCCTTTAGCCACTCATCTTCCTTAAGTAAGGAGGGGTGATTTTGGATCATTCTCGGCCTGAAATCACTAGCCTACACCTCTTTCTATCAATTTTTTTACTTAATAAAGTGGTTATTTCACAAAGATACGATTTTATTTTGTTTTTTCGTGATTTCATTATGTTGTTGCGACGATTTGTGTTGTCGTCTTGATATGACTTATTGCTTTTTGTCGTCTTGTTATGATGTTTTATTTGTGTGTGGGTGATTCAAACAAGGTAAAACATAAGGGATCAAATATATATTAGAGTATTTTAGTGTTTCCTTTTATTGAGTTTATGCTTTTACTACTCTGTCCTTTTAGGTATATATATATATACCTCAACTCTCTCAATAATAATCAAGTCTCTTTCATAATATGGTATCAAAGCCCCAAGCTTAACAAAAAAAAAAAAAAAAAAAACCATAGCCACCTCCGCCGCCCATCATGCTCCATTGATCACATGTTCTTGAAACAATAGTAATGAATCTCTTCAGCTACTCTTGTCGTGCCTCTGTCGTCGACCAGTCTTGAGCAGGATCGATGTACGAATTTGATCGTTATCAATGTCAATGCTCATGCACCACTAAAACTCATAGCCACGAATTATCCCGTGTGGTGGCTCCAATTCACGTCTCTCCTATTTGGGTATGATTTACTTGGCTTCATCGACGGGTCAAAGTCATGTCCTCCGGCACTAATAACTTTTCCCGATGCTGCATCCCCTTCCCCCACTACGAACCATATTCTCTGGCTCATATAAGACCAATTGATTCTTTGGCTTCATCGACGAGTCAAAGTCATGTCCTCCGGCACTAATAACTTTTCCCGATGCTGCATCCCCTTCCCCCACTACGAACCATATTCTCTGGCTCATACAAGACCAATTGATTCTCATTGTAATTATTAGATTAAAATTATCGCCACCTGTCTGATTCATCTCACATGCGCCCATCTCGTGCGGCTTGGACTACTCTCGAAAAGATGTATGCCTCTCCTTTGCACGATCGGATCATGACCCATCACTAGAATCTTGTCAGTCCTTAGCAAGGTAATCGAACTATTACCAACTATATGCAAGATGTCAAATGCAATATTGACTATCATGCCCTTATGAATGTCTCTGTTGACTTTGATGAGCTCTGCATCCATGTTTTGAACGGACTTGGCCTGACCTACTTAACCATATCCCATGCCTTACAAACAGGTCTCACTTAATTTTGAGGTGTTGAGCACCTACTTGAATTCTGAGGCCTAAGCGCAGATTTGGTTTTCTTGCATCCGCGCGCACCACTCAGGCCTCTTGCCTTAGTTAACCATTAAGCCCTTCATCCCATCGTCAATTGAACAACTATGGTAGATGGAACCATAACCGGTCTTAACAATCATGGACTCTTTATGCCACCCATCTTGGGCAATACTGACCAGCTCCTCCATTGCCTCCGCCATATCCAACTCCACTGCCACAGTTCGGGCAAATTTTCTACATTGGGTGTTGTCAAATAATGGTATAACGGGGCACTCTACTAGGCAGTGCAGTCATCTATCCACCTCAGCACTTGCTTCTCTTCCTATTGCCCCTGCCCAAGCTCTGTGCCCGACCTTCACTGCACCCTATGCCCACACTACAGTCCATTACCCCACTTTAGGTACTTCTCCGGATTGGGTCGTTGATTCGAGCGCCTCTCACCATGTGACTGCGAAGAAACTTTATTACTTAGATTTGCAATCAAAAGGTTCCAACAAGCTACAGCAAGCCTTAATGACATATGGGTCTGAGGGGGAGAAAAAGAAGTTTGAAATTTGGTAATGGCAATAACAATTGGGATATGCTTCCTTTTTTTATTTAAAAAGATTGTTTCCTAATTTGTTTACAAAGTGTGATATCTCTAGTCTTCATTATGATGTTTTTGAACTAACACTAACGCAACAAGTTAACTTCCTCATATTTTTTGTTGTGTGGCCTTTGTGCACCTACATAAACACTAACCCAATAAGTTAACTTCCTAAGCACTACAATGTGTGTTTGTTGGTTATGCATTGCACTAAAAAGGATACCGATGTTACCACCCACAACTCGACACATGTTCATTACAATGGATGTGGGGTTTCATGAAGATTTGATGTATTTTTCATCTGACTCTGAACTTCAAGGAAAGTACCATCATGAAATTTAGACTCTTGATTATGATTAACACATCTCCATAAAGGGTGAATTTGGAATGTTGAACTAGGAAGTATGGTGCAACATCGGAACCAAGTAGCATTAACCACCCAGAAGCTAAAGAAGTGATAGAAAAAGAAAGAAATAATAAAATTGATACATTATCACTATCTGAACAAACTTGGTTCGAGAATATCTTAAATGACATACCACACTAATCGTTATCTAGTAAGAGTGTTCTTAATTTGGAACCTGAGCCATCCATGAAACGTTTACCACATTGTCATAATAGAGGTATCCCTAAAACCACATATGAACCTAAACTATCTAGCAAAGTTAGATATCTTATGAGCAACTATGTGTCTAACCATCGTTTGTCTCAATCAAATAAGTCATTTGTAAATCAATTATCTACTGTAGTTATTGTTCGATTGTTTTCATTTTTATAAAAGTTTTGTTAACAAGCAACCTAATCCGCAAGTGCCTGGATCACAAGTAATATATTGGCTTTCAAATAAAAACCTCGTTTGTCGAACCCATAAGAAAGAGATGGTTTAAGTAAAGGTTAATTACCCTGTCTACTCAAGAATTTTACTATTCAAGTGAAATAAAATATTGTGATGGGTTGTTAACTAGAAATAAAACTAATTTAACTACACTCTACTCTAAAATATTAGAAAATACTTGGGCTAAGATGCAAGAAAGACTTTATGGAATGACATTAGGGCCGGATGTCTCCATTGTTGTGTTGACGACTTATGTCCATTAAGCGTTGATTAAGTGAAAATACTCTTATGCTTACCCAAGGAACTCTGCATGAGGATCACTCTTTCGAGCCTCTCCTCAATTTCTCACACCTAATTCCTATTCTCCTTTTGGTCTATCTAGGTAAAAGGATGTGTTACTTGTGCTAAGGTAAATCAATCCTTGGGAATTTCCATTGGTCACCTTTCGGTCCATGCAATGAAATTTCCCGAGTTATGCTCATATCGATCACCTTTAAGTCCATACGATCATCACATAAGGTTAGATGATGTCCCTCCTAATGAGATCCATCTAGTACTAGGCACTCCTAATTTCCTAGACTTCTTTGATTAAGTCAAATTGATTTTATCGATTGTAAAATATTAAGGAATGACAATCAAGTCCCAAGGGTATATTTCCAACTATCACTTTGGGAACCCTTTGAGCTCTAGGTCTCAATCTCACTACCTAACATGCAATAATAGAACAAAAACCTGGAAATTCATAGAACCACATCATAAAACCACAACACAAGATTATATTCACAAAATCATTCAATATACTACATAAGCCAAACACCAATGTCCACAACCAGCCCTAGAGGAGGATCTAGCCACTCATAGTAGCCTGAAAACCCAACAATATCATGTCTACAACAAACATAATGCTAAAATATTAAGAGAAAGATAAGGGTTTAGGGATACAAAACAAATATGAAGTAGAGGTCCCTTAAAACCGTGCTCCGCCACTATAAGTAGTCCTCTAGCAGCTGGATCTTGCAACTTGGCTCCAAACACAAGCTAAAAACTAAGAAAATCTACAAACCATAGAAAAATGAAAGCTTAGAGAGAAACCCTAGATATGTGCAATGTTCCAAGCTCTCTCCAAGATTGTATATCCTCTAAAATATTACAAGTGTAGTATTTATGGTGTTGGAAAATGACAAAGATGGGGTTGAGAATGATGACATTTTTGTCCCAACCTGACATCCTTCGCCTAGGCGAAGTGCCCTTCACCTTGGCAAAGAAATGTGCCTACAATCAAAGTGGACTTCCTTCGCCTAGGCGAACATCTTCTTTGCCTTGGCAAACCCGAGGCATTCCGACTTCTTTGGTCTTTGTCTTAGCCTGGACAAAGCTCTCTCTTTGCCTTGGCGAAGACATTCCTTCGCCTAGGCGAAGTAGTGCCTCTTGTCAGGTTCTGCTTTCTTGCTCTTTTTGCCCTCTTCTTTGCTTGCTTTTCTTTAATACCTGCAAAACTCACAAATGTGAGGGATTAGTGTAATATTTACGCATAAGGGTGTGAATCTAGCATTTAGGGTGCATAAATACATGAGAAACACGCTATAAATGCTTCTACGATTCCTAATAGCATGTAAGAAGCCTTAGCTTATTCAAGATGGAAAGCAGCCATGAATGAAGAGATGAAATCATTGTTAAAAAAAATTGAAAAATGGGAACTTGTTGATTGCCCACCTGGAAAGAAGCTAATTGGGTGTCGTTAGATCTATACTATGAAGTATAAGGCAAATGGTAGTATTGAATGAAATAAAGCAAGAATGGTAGAAAAAGGGCACACTCAAACTTATGAGATTGACTACATAGAGATGTTTGCACCAATAGATAAGATCAACATTGTGAAACCCCGAGAAAATTCAATTTTCTACAAAAATGGCAAAATGGTAATTTTGGTCAAAACCCAAAATTTTTCTAGATCTTGGATGATGAAACGGACTTCACTGTTGGAATCGTCTTGCGAAATCTAGCTACCACGTCGAATTTTGTCAAATTCCGAGACAGACAAAATTTCACGTTTTTCGAGGTGCAGGGTGTCAGGTGCCATAAAATGACTTATGAACATGATGTGAAAAAGTCACAATACGTATGCTACATGTGTGCGTATTTGCGTGAGTAGAGAGAGAGGATGGATGGAGCTTGGGTTATGTGAGAATCCAAATCCAAAACTTAGGGACATGATGGGAATTTTTGGAATTTTAATGAGAATAAGACAAATGAATAGTTGTCTTCTCAAAACAAAAAGAGGGAACGTCAAGAAGGGGCGGGAGAGAGATGCAATAGCTTGGGTTTTTGTGATTTTAGAGAGAGAAGGAGCTCATTATCTCTAGATTTACGGCGTTCGGTTGTCGGTTAAACGGACGAGGCAGAAGTCGATGCTGCAGCGGTGAGGGCTTCTGGCGTGGACACCCAGGTTGGTAGAGTTAAAACTCCCGAGAGGTAGGGATCTTTTCCTACTTGTGTTATTCTTTGGCTAAGAGCGTGTAAATGGTTGGGGATGTTAAGAGGCTAGGATTAGCCACGTGTTTTCGATCTCAAGGCTTTTGAATCAGTGGAAAATCCCGTTGTTGTCATTTGTGAATAGTGCCAACGGGGTTTCAGCATTCATGTGAATAGTGCGTGATTTTTGGTGTGGATTTTTATATGATGTTGAGTGATTTAAAATGAATTGCTTGATATGTAAATTAGCCCATGTAGGCTAATTTACAGTGTTATTGAATGATAATCGGAGCAATATGAATTATAGAATTAAGCTGTGTTAATACGGCCATATATATTAGCATGAATGGCTTAAAATTGTGTGAAAATTAATATGTTAATGCATGTAATTAAATGTGTTAACATGATGTGGAATTATATAAAAATATAATTGTGTGTAAGCCATTGAAATGAATTGTAATTAGCTCAAGTGAGCTAATTTTGATGCTATTGATGTGAATTAAATAACATGTGGCATGTATGCAAATTTTGTTAATATATGTGTAAGTGATATATTGGCATGTGTGGTTTGGAAATAGCATAATGCATTTCATATGCATCTGGGCAACCTAAAATTAGGTGTGAGTGCATGGCATGAAAGAAATGAAAATGAGGTTTTTCTCACATTGGCTTAGGTATGAGTGAGGGAGTCGGTGAGGACTTGAGACACGGGATTGAGTATGTAGACATTCAAGTAGGATCATGTATTTGCTTGAGTGTGTGTTTATGTTGAATCATTGCATGTGCACTTAGGTGGGGAGTAACCCATGTAGGAGATCTTCCTCTTGGGCATTGCTCACCTGTCGGGAATATTATTTCGGTCTGGGGCGTTCGAGACGGCTCTTTAGGGCGATTTTAGAAGAAATCCGGGTTGTGGCTTTGATGTTTTAATTTATAACATGTATTAGAATTAACCGTTTTAATATGTGTTTGTATTAAAATGTCTGTAATAACTCTTGAGCTATTAGGACATAGTTGGTTGATGTATTTTGGGAGTATTTATGTATGGGCCCAAGTGGCCATTTTTACTCATTTTATTCGTATGTGGACCCGGAGTGGTCGTTGTAAAATTATTGAGACAAGTTGTGTTTTGGGTAGAGCTCCCCGTACAAGGAGACTCTGCCCAATTTTCATGAATGGTGTCGGGTTACCCGATGTCCACGAGTATTCCGTGGGTTGATGGGTTGTCAACGAGACACCCCGATTTTGGGGCGTCACAAACATGGTTCGAGTATTATTCTCTTTAGCTGTAAACTTAGATTGACCATTGTAACAATTTGATGTAAAGAATGCCTTTCTACATGGCGAGCTATATGAGGAAGTATATATGGATCTTCCACCAGGATACTTGGTGTTAGAAAAGCAAAGTCAAAAGGTGTTCAGATTGAAGAAATCATTACATGAGTTGAAGCAATCCCCTAGATCATGGTTTAGTAGGTTCAAAAAGTCAATGTGAGCCTTGGGTTATAGTCAAAGAAATTAAAATCACGCTTTGTTCCTAAAGAGGCATCATGGTAAGATTGCAACTCTCATTGTATAAGTGGATGACATGGTGGTTGCCGAAAATGGCCAAGAAAAAAGAAAAGCTCTACAAAATTATTCTTCTAAAGAGTGAAAATGAAGGTTCTATGTTCTCTAAAATATTTCCTTGGGATTGAAGTTCCTTGGTCAAGTTCGGGAATTTTTCTATCTAAAAGAAAATATGCATTAGATCTATTATAATAAACTAGAATGTTAGGATGTTATCCCGTCGATACACCAATAGAAGGAGGTATGAAATTATGGCATGAACCTGATCAAATACCTACAAAAAGAGGAAGATATCAGAGATTTGTAGGGAGATTATTGTATTTAGTTCATACAAGACCAAATCTGATAAGCATAATCCTATAGAACAACATATGAATGCAATCATTCGCATTTTGAGGTATTTAAAAGGTGCACTTGGGAAAGGTATCATGTTCACCAAATATGTCGATCTCTAAAGTATAAAAGTGTATACTGATGCTGATTGGGCCGGTGTAGTAGATGATAAGAGGTTTACCTCTGGTTGCTTTACCTTTGTAGGAGGTAATCTTGTGACATAGAAAAGAAAGAAACAAAATCTTGTTGTTGCTCGCTCAAGTGAAAAAGTAGAATTTAGAAGCATGGCGCTTGGACTTTACGAGGCATTATGGCTAAGACTCCTCTTATAGGATTTAGGTTACCTATCCGGTCAACTAATCTAATCGTTCTGTGACAGTAAGGCAGTGTGTGACATTGCTCATAATTCAGTATAACATAATCATACAAAAATGTCGAAGTGGATAGATTTTTCATCAATGAGAAATTAGATTTAAAGATTGCGGCGCCACCTAAGATTAAGTTAGAAGATCAACTAGCTGATATCCTCACTAAAGCAAGAAGTCTCCTATCAAGCATACTTATCTTTCTTAAGCAAGTTGGACATGTGTGATATCTATGAACCAACTTAAGGGGGAGTGTTGAGTTTTTTGGAAAGCTTTCAAAACATGGTTCTTTCCATATTCTTTGCGATTATTTTTTAATTTATTTCATTTCTTAGTTTGATTGTAACTATGATTGAGAAAGATAAAGAAAGTCCTCCCCTATAAATTTGATTGTATATTCTTAAAAAAATATCAATAAAAAATATTACAGTTCACCAATTTGAGCAAGATCTAGATTTTATTTTGTTTTTTGTGATTTCGTCATCTGGTTACAGCGTTTGGTTTTGTGTTGTCATCTTATTGTAGTGTTTGGTTTTATGTCGTCTTCTTGTTAATACATTTTGTTTTTCATCTTCTTGTTGTAACTTTTTATTTGTGTATGGGTAATTTAGATGAGCAAAACATATACAATCAATCAGAGACAACAAATCAGATTTTGATCGTCAATATGTTGTAGAATCGGAGTCATGGGTATTCTGGTCACTATAGCATTATCTAATTTGTATGCTTTGAGCCTATTTATTATGCTATTAACATGTGTGTTTTTTCAACTTCTATGGTATTTAGCAATTTGGTATCTATGTTTTCATCAATGTATTGCTAATTTGAATCAATAAAATTATTTTATTTTCAAAAGAAAACATTTATTTATCTGTTATAAAAAAATAATTTTGGATAAACATCGTGATTATAAATTTTCAATTAAATGGGTCTAGGCTTTCGAAGCTTAACTGTCCTTAATAAGGCCTTATTGGGCAAATGGGCTTGGAGGTCTGTGGTCGAGGACAACCCCAGGTGGAAGAAGGTAATTAGTACGAAATAATAAGTTGAAGAAGGGGGTTGGTTCACAAGAGAACCAAGGGGCAGTTTTTGTGATGCCCCAAAACCCAGGGGTCCCGTTGACCAACCGTCAACTTATGGAAATACTACCTTAGGTAATCGAACACCTAAGCTTTGATACCAAACTGGTATCAAACACCTTTGAATACCAAGTAACTCGATACCACCTTGTTATGTCCCATTTACCAGGATCTATTCAGCCTTATTTACGTTAAAATATGCGATAATACATTTAAAACAGTCCGTAAGAGTTCGATCACGACCCTCTTACCATTATTACATACGAAACTAGATTGTTCCACAGTTTTACAAAAATATTTATCAAATCCACATGTTGGCCTTCTTCACGGTGCGGCCTCGAATGGCGTTGTCCCTTACGTGTACACCACACTTTGAAATGTTTTCCGTAAAGGGTGAGCCACGTGATAGAGAATATTTCCCTCTGAGTTACTCCCCACCTAAGTGCACATGCAATAGTCATGTTCCACACATTCACATTCACATTCACATTCAAAGTAAAAATATGCAATTTCTACTATGGAATCCTATATGTCATGCCTGAAATGAGATGAGACTCACTCATGTACCATGCCCCAAGTCCTTACCGACTCCCAACATTCCCGAGTCCTTACCGACTTCATCACACAATGTCTAAAAGTAACTATTTAGACCCACTGACCTGGTTTAGGAATGTGGTAAGCTAAACAGTGAAATGTGTAGTGTTAGGAGGTTTTCTAAGACTCTGTACCATAATAACCCCAGACAAATCAAGGATTTATACCTTTAACAATATTTTATTTGGGAAAATATGCAAATAGATAGTTAGAATACTAACTACTGTATAATTGAAAACTATTACATACACAATAGAATTCAGCTTTTATATACATATTTTATAGTCAAACAAGTTTTTAGTGCTATAACTGGGGACTAAATAGTTCTTTGGTGGCAGTGCTAGAAATTTGAAATTAGTTTTTGGTCTATCAAAATCCAATCATATCAATGTCCACCCACTAGCGAATGACACCCAATGTTTTCTTCTTCAACTTCTTCCAATCAGTAATTGACATGTCATCCGGTTTGGCATTATCTCCCTCAATTGGATCATATAAATCCTTACAATTGAGGAGATCCACCATCATGGACTTCCATATAGAATAACTCGTTGTTGTCAATTTAATCATGGGACCTGAATAACTTTCGGCCATGATTCCACCCAAACTCGAACCACGCTCAAATACCAGTTGTTAGGATTGTGAGTGTCCTGTGGAATATTACAACAAATAATGTTTGGGTGGCTTCACCAATCCATTGTAATTGTTAGCAACAATTTGGATGCAAGGCCAATCCACAGAATAAAACAGCAATTAGGTGGCAATGATAATCCTTCAAGAAATTAATCAACAGTTGGGTGGTTGTACCAATCCACGGAAATGTAAATAAGTAGTTTGGGAGGCTGAGCCAATCCACATAATAAAAGTAGTAGATGGGTGGCTATGCCAACCTTCAGGAAATAAAAGTGTAGATGGATGGCTAAGCCAATCTTCAGGAATAAGATGGTAAAATAATAATGACACCCAATATAACGTGGTAAAACCCTCAGAATGAGGGAAACCTCCACGGGGCAAATCTAATAAAAGAATCCACTATGAGATGAAATGGCACAAGATGTCACATACAGAGGATATGCTCACATTCCTCTCTGTTTTACCTCTCTGTGAAGTATTATGTTTCTTACCACTCTCCCCGATGTGATAACATCGACTGTTTCACACATATTCTTTCAACTCTTTATGATTGAAAGAAAATCTATGGAACTCTTTCTAATCTCTTGGAGTTTTTTTTTTCATTTTATTATGTGACACCCCAACTCGAGGGTCCGGTTGACAACCCATTAACCCGCGGAATATTCGTGGGCGTTGGATGATTCGATGTCCACGCTGGTCAATCCCATTTACATGGACTCATTTCTCTATATTTATCTTGAAAATGTATACAACTTCCCATATTATTATCTGAAGTTTGATATCTGACTCTTTAGAATAAAATATATCAAAACAAATTGTCGATATATTTTACAAACATAGTGTTCAAAATTATAACGGCCCTCTTCATACTCACGGCCTCGAAGGAGCGTCATCCTCTCGTATGCTGAAGAGATGAATCCCACTGACGAGGTGAGCAAACTGAAATAGATATATCTCTTCTGAGTTACTCCCCCACCTAAGTGCCGCGTCGTGATGCCAGTTACAATCCACCTGAATGCTGCGTATCGCCAGATAAGATCTGACCAATCGCGACCCCGATCTAGATCCTCGCGATTCCCTCACATGCATATGCCAAGTGTGAAAAATCGTTATGAGTGTTCCATCCATGACCCAGCCCATTTCTCAGCCCATGTTTTAGCTGATCACCTCATCTTATTAAATTTTAGACTCAACGAGCTTTTTATAGAGTCCAAGAACGCACAAATCGGAGTTCAGACGGGAAAGTTATGGTCTTACGAGTTGTGACTGGGTGTAAGGGTGGTGCGATGCGGACACATACCCTTTGTTTTCCATTACATGCTGATTTTCTTAGTTCCGGGATGCCGTGCTAGGCCTCGATGGTCCCGGGAACTCATATACTCAATCCATGACTGTCTCACAACCAAAAACAAACTACATAATGAAATAATTCGCCCCGAAGTGGGGCGAAATAGTTAGGCCCCTACACAACCCCTAGGCGTGAAATGAACCAGAGTAGGAGGAAACCTACCTCTTATAGCGCAATTTCGGGTTGAATCTCTGGACGTTACTCCTTGGTCCAACGAGTTCTGACCTTCGGAACACCAATGAACTGAGGAAGAAACAGTCGACCTCCTTTTTTTTTTTTACCTTTTTTCTTTTCTTTCTTTTTTCCTTTCCTTTTCTCTCATTTCCTCCCTTTCTCTTTTCCTTTCCTCCTCCCTCTTTCTCTGAGGCAGCCTGGCCCCTTCTTACCTTCATCTTAGTGGACACATGGCTTGCCATGTGTCACACCCATGGATTACCATGTGTCACTCACATGGCTTGTCATGTGTCATTCACATGGCTTGCCAAATGTCACTCACATGGCTTTCCATGTGTCACTTGACACCCGATGCCTCGAAATACATGAAATTTTGACTATCTCAGAATCCAACAAAATTCATTGGTAAATTTAGATTTCAGGCGATTCGATGGTGTAGTCATTGTCATACAAATCTAGGGTTTTCTGAGTTTGCAATTTGTACTGTAATGGTAGTTTACCGTCTTAAAAAAAAAAAAAATTCAAATTTACCAAGGCTTTCACATTCTTCCCCCCTTAAAAGAATTTCGTTCCTGAAATTCACACACATATACACACAATCACATGAACATGCATCAGTCAGTACTACCAAATAAATTAAACAATGTATCGTCATCCTCAAATAGGAAAGGATAATTGGCATGCATCGTGTCCTCACGTTCCCATGTCGCCTCCTCCACTCCTCGGTGCTACCACAACACCTTCACTAGTCTCATAGTCTTGCGTCGCAAAATCTGATCTCGGCTATCCATAATACGTATAGGTCCCTCCTCAGGGTCCGTTTGTGTCGACGAGTAAGCGCCTTTAATCCCTGACATGAGTCGGATGCAGGTGTACTTAGACATGGAGACATGGAATATCTCATGGACACTCGATAAACTCAGCTGTAATGCCAACCGATACACAACTGTGCCCACCCTCTCGAGTATCTTGAAGGGCCCGATAAACCTTAGTGATAGCTTTCCCTGCTTGTCGAACCTGACTACTCCTTTCTTAGGCATCACCTTCAATAAAACATGATCACCCGCCTCAAACTCTAGAGGTTGTTGCCGCTTGTCAACATAGCTCTTCTATCAGCTCTGAGCCATGAGAAGTCATTTTTGTTCGAGTCTACCTTCTCAGAGGTGTCTCTAATCAAATCCAATCCCATGATGGATCTCTCTCCCACCTCCGTCCAACAAATTGGAGATCGACATGGCCTCCCATATAAAGCCTCATAGTATGCCATCTGTATACTCGCCTGATAACTGTTGTTATAGGCAAACTCTACCAAGGGCAAATGCTCTTCCAGCTGCCCTTGAGATCGGGGGCGTGCACATGACATGCCCTCTAACTCACTTAGGTATGATGCATCTCGGAGCTTACCATTTGTGCGTGGATGAAATCACGTTACTCATCATCAACTACGTTCCCATGGCCCTCTGGAAGCTCTTCTAAAAGTGAGTAGTAAACTTGGGATCTCTGTCTGATACAATAGAGATTGGCACTCCATCTCTTGTATATACAGCCTATAGGATTCCTCCAGTGTGAAGGTTATCCGTACAGCTAGAAAATGTTCCGACTTAGTGAGTCGGTCCATAATCACCCATACTGCATCGTGCTTCGTATCGTCTGTGGAAAGTGAGTCATAAAGTCCATCATGACATGTTCCTACTTTCACTCTGCTAACTCCAATGGCTAGAGTAACCCAGCTAGCCTCTAGTGCTCAGTCTTTACTTGTTGGCACGTTAGACACCATCGAATGAAATCCCCAACATGTCTCTTCATCCCGCTCCAATAATACTGGTGACGAAGATCATGGTACATCTTCGTGCCACCTTGATGTACTGCAAACTGAGAGTAGTAAAACTCCCTGAGGATCTCCTCTCTAAAATTAGTCAACTAGGGAACTGCAACTCGTCCCTATCACGATAACTACCCTACGTGTGAATATGGCTCAGCCCTGCGTCACGTACTGTATGCCACATCCTTTGATGGACACGACTCTACGTCACGTCACACAGAACTCAGTACTTTGCTCAATAGGAAAGCGTAGCCACAAATTCTAACGCTCCTGGGCACGATCAGCTATTGCGATCCTAAAGCCCATCCCCCTGATCTAGAGCATCTACTGCTCTCGAGGAAGCTACACTGGTGTACTCCGTGACTTAGGCCAGGCACGTCAGCCACTACATTTTCCTTACCAAGGTGGTAATGTAAAGTGAAGTCGCAATCCTCCGCATCCTCTCCATCCATCTGCCTTTTGCCTCATGTTAAGGTCCATTTGTGTAAAGATGTACTTCTGAACTTTTGTGAGTGCAAAACACCTCAAACTACTCAAATCTGAATAAGTGGTGCGAATCTTTAAAATGAATTATGGCCGCTGCTCATATCAGCAGTGTAGGCGGTTGCTAATAGTTCTTGATGTCTAGAACCATAAGCCAAAACCCTCCCGGACTACATCAAAACACATCCCAGTCCGTCTTTCAAAGCATTGTAGTATACAATGTACATCGATCCCCTTTCCGGGAAAATAAGAATAGGAGCTAAAGTCAACCTCCTTTTCAATTCATGGAATGCTCGCTCACACAAGTCATCCCACTCAAACTTGACCCCCTTTCGGGTCAACCTCATCATAGGTGCAGCTAGTCAGGAGAAGTGCTCAATGAAACTCTTGTAGTACCTTGCCAATCCCAAGAAACTGCGTATCTCAAAGAGTAACTTCGGTCTCTCCCAACTCATAACTACCTCGACCTTCTCTGGGTCCACAGAGACACTTGAAGCTGACACCAAAAATCTCACCTCAGTAAGCCAAAACTCGCACTTATTGAACTTCTCATATAATTGATGCTCTTTGAGGGCCTAGAAAACAATCCTCAAATGATCCTCATGCTCTTCCTCGGACTGGGAGTAGATCAAGATGTCGTCAACAAAGACCACCACAAACTGATCTAGGTAGGGCTGAAACACCCTATAAATGAGGCCCAATGCCGCTGGTGCATTCGTTAATCCGAAGGGCATCATTAGGAACTCGAAATGCCCATACCGCATCTGAAACACTGTCTTATGGATATCTGCCACCCTAACTCTTAACTGATGGTAACCGGTGCAGAGACCTATCTTAGAATACACTCGCGCCCTACTCAGTTGATAAAAAAAAATCGTCAATCCTCGGCAAATGGTACCTATTCTTAATGGTAATCCCATTCAACCATCGATAATCGATGCAAAGACGAAGGGTCTTGTCCTTCTTTTTAGCAACCAACACCAGAGTGCCCCAAGGTGAAGTGCCTTACCTAATAAACCCTATCCAATAATTTTTGCAGCTTGACCTAAGTCTTACACTCAATCCAAGGTCATCCTATGTGGAGTCATAGAAATAGGTGACGTACCAGGATGTAACTCGATGCAAAAGTCTACATCCCTCGACGAGGGTAATCCTGGTAACTCATCCGGAAAAACATCCTCGTACTTGCAAACTACCCTTTGCAGATTCACGTCCCGTTCCCACCCTCATCCTCCAGGTGCGCCTTTGCTAACCAACCCCTCAACTATATTTCCCCTACACCTCAAGTCGTGTGACACAAATGGGGTAAAGCATCGCTTATCCCCTCAAACACCGCACGCACTCCATCCCGTGTAGGCAATGATCCTCCTACGATCACAATCGATGACAACCTGGTGTGCCGTCAACCAATCCATCCCGAGGATGACATCAAACTCGGTCATGTCCATGACTCTCAAATCTACTGTGAGTAGAATCCCGGAGATCTCTAACTCACAATTGTGACATATTCGTTGAACACTCACCCTAGTTCCAAGGGGAGAGCTCATATACAACAGCTTCTCCAAGGTCTCAACCTCTAAGGCCAACTCCTCCACACATGATGCAACAATAAATAAATGTCATGCACCATAATCGGGGCCAATATATTTCTCATAAAGGATATCAAAATATACTCCTCGTATGATCGACCGGCTTACAGCTTAGTCTATGGTACTATGGCATAAACACGCCCTGGTCCCAAGCGCCATCAGGCCCCCACTCCTCCGCTCTCACCCATACCATGGCCTCTCTAACCCGGGCTCAGGAATGAGAAGGCCCTCGCGGCGCACTACAGGCCCGAAACCCGGGTCCTCCGCCTATTTTTGGGTAAGAAGGAACAAACGGTGTCTGTGGATGCCCTACTAGTGCTTGAAATTGTGGTGTCCCATAACTTTGGGATCCCTACCTCTAAGGGTAATCCCTTCTCACATGTTCAGGTTATGGACAATGGTGTGAAGATATAATCTACTCGGGCTCTAACACCTCTCCTCGCCTCCGGCCTCGACCTCGATAACCGGCGAATTTATATTAGACGTCCTCAAGGAATAGAAGTCATCTGCTTCTTCCTCAAGCTTGAAGAAGGCTGATCCTCCTTCCTCTTCTCACTAGCACCGCATCTCTCTGATGTTCGCATCACTAATCTCTCTCTCTATAGCCATAGTCAGGTCACCATAAAGTCCATATCCAACACTTAGTCCTAATAATCTCGCCTCTGGATGGAAAACTTCATACCATCCTCAAATTTCCTAACCTTGGCCATATTTGTGGCCACATAATCATCCCCAAAATGTGCTAATTCTACGAACTTAGCCACGTATTCAAGTACTGTCAATGATCCCTATCTCAACTCGAGAAACTCCCGAGCCTTAACATACCTAGAAAATTCCTAGAAAGACTTGCTCATAAAGATCTCTCAAAAATCTACCCATGTCATGGCTTGCCAATCACTGGAGGTTTTCACTCAATCCCACCATACCTGGGATTCACCCTCTAGCAGAAATGTAGCCAGTAGCCAGACAGATCCGTGTCACATCGGAGGTAATCTCCATAGCCTCCAAAACTCTCTCTACCTATCAGAACCAATGGTCAGCCACAACCGAGTCCCCTCTCCCTCTGAATGTAGGAGGATGATGCGCTCTAAACCTCTAGAAGTCACTTGGCCCTCCCTGACTACCAACTGCACTAGTTTGTGCAATGGTGGTAAATACAACACCCATCGCCTCCACAAATGCCTACTGATAAAAGCCAAGTGGTGGTCGGCTACTGCCCCGTGGACGACCTCTACATCTACGCCCTCAACTTGCCATCTATACAAGTTAAGATAGCAATTTGAGATTCTCTCTTTTCATTTATCACATTAGTGGTGCATAATGCCAAACACTAATAAATAACTATTCCTACATAATCATGCTTATTCGTTTTCCGAACCCCTAAGGTTACGTTTACTAACCCTAGTGTCCTTCAATTTCTATACACATTTTATCATGCATATATTCACACAACCACAATACATCTCTCGTGGAACATATTAGAACACAAAAGCAATCAATGAACACAATGCCGTGTTCTACACCCATGCCCACTAATCCTAGGTATTCGTATACCTAACTCGACACTACCATGACAAGCCAATATCCAAAAACACTAGTAGATACCCCCACCCGAGCTCCTAGGTAATCGTTAACCTAATCTCTGATACCAAGCTGTGACGCCCCAACCCAAGGGTCTGGTTGATAACCCATCAACCCGAGAAATATTCGTAGGCGTCGGATGATCCGATGTCCACGCTAGTCAATCTCATTCACAGGGACTCATTTCTCTATATTTTTCTTGCAAATGTATACAACTTCCCATATTATTATACAAGAGTTTATGAGCAACTCTTTTTTTTTTTTTATAAGCCAAAATATATCAAAACAAGATCGTCTCAATATATTTTATAAACATAGTGTTCAAGGCCACAACCCGAATCCCCTCTTCTCATACTACCTACCAAGGAGCTCACTCGTGGTAATTAAATCTGATTCGCACGACGTGCAGGAGCAAAGCCCGGGTGACATTCCTAAGGCGGCTACTCCCACCCAAGTCGCATTACGCACGCCGCCACAATCACACACTCAATGCCCCGCGATGTCATGAATAAGATGAGACTAATCATGACCTAATCCCGAGTCCTCACTGATTCCCTCACATATGCATATGTCAAGTGTGAAAAACCTTCATGAGCCGCCCGCTCATAGACCCTTTCCAAAAAAAAAATCTTTTGTTTTATTTTTTTATTGATAATCTCCAAATATAGTGTGGATACCGATCGCACTTTTAAGTTAGCTCGAAGTATTGATGACAATCTCCGATACATAATTTCGTCGGGCCTCCGAGAAGCACGGGTGGACAATCTCTGAAAACTACTTATTTCTACGAAGTAAGGACAGGCTCCGATATATATATATATATATAGTGGACAGTCTCCAAGAATCATTTGCATTCTTGATGTACCATCGAACCCCAAACACAGGGTCAATCATTTCCATGCACTCACACCCATGTCATGCGATGCCCCGTGCATAAATGCAATGCAAGTGTGGACAGTCTCCAAGAATCATTTGCATTCTTGATGTACCATCGAACCCCAAACATAGGGTCAATCATTTCCATGCACTCACACCCATGTCATGCGATGCCCCGTGCATAAATGCAATGCAAGGTTGGTTTACGTTACATGTACGCTTACAAGGTCACATGCACATATAAATCACATTGCACGTCAAGTGTCATGTATAGATTATGTTCAATGCATATAATTATTTTCATTTTTATCCCACATATATCACATAATTTCACACATTAACATATTATTCAATTTACAGTAATAACACACATTAGCCATTCCCAGCCATACTTGGCCTCGGAGAAATCTAGACTTAGTCCAGAAATTCCAGCTTTTGTAAATATCACACAAAAATTCAACACATAATTTTCTGCTTAGGCCATACGCAGCCCCAAGCATTTAAGATAAAACCCGATTTCGAAAAAAAAAGTTTTGGAAACTAGAACGGATCGTTCCTCAACTGTCCATGACCCAACCCACTTCTCAGCCCATGGTTTGGCTAAGCACTTCATCTTATTAAATTTTAGACTCGACGAGCTTTCTGTAGAGTCTAAGAATGCGCAAATCGGAGTTCGGACGGGAAAGTTATGGTCGTCTGAAGTTGGCGCTACCAATTAGTAGGGGTGATGCGGAAATGCGGGCATAGCTTTGTTTTCCATTCTGCCCATATTTGCTCAGTTTCAGGATGCCGTGCTCGGCCTCGATGGTCCCCGAAACTCATATACTTGGTCCATGACCGTCTCACAACCAAAAACATATTACACAATGAAATAATTCACCTCGAAATGGGGCGAAATCTTTAGGCCCCTACACGGCCCCTAGGCGTGAAATGAACCGGAGTAGGAGGAAACCTACCTCTTGTAGCATAGTTCTGGGTCGAATCTATCTCTGGACATTACTCCTTAGTCCAACGAGTTCTAACCGTTGGAACGCCAATGAACTGAGAAAGAAACCGCCGGCCTCCTTCCTCTTTCTCTCTTTCTTTTCCTTTTCAATTTTTTTTCTTTCTTTTCTCCTTTCCCTTTCTCTCCTCTCCTCCCTTTCTCTTTTCCTTTCCTCCTCCCCCATCCTTCTTCTACGAACTGAACTATTTATACTACTTGCACCTTCCATGCAAGTGGACACATGGCTTGCCATGTGTCTTGTAAAGACATGCAACTAGACACATGGCTTGTCATGTGTCACCCGACACTCGATACCTCAAAATACGTGAAATTCTGATTGTCTCGGAATCCAACGAAATTCGACTGGGTAGCTAGATTTCATGAGACGATTCCAACGGTGTAGTCCATGTCATCATCCGAGATCTAGAGATTTTTCAGGTTTGCAATTTGTACTGTAACGGTAGTTTACCGTATTAAAAAAAATTAAAATTTACCAAGGTTTTCACATATTATGTTCCTCAAAGCCTATTTATTGGCAAGGGTTTGATCCTAGGGTGGATTCCATTGGTTGAAATGGAAACCTATTTCATTGGCCGAAACAAAGGCCAATTCTCCTCCACAAAAGGGAGTTAGCCGACATAGCATCGACGTAGAGAAATTCTTCTCCTTATGATAAGCTGCTGCAACTGCATCAGCATTTATGGGGCTGGACCCCACAGTTGCAACCCTAACACTGAAAACCTGCACATAATTCAAATAAAACTCAATATAATTATTTTACAAATTGATCCAAAACCATCATTAGATACAAATTTACTAACATGGTTGCAATGGATGCAAAGGTAGAAATCTGTTTGTACCCATTTCCTAACTAATTGTTCCCAGTGCCTCTTTATCTCGACTGCATAAATTGCATTCACCTAGAATGAAAGAGGCATAGGCACTAGTCGCCAAACAATAAAAAAAAAGGAGGAATAAAGAGAAGCATAACTTAATAGTTAAGAAACACAGATAATATGTAAGTGAGTAGAGTTATATGAAATTAATGACATCAAAGCCAAGTAAACATAAGACAATAACAAAAAATTGGAGCAAAGTAGATCAACGTCTTACAGCAACATGAATTTTTGATAAATAATTATTTTGTTAACAAAACTTGTTGTGCAATCAAAAGTAATTAACAACTATAGAAAAGAGTGAGACCCTTCAAAATTTTCATATTTAGAATTGATGAATATCATAACTCTTCACTTTAGAAATTTACTTAAATTTTGTTTTACAGATTGATCTAATTCATCATTAGATAAAATTTCCACTAACAATTTTGTGGTGGATACATCAACAAAAAATCCCCTTGCAAGCATTTCTTCAAGAAGTTGGGTAGCTCCCAGTGTCTCATTATTTTGTAAAAATCCTCGAGCAATCGAATTATAACCACAACCATTGGGGGAACAGCCATTCTTATTCATTTCCCTAAATAACTTGCTTGCCTCGGCCAACAAACCTTCTCGGAAAAGCCCATTCATCATTGTGGTATAAGTAAAAACATCAGGATATAAACCTTTGGAGGAGAGATTGGAAAATAGAACCCTTACAGCCTCAAGTTCACCGGCTCTACACAAGCCGTCAATAACAATTTTATAAATTTGTATACCATGATCCATATTACTACCTTTAATAGCTTTTAGCAAATCCATAGCTTCATCAAGGTGATGATTTTTGCATAGATGGTCCAATAGAATTCCATAAGTGACAATATCTGGAATTTGACTGCGAGATATCATATCATGAAAAAGTATAATTGCATCTTGGAGTCTTTTCACATGGCACAAGTCTTGTATAAGAGTGTTGTAAGTCACGACGTCAAGTATCAATTTTTGTCGACACATCTCTTCAAAGAGATACTTGGCCTTGTCTATCCTTTTAGTCTTGCAATATCCATTGATTAAGATATTATAGCCACATACATCAAGCCCACAACCTTAATGAACCATCGTATCAAATACTTTAACAGCCTCTTCCATTTTACATTGCAAACAGTATCCATCCATCGAGGTATTATAGGTGAATACATCAGGCTCTACGCCTCTTTGAATCGTTGTGTTGACCACAACATGAGCTTCTTTGATCTTTCCTACTTTACAAACTGCATCCACCATTGTAGTAAATGTAACCACGTTGAGCATTACCTTTCTATCGACCATTTCGTCCAGCATTGTTGTGTCATGTTTCCACTCACATAAATTACATAGAGTATGAATTATTAGGTTGTAAGTAACAACAGTAGGTGAAATGCCTTTAGTGATTATCTCAGAGGAAAGGTTCAAAGCCTCATTCAATTTCTTGTCCTTGTAAAGGCTACCAACGATGGAGTTATAGACAACTACATTAGGCTGACAATTTCCTTGTTCCATCATTCTAATTAGCCCGATAGCAGCACGAGTGTTGCACACTTTGCATAAACCATTAATCAGAGTTCCATAGGTCAAGGAAGCATGGACACGCCTACAGGGTGAAGCGTCCGAGTGTTTGATGAGTATCTTAAATACTCATTTTATCCCTATGTTTTGCTTAGGTTTTAGTAGTTTTATGATATAAATAAGTGTCCTAATGTCCTCTTTTCTCAATTTTGTGATTAGGCCAACCATTGAGCAAGAACGAGCAAAATCAAAGAAAAATTGGCAAAGTCATCAGGAAGTCGCATCAAACATATGATCATTTCGCCTGTGTCATGTCCTTCTATGGCTCCCTCATTGGCATGGACAGATTCTAGACTCGAGGCTTTCGAGACACCTAGATCGCGTGATTCAAGTCCGATGAAGAAGTATAAGGAAGGATGGCGATACCAAAGGTGAAATTATGACTGGCTGAGTAACTTGCCGAGGCGTATTTCAACATGCTACAACGTGATTGCTCTCACACTATAGCGTGAGCACACTCACACTTTAGTGTGATTATGCTTGGATCATTCCAAAGAGTCTCCTATTTTTTCGCACGCCTGAAGGCTAACTCCGTCACGCTATAGCATGACGCCGAGGCCCAAAAAGCCGCAAAGCCCATCTTCGCTTCCTCTTGATGTTTGGCTATAAAAGGGGAAATTAGGGCATTTTGACGAGGAGTTCGATGGGAGAGAGTGGGGAGTTGCTCGTGGAGGCAAAAGGGAGACGATTCTTTGGGTGGAAACACCCAAATGCAAATCTCTCTTAGGGAGATCGGTTCTTGGCTTTCAAGAAGAAGAAAAGGGAGATTTGGAGAGAAGAAATGGGTTTCATCTATCATCTTCTCCTATTTTCTTGTTTTTCTTCATTTTCTATGGTTGTATTTCTCCCCTCCATGAACTAATCCCATTTTCTAGGGTCTTTATGTAGTCTAAACAACGAACCATGGTATTTAGTTTTGATTTGTAATCGTTGATGTTTGGATTTATATATATTAAATGTTCTATTCAATTTCTCATGCTTGTTGATGATTGATCACCATTAACATGATTTATTACCTAATTTGAGGTTGAGAAACAATAATTAGGTTATACCATGAGTATAATGTCATGTTTCTCC
Organism: Tetrastigma voinierianum; assembly: GCA_016808115.1. NCBI lineage: Eukaryota > Viridiplantae > Streptophyta > Magnoliopsida > Vitales > Vitaceae > Tetrastigma > Tetrastigma voinierianum. The sequence goes on from JAEQBH010002625.1 coordinate 187,944, forward strand.
ATATAATAAAGATATTTGTGGGTTACATGTGGCCTTGTGGGTTTCTAATGCTTAATGCAATTCTTGGTTATGATGGTTTGAGGTAGAGATACATTAGAACCTTTTCCAATGGTAGATTGTTATTGCTTGAGAAAGAATAGCATGTGCGTAGGTGAAATCCACCATTAATATATAATTTAGGCATCATGGGGACCATTTCGAATCTCACAATGGGAATTTGTTATATAAAATCAAAACCCTAGGCTTTCGTGTAATTATATTTTCCATTTGCATGTTAGAGATTTTAGGTTAGGATTTCTTTAGGTTAGTTTGTTTTCCATTTAAATCTCACATTTGTGTTAATCCAAATAAAGTTAGGACTATTCTAATTTCAGTACTTAGTAACCTAATCCTCGTGGGACAATACTCAGTCTTCCATTTTTTACTTGAGGTGACACGTGCACTTACGCATATAGGCACACACATTTTATATAGCTCATTTTGAGCCTATCAGTGTCGGACACTCGAACATGTGTTGGATACGTGTCAGACATGCCACATGGCGTGTTGTTGACCAAATGAAAAGTCAAAGGCTTCGGACACAACTGGGACACGGCTAGGATACAGCTAGGACATGACTAGACAAATTTCATGGGTTTTTTCTTTAGTTTTTTTTTTTTTTCAAATTATGGGCTAACATTCACAAAGCACACTGCAATCCAGCCTAATTCTTTAAAAACCATAACCTTTTGAAAATATTTGGCTTTTTTCTTCACTTTGGTCTTCTTTTAGATATTGATGGATTTTTTTACTAAAATATTGGTAAAGCAAAAAGTATATAAAATTTAATGAAAATATTTTTAAAAAGTCTAAAATTTCAAATAAAGCAAAATACATGTGTTAAATAAAATATTCATATTTAGTTGTCAAAAAATTAATATTTAATGTCAAAAATGTCAAAATGAAGATCAACGTTGCAATGAAAAATCATTCAAAAATTCAAACCTTATTTAAGATCAAATTAAAACATGAAGTTCAATAATGATCATAATTATTAAATTAAATATTCTATATCAGGTTTTTTTTCACAATTATACATATTATGGCTAAAAATTAAAATAATCTTTTAATTAAATGGCTTTTTAAATATCATATACTAATTACATTTATCAAAAAATATCATATTTAATAACTTAATTAGTTTTAGTATTACTTATGCTAGTATTTGAATATTTGTAAGAACAATGTTTGAACACTTGTTTTTTATTAGTCTAAATTGCTTTTAAAGGATAATATTTGTAATGATAATTATTTTATTATGTCGTGTCCTTACCGTATCTATGTCCTAGTTTTTTGGAATTTGCCCTATCCTTGTATCCCGGTGTCGTATCCCTGTGGTTGTGTCTGTGTCGGTGCTTCCTAGCCATAGGTACATTTGGTTGAAAACCTTCCCTAATTATTTTATCAAACAAGTGGAGGGCATCACCAATTTTACTCTTAACATAGAGACCCCTAATCAGAGTGTTTAAGGGGACATTGTTGGGTTGGAAACAAAGTTTGAGGATTTTGGCTAAAACGGAGAAAGCGAAGTCTACCCGATTCAAATGGCAGAAAGAGTTAGTGGGCATAGTGAGAGTGTAAATATTGGGTGAAATTCCAAAAGAATTCATTTGGTGAGAAAGAGAAACAATAGTGGAGTAGTGTTTCATTTTAGAGATAGAGGTTAAAAGTTTAGCGAAATCAACGATGGAGGGAGGAGGAGGATGCATATGAAGCATTCGATTAAAACAAGAGAGGGCTTCATCCAGGGTATTAAAATTCTAGGATTTGGAACAAAACCTATATCCGACAAGGAAGAGAAGTATAGAGGAGGATGCACAAGAAGAGAAGGAAGAAAAACCATGCGTGTATCGAAATCACAAGAAGAAGAAGAAGAAGAAGAAGACCTCATAAGCATCTTCATCTTCATCTTCGATTGTTGTGTCGGTCGGAGAATGAATTTTTTTGGAGAAATTTTTTTTAAATCCTTCGATTTATGTCAACAAATCAATTTCGATTTATAAAGAAATATAAATATAGAGAAATTATTTTATTATGGACTAAGAGGAAAAGAATTAACATATGGTCACCCCAATTTGTCTTTTACCGAGATCTGTGCACTTTAAGGAAAGAAACCCTGAGCGGACAATTCTCCGTAAAAAAAAAACGTTTTTAGTTTTTAAGATGTACCAAATTAAAAATCAAATTTTATTTTTTAAATATAAATAAATTATTCATTATTTTAAGCTTTTTTTATTAAAAATTATTTTAATATCATGTATGGTTTTTTTGACGTGTTTCATGTGTAGTTAAATCATTAAATTAAATTAGATTTTGATACAAAAATATATTATCAAGAAATATATTAACATTTGATAATTAATATTCTACTAAAATAAGTAAACTATAGAAATATATTCTTACCAAAAAATTAATAATATAGTAAATAAATATTATATTTATATATTTTAATTTTTATAGAATATCAAAGTTAAATTAAAAAACAAAGAATATTATATGTTAAAACGAAATAAGAAAATATCAGATTTATAATTTCAAATAAAAATAGTAATCATTATTTTAATATATTTTTCATTTTAAAAGTAACATTTGAAGATAAAATTAAATTCTTTTAAGAGTATTTACATAAACTCTTAAATTAAATTTTGTAAGAAAAAATATAGTTTTTCTTTTTCTTTTAAACATTAATGTATTTTAAACTAAAATTGTGAATTTATATTTAAAACTAAACCAAATCGTTAAAAATTAAAGATAATTTTTTTAATTATATTTCCTCTTTTCTTTTTTTTCAAGAAAGTACAAAATTTAGTTTTATAGCATAATTTTTAAAATTTTATTTAAGTTTGATTTTCGAAAAAAATTGAAATATATCATTAATATTACTTAAACCATTAGTATTTATTTACTATATTATTAATTATTTTATAGGAATATATTAGTATTTATTTACTATATTGTTAATTATTTTATAAGAATATATTTTATAATTTACTTATATATTATAATGTTAATTACAAAATGTTCATATATTTTTATATTAAAATCTAATATTTATTTTAATGATTTAACTACCTATGAAATTAAAATAAAAATTTTAATTTTTTGAAAAGAAAAGAAAATTTTAATTAAAAACAATAAAAATTTGATTTTTAATTTGCTTGATTTTTTTTACAGCTAAACATTTTAGTTATAATGTAGTAAATTGTCTCAACGGAGACTTGATCCCATGACCCCTCCCCTCCTTATGCCCTACCTTTTTTTGAAATGTTCAGTGCCTCATGAGGTAGGCATGATAGACTAATTTGGTAGATTTTAAATTACAGTGCCTTTATCTATTGTACTGTTATACAATCTCCATTTACAACCCTCCTAACAACGAGCATCTAAACTGTTTTTTAGTGTTCTTTACCCAGCGTATGTTGTATCCATGAAGTATTGCTCACTTCCTAACAGTGAGTTTACACTCCGCAGAATCCTTATATTTTTGCATAACCTTGAACTTAAATGTGGCATGATCAACTCTTGGTTCATACACATCTCACTATTTATTTCTGTATTCCAGTCATATTTACTAGAGTTTTTTTTTTTATTTTTAAATGATTGGTTTTAATAGAATGATTTTGTTTCTAATATGATATGTGAAGTATTTACATTTGAAACATATTTATGATATATATTGTGAAAAACAGGGTAATGCAAAATGATAGGTTATCGTTACAATACAGATTGTGAGTTCAGAAATTCTCTAGATCTCGGATGATGACGTGGATCACGCTATTGAGTTCGTCTCATGAAATCTAGATACATAATAAAATTTCATTGAATTTTGAGACAGCCGGAATTTCACGTATTTCGAGTCGAATGGATGAATCATAGAGTGACATTTGGCACGAGGGCTTGGTGCCATGTGGCATTAGAGGAGAAGACACTTGGCACATGAGTGGACCAAGTGTCATGCCCTCAATCCATGCATGAAGTTAGTGGTGATGTCTAGCAAGCATGAGGAACACATGGCATAGGTTTTGCCATGTGTCAAGGTGGCTTGCATGAGGTGTCCTACACCTATCCAAACCAGTTTTGGTGGTAGAGAAATCGGTGGAATAATATGAAGAGAAGAAAGAAAGAAAGAAAGAAAGAAAGAAAAGGGAAGGAAAGGAGGAGGTTGCCTAAGTTTCAAGAGGTAGGGTTCTTCTCCTACTTCAGATACTGTTTAGGCCATTCCATGCATTATAGAGCTTATTCTATATTGGGGTTATCTAAACAGTTTGGAACAAACTGTGGTGCATTTCTAGGTACATTTGGTTCCAGAAATTGCAGTTTTGGAGCAGGTTGAACCTGCTGAACGTGTGTATTATGCTGGATTTTGTGTGTTTGTTGTTTTCTGGTTAGAAAACTGGAAAAAAAAAATCCAGTTTGCATGATTATTTCTTGGTTGAGTAACATGCAGTTTTTGAGGATAATGTTAGTATATGCATGCTGTTTTTCTAAGCTGGAAATCTGGAAGATAATGTTAGTATATGCATGGTGTTTTTCTGAGCTGAAAATCTGGAAAAAAATCCAGTTTACATGATTATTTCTTAGTTAAGTAACATGCAGTTTTTGTGAGGATAATGTTAGTATATGCATGCTGTTTTTCTGAGCTGGAAATTTGGAAAAAAAATTCCAATTTACATGATTATTTCTTGGTGGAGTAACATGCAGTTTTTGTGAGGATAATGTTGGTATATGCATGCTCTTTTTCTTTTTTTCTTTTTTTCTTTTTTTTTTAGCTGGAAATCTGGAAAAAATTCCAGTTTGCATGATTATTTCTTGGTTGAGTAACACGCAGTTTTGTGAGGATAATATTGGTATATGCTTGCTGTTTTTCTGAGATGGGAAAACTGGAAAAAAAATCCAAGTTGCATGTTGATTTTATTGGTTTTGAATAACATACAGTTTCTATGTAGTTTCTGTGAATAAGATGTTAGTATGTGTATGTTGAATACATTAACATGGATATTGTGTGGGTAGAAAAGCATGCATGAAACACGTAAATACCATGCGGTAGTATTAGCATTGCACGTGCACAGGGACATCGAGTAAATCAGGTGTGAGTGCATGACATGGCTTTTGAATAAAGCGGTTTCTATCGGAGGGTTGTCCACAAGTATTTTCGGAGTATGTCCAATAAAATATATCGGAGGGTTGTCCACAATATTTTTGGAGTATGTCCAATGAAAAATATCGGAGGGTGGTCCAACTATATTATCGGAGTATGTCCAATGAAATTGAAACAAAAATCTTTTGATTTGGAAACGGTTTTCATACATGGCAAATGCATGTGTGAGGGAGTCGGTGAGGACTTGAGGCATGGTGGCAGGCATGTGACGGCCCATGTAGAAATATGCATATTTACCGAATGTGTGCGGATGTGAACATGGTATCGCATGTGCACTTAAAGCGGAGAAATCTTTATATGAGATTTTCTACTAGGCATTGCTCAATTCCGCTATGAAAAATATTTCGCGCATCAAGCACCTATATTTAAACAAGTATAAGAAATTAGTTGCGAAAAGGGTCAGATTTGGCTTTGTCCTGTATCCTGTAAAATTTGGGTAGAAAAACCCATTTTCTATTTATTTAAAAAGAATAGAGTTGTAATTAAATTCATTTTGTATAAGAAATGCAGTTTTGGTAAGGTTTCACTAGGTTTCATATGCCCTTGTAATAAAAGGGTTGTTTTATACCGAATTTGAGGCGCGTATTGGAAAAAAAAAAAAAAAAAATTTTTTTTTTTTTTTTTTTTTTTTTTTTTTTTTAGCCCTGACTCGGGGGGCGTCATAGCTTGCATCGAGCTTAGTATACGAATACATGCGGAGTCGGGTAGGGTATCCATAAGTTCGGGTCCTAATACTAGCTTCACAAATTTCTGCAGATCATAGTCAGGTACATTAATACCTAGGACTCGGTTAGCACGGGTTTAGATCATGCATCCATTTTGCATTAGTGTTGACTACCTTGTGCCCACGACAAATTATCGAAGACCGAACACAATGTCGATTTAACATGGTCAAACACCAAACACAGTGTCGACCCAAACCATGCACTCACACCCAACTCGACGTGATGTCTCATGCATATGAAATGCAATCATGCCATTTCGTGCTATGTCATGCTACATGCAACATTTATAAATTCCGGATAATCATATTTTTTTTACATATAATTTCCATTCATCACAATTTCCATGTTAATACATCACTCAAGCACATATAACATGATTTTTAACACACACATCATATTATTTATTTATTTTTCCAACAATAACACACAAAATGGCCCAAATCTCATACCCACATAAACAAGGCACCTCTCGGTCCCTTCACAGTCGTGAACAATTTTTGGTTCATTCATCAACAAATTTTAGTGATACCGAAAAACTCAACAAAACACGAAGACATAAGTCCCGGGATTAAAACCAAATTCAATACACCGAGACGCTCTCTAAAAAATGTTCCGAAATCCTCACGGACTGTCTCGAAAAACTATCCTGAAAATTTAGCTCAGGACCATCCGAAAAACAACCCAAAAAATTCCTAAAAATTCCTACACTCAACCCTAAAAATTTGGGACTTAAATTGACTACCCCTCACGGCCTCAAAGAAAACCCTAATCCATTACATGGCCTTTAGGCTAGAAATAACCCAAGTAGGAAAATTCCCTACCTCATGGAATTTGACGAAACTCCAAGATTTTCGTAGCCACGCGTAGCTCTCGATGCGTGGACTGACTTTGTCTTTTGCTCCGTCGAAAACCTATGGTCCGATTTTCGTAGATCTTATACATAAGCTAAAAAAAAAAATATTTCTCTCTGTCTCTCTATTCTCGCTCTCACTCTCTACCATTTTGGCTTTCCAAAATGGCCTTCTCCCCTCCTTTTTGACTTTTCTCATTTCCTTATTTATTTATTTTTCCTTTTTTTTTTTTTCTTGTTTTAACTTTCCCATTATTTCCTCCACTTGACACTTAACTCAATGTGAGCCATTCACAAAAGTGTGTACCACATGTCATGCCATGTGTCACCCGACACCCGATGCCTCGATAAACATGAAATTCCGACTGTCTCTAAATCTGATGAAATTCGATGGGTTAACTAGATTTCGTGAGACGAATTCAACGGTAAAGTCCATTTTGTCATCCGAGATCTAGAAAATTTCTAATTTTCAACCGAAATTAACGTTTTACCCTTTTTCAAAAAAATTGAATTTTTCCCGGATTTTACATTCTTCCCCCCTTAACAGAATTTTGTCTTCGAAATTCACACACACTAGCACACACAATCACATGCATATGCTACACAATCAAACAATACTCTTGCCCATCGGCTCGACAATAGAAACATACCCTGAAGAGTCGATTGATATGTCGACTTAGTCCGGGAGGTAATCACTACGCAGACATGCCCGTCCCCAAAGTCCCGCCTAAGAGCCCTCCGTCTCGACCTGATCATGCCCGCCATGTGGCAGCCTCAGGAAATAGCAAAGCTTGTGCGCAAAGACCTCGAACTAATACCGGTTCCCCTGGCCTATGCTGGGGTAAGAAGGAACAAACTGTGTCCGCGCCTGTCCCACTAATCACTGGGACTACATTGTCCCATAATTCCGAGATCCTTTCCTCTAAGGGTAATCCCGCCTCTTATGTCTAGACTGATGACAATGGAAACATGTCATCGATCCTGACTGACTGGAAACCTTGGTCTGGCCTTGGCCCTGATAGCCATGGCCTCTACCGAAATCCTTCTTGGGGAGCAAAGTCTTCCTCGCTTTCTTTCCGAACTAGAAGAAGACTGACGTTTTTCCTTCGCTAACAAGACCGATATCTCTGATGCTCAGGCATCTTTCATTTTTCTTTCAATGGCCAAAGGCCGCCTTGACCATTGAGTCCTTTATCCCATGTATGTCTGAGGATGATGTGCCCGAAACCCCTGGGGAGGTTACTCTCCCCGCCCCAATCGCATTACCGCGTGCTGGTAGCACCACAACGCCTACACAATGATGGCACCCTTCAGTGGCCTATAGCTTCTGGCAGTCCCATTAGGTCAAAGGCAGCAAAGTGGTCGGTCGCCGCCTCGTGAACGACTCTTACCTTCAAGGCTCTAGACTTTGCCATCTACATGCTAAGATAGCAATTCGAGATTCTCTTTCATTTATGACATTAGTGGTGCATAATGCCAAACACTAATAATAACCATTCTACGTAATCATGTTTATCTGCCTTCCGAACCCCTGGCAACATATTTGCTAACCCTAGTGTTCTTCACTCTCTTTCTATATGCATTCCCATCATGCATATATTCATACAACTACAATACATCTCGTGGAACATATTAGAACACCAATCAATGCACACAATGTCAGGTTCTACACCCATGCCCACTAATCCTGTGTATTTGTATACCTAACTCGATACTCCGCTTATGACAAGCCAATATCCGAAACATTGGTGGATAACCCCTAACCCGAGCTCCTAGGTAATCACTATTACACTCGAGCTCCGATACTGCCGTGATAGGTCAGTATCGCATCCATGCCCTTCGTGCCTTGGTAAACGCAAACCTTATGCTCTACTGACTCGTATTATGCCAATCAAGCCCTAGGTAATCGTAACCTAAGCTCCGATACTGCCACACCCCACCTCCCGGGGTCCCGCTGACAACCTATCAACATGGAATTCTGTGATTTCAGACCCAATACCACATCAAGAAGTCCCATTTATCGGATCCATATTTTCACAAAATCTGCAGTCTCCTTTGTTCCGAGCTCTGTACCCCAAATATACAACTCCGTGATTTACAATAATCCAAAAAGAGTTTATTACAACACTTTATACATAACATATATTAAAACTAGCTTGTTCTAATATAGTTTACTCGAACCACCTTTAATACGCCCTTTAATGACTCATTCATTCATATTTAAATCAAAAATATGAAAATAAATACAATTATAACTCATTAAGAGTCCGATCACACCCTCTTACCATATCATATTACTACTATTTATACAATAGTCCAAAAGAATTTAATGACAATTCTTTTTACATAAAATAATTTTTTACAAAAGTATTGTCAAGGCCACATGTCGACCTTCTTCACAATCACGGCCTCGTCGGAGCACTGTCTCCCTATAAACTCCCTGTACCTGAAAAGGGGGTCCACAATAGGGTGAGCAATGCTTAGCAGAGAAATATTCCTACAAGGGCTATTCCCACCTGGCGCATAATGTGAATTAAGACACCACACATTCAAGTAAAAACATGCACATTCCTACTCAAATGTCTACATGTCATGGATGAGAATGTGACTCACCCTATCACATATCCCGAGTCCTCATCGACTCCCTCACACATGCATATGCCAAATGTGAAAACTTGTCATTGGTGTTTCACCCAATGACCCTTCATCCAAAACAAAAGGCTTTTTGTTTTTATAAATCAAATCCTTTAGACAACCTCCGATAATCGCCCATTCAAAGCTCTTGACAGTCACCGATCGCGGAACAGCCTCTCCCACAAGGATGCGCCCTCACCTGACAATCTCCAAGTCCCGGACACCGATCTCAACACCTCCGACCTTGACAAGCCTCCGATAACATCTTTATTTTAAAGCTATGGATAGTCTTCGATAAGAGCGTTACTCACAAGCTATGGACAGCCTCTGATAACCACTTTATTTCATAAGCACTGGACAGTCTCCAATAGCCTCAAAACCATGCAACTCATTTTGGACATAGTCCATGTTATCGAGCCCACTATCAACACTAAACAAGGTGTCGATCTACCCTGTGCCCACGACAGATTATTGAACACCAAACACAGTGTCGACCCAAACCATACACTCACACCTGACTCGACGTGATGTCCCGTGCATATGAAATGCAATCATGTCATTTCATGCTATGTCATGCTACATGTAACATTTATAAATTCCAGATAATTATATGTTTTTACATATAATTTCCATTCATCACAATTTCCATGTTAATACATCACTCAAGCATATATTAACATGATTTTTTACACACAACAGCATATTATTTATTTTTTTCCAACAATAACACACAAAATGGCCCAAATCTCGGACCACATAAACAGGGCACGTCTCGGTCCCTTCACGGCCATGAACAATTTTTTGTTCCATTCATCAACAAATTTCAATGATACCGAAAAACTCAACAAAATCCGAAGACATCAGTCTCGGGATTAAAACCAAATCTGAACACAGTCCGAGATTGCCTGAAAACAGTCCCAAAAATCCTATCCTGACTGTTCGAAAATAGTCCCAAAAATTCAGCTAAGACAGTTCAAAAATAGTCCCGAAAATTCAACCCAGACTGTCCGAAAACAATCCCGAAAATTCTTAAAAATTCCTACACTCAATCCCAAAAATTTGGGACTGAAATTTATGGCCTCTCACAGCCTCAAAGAATACCCCAAGCCATTACATGACCTTTAGGCTAGAAATAACCCATGTAGGAAAATTCCCTACCTTGTGGAGTTTGACAAAACTCCAAGATTTTGATACCCACGCGTAGCTCTCGATGCGTGGACCGACTTTGTCTTTTTTCCAATGAAAACCTACGGTCCGATTTCCGTAGATCTTAGAGAGAAGTGAAAAAAAAATTTCTCTCTTTCTCTATCTCTTCTCGGTCTCACTCTCTACCATTTTTTTTCCTTCCAAAATGGCCATCTCCCCTCATTTTTTACTTTTCTCATTTCCTTTTTTTTTTCTTGGGTTAACTTTCCCATTATTTCCTCCACTTGACACTTAGCTCAATGTGAGTCATTCACACAAGTGCACCACATGTCATGTCATGTGTCACCCAACACCACACCGGATGCCTCAAAAAACGTGAAATTCTTACTGTCTCGGAATCTGACGAATTCAACAAAATTTGACGGGTTAACTAGATTTTGCGAGATGAATTCAACGGTGAAGTACATTTCATCATCCAAGATCTAGAAAATTTCCGATTCGCAACCGAAATTACCACTTTACCCTTTTTAAGAAAAAATAAAATTTTCTCGAGTTTTACAATAATGTATAGTTCACGATAGCTAGCTTATGGCGAAGTACCCACACACGACATGGGATTAAGTGACTAATCTTTTGCTTGAAAGATTTGGCACCGTACCTCGATGGCGGAGTTTGGTGTTTTCGGGCCACGAAAGTGCAGAGAAACTATATCTTCACGCGGTGGGACCTCGACATGAGGCAGCGCAGTGGATGGAGTTCACGGAGGATTACGACCCTAACGTTGCGTACCACCACTGGTAAGCAAATGTGGTGGCGTGCGCAACCGAAAATCACAGAATGCGGCGGTGTAGCTTCCCAGGAGTGGCAGATGCTCGAGATAGTGGGGCATTTCAAACTTAGTATGGCCTTCAGCGGACTCGGGGTACGCCAGGGGAGTCTTATGAAGCCGTCATCCTATTGAGTAAGTGATTGAGTCTAGGGGCAAGCGCGAGAGATAGTGTCCATCAGGGCTAAGTACTATCGGTACGGTTGGCCAGAGAATTGGGCTATACACACTGACGGTAGTCTTCGGTATAGGAGACGAGTAGTGGTTCCCCAATTGACGAATTTGAGGGAGGAGATCCTTAGGGAGTTCCATTGCTCCCGATTCACTGTACATCCAGGTGGCATGAAGATGTACCGTGATCTTCGTCGCCAATATTACTGGAGTGGGATGAAGCGACACGTTGGAGACTTTGTTCAATGGTGTCTCATGTGTCGGCGGTAAGGACCGAGGCATCGAGTAACGAGGGCTACTCGACCTTTGGAGGTAATGATGAGAGATTGAAGCCGCGTCTGATGGATTTTGTGACCACTTACCACGGACACCGTGGAGGCATGACGTAGAATGGGTGATTGTGGACCGGCTCACTAAGTCGGCACATTTCCTGGCAGTGCGGATGACCTTCACTTTGGAGGAATTCTACAGGTTATACGTGTGTGAGGTTGTCCGGCTACATGGAGTGCCAGTGTCCATAGTGTCGGATAAGAATCCTAGGCTTACAACACTCTTTTGGAAGAGCTTCTAGAAGGCTATGGGGATGCGGTTGATCATGAGCATCGTTTTTCATCCGCGGACAAATGGTCAGTAGGAGAGGACCATCCATGTTTTAGAGGACATGATATGAGCATGTGTCCTAGATCATAGGGGCTGCTAGGATGAACACTTACCCTTAGTGGAATCAGCCTGCAGCAACGATTATCAGCGAGAATACGGATGGCACCTGTGAATGCATGTGGGAGGTCATGCCAGTCACCAACTTGTTGGACGAAGGTGGGAGAGAGATCCATCACCGGTCCGAATTTGATTAGAGACACCTCTGATAAGGTGGAACTGTGCAACATCTTCTCACGGCTCGAGGCGGGTAGAAGGATGCAGCGATGGCGACAACCTCTAGTTTGAGGTGAGTGATCCGTCTTCTTGAAGGTGATGCCTAGAAAAGTGGGATTCGGGTTCGGCCGGCAGGAAAACCCCTCTGGGGTTTATTAGGGAGCGCCGGCGTACTGAGAGGGTGGGTGCGGTGCGTATCGGGTTAGCACTCTTAGTCGAGTTTATCGGGTGTCACGGTATTTCATGTCTCCATGTGAGTATACCCTGAATTTAACTCATGTGGTGGATTAAGGAGAGATTATTGTTGATACCGATGGGACCTTCAAGGAGGGACTGTGCGTATTTACGGATGCTTAGAGATCAGGTTTGCGACCGAGGCTGTGAGGCTAGTGAAAGTGTTGTGGCGGCATCAGGAGTCGAGGAGCAACATGGGAACAGCCGAAAGGACGTGCGTACCATATATCTTTTCCTCTTTGAGGATGGAGGTACATGGTTTTAGTCATTAAATGTTAAATGACTATTGCATATGCATGTGATATTATGTATGTGTGTGAATTTCGGGATGAAATTCTTTTAAGGGGGGAAGAATGTGAAAACCCGAGTAATGCAAAACAATAGGTCACCATTACAGTACAGACTGTGAGTTCCAGAAAATTCTCTAGATCTCGGATGACGATGCGAACCACGCCGTTGAGTTCGTCTCACAAAATCTAGATACATAGTCAAATTTCGTTGAATTTCTAGACATCCCAAATTTCACGTATTTCAAGGCAAATGGACGAATCACAGAGTGACATTTGGCATGAAGGCTTGGTGCCATGTGGCACTAGAGGAGACACTTGGCACATGAGTGGACCAAGTGTCATGCCCTCAATCCATGCAGGAAGTTAGTGGTGATGTCTAGCAAGCATGAAGAACACATGGCATAGGTTTTGTCATGTGTCAAGGTGAAACACCTTAAGTGTCCTTTACACTAGCCAAACCAGTTTTGGTGGTAGAGAATTCGATGGAATAATCTAAAGAGAAGAAAGAAAGAAAGAAAGAAGGAAAGAAAAAGGAAGGAAATGAGGAGGTTGCCTACGCTTCAAGAGGTAGGGTTCTTCTCCTACTTAAGATACCTTTGTCTAGGGGCCATTCCATCACCATGGAGCTTAGCCCCAACATTGGGGCTGGTTCAAAATAGTTTGGAACAAACTGTGGTGCGTTTCTTGGTACATTTGGTTCCAGAAATTGCAGTTTTGGAGCAGGTTGAACTTGCTGAATGTGTGTATTATGCTGGATTTTGTGGTAACCACGATATTTTACGGTTCGCGGAAAAATCCAGTTGCATGGATATTTCTTCGTTGAGTAGCATCAGTTTGTGTGAGGATAATAATTTGTATATGCATCATGTTTTTTATTTGGAAATGCGGAAAAAAAATCCGAGTTTACATGATTATTTCTTGGTTAAGTAACATGTAGTTTTTGTGAGGATAATGTTAGTATATGCATGTTGTTTTTTGTTTGCAAAATGCGGAAAAATCCGGTTTACATGATTATTTCTTGGTTGGAGTAACATCTCTACGGTTTTTTGTGAGGAAAATCATTAAGTATATGCATATTTTAAGAATTTTGGAAATACGGAAAAAAAAAATCAGGTTACATGATTATTTCTTGGTGGAGTAACATGCAGTTTTGTGAGGATAATATTTGGTATATGCATGTTTATTTTTGGGATGAAGCGGAAAAAATCGAAGTTGCGTGTTAGATTTTCTTATTTAGAAATTAGCATATAGTTTCTGTGAATAAGATGTTGGTATGTGTATGCTGAATACATTAACATGGATATTGTGTGGGTAGAAAAGCATGCATGAAACACGTAAATACTATGCAGTAGTATTAGCATTGCATGTGCACGAGGACATCACGTAAATCAGGTGTGAGTGCATGACATGGCTTTTGAATAAAGCGGTTTCTATCGGAGGGTTGCCCACTAGTATTTTCAGAGTACGTCCAATAAAATATATCAGAAGGTTGTCAACAATATTTTTGAAGTATGTCCAATGAAAAATATCGGAGGGTGGTCGACTATATTGCTCCAGTATGTCCAATAGGCCCGGAAACAAAAATCTTTTGTTTTGGAAACGGTTTTCATACATGGCAAATGCATGTGTGAGAAGTCGGTGACTGTCGAGGCATGGGGCAGGAGCGTAGCGGAATGCATTCATGTGGAAACATGCATGGTACTGTGGGTGTGTGCGGATGTGAACTTATGGCATTGCTGTGCACTTAGGTGGGGAGTAAGTACTTATAGGAGTTTTCTCTCTTGGGCATTGCTCTTGATCGTGAAAAATATTTTCAAACACTAAGAGTACAGGAATGAACGGGTCCAGTGTAGCTAGAAGGCCCGGATTGAGCGCATCCCGATTATCTGTAAATTTTGGGTAGAAAAAACCCAGTTTCTATTTATGTAAAAAGAACAAAGTTGTAATTAAACTCATTTTGTATAAGAAATGCAGTTCTGGTAAGTTTTCACTAGGTTTCATATGCTCTTGTAATAAAAGGGTTGTTTTATACCGAATTTGAGGCGTATTGGAAAAAAATAAAAATGACCCCCGGGATTTGGGGCGTCACATATATAATGCTTGATTCAAAGTTGAAATTGATATGATTTATGTTTTACTCGTATATGACTAAAATTGTACTTTGTAGGTCACACTGTTATGGTTCAAACAAGCATGAAGTTAGTCAATTGTGCTTTAAGGTGGTAAACGTTATATAATTGTCACTGAACGCTTTGTAAACTTGATACTTATGTATTATCAAGTGTAATTGTAATGTAATTTAATGTTATTTAGTTGGGTGTATGCAAGTATCTCTTACTAAAGGGTATAGATTTACAATCAAAATTGAAGCATTATGAATATCAGTTAAAACCAAGTATGGAAATGTCATGACATCTCAACGATATCGAGTATCAGTCGACACTGACACGATTTATGCCCCGATTATCGTTTGCACTAAAAATCGCCAAAAAATCGACTTAATCAAATATCGTTTGAACAATCGACGACATAGTTGGACGTCAGAGACGCGCCACCCAAAAGAAAAGCGTGAATGTCGGGTTTGAAATCATGACCAAAATAATTTTTTTGAGAGAATCTTCTAAAAAGCTGAAAAAACTTGTAAATCTAGAACTAAAATTTCAATAGATAATAAAATCACAATCACAAATTAATATTTTTTCGAATGAATGAGAGATTCGTCTATATAGCAAAGAGAACTCCTGAAGACGAAGGGTAAAATAACCTAACTTGTAAGTATATGAAAAGGACATTTGAGAAGGAATTTATCATATTTCAAGTCCAGCGAGGGTGTTACATGAAGTCTCGAACAGGTGAGCAGGGTGGAGACAATAGTACGATCTTAAACTCCAAAACTAGTGGAGCAGCCAGGAGAAGATGACCCATGGAACAACGGATAAGATGACTAAGCACGAGAATAGGAATATTTTACTTCCTTAATCTATTCATTTTTAATATTATTCTATTTATTTATAAATATTGGATTTTTAATAGAGATGACCATAATGACACAGCGATTCTGAGATCACTTATTATATATCTGTGGAGATTACAATGTCATTCATTATGTACATCAATTAATGTATCATTTTATGTAAGGCTTGCAGCGCTTCTCACTATAAGCAATGGAGCTATTGACATGAAATGAAGATCATCATAATTTTCTCTGAATTCTCTCTTTGTCTCTTCCTTATTTCTCTCTAATTCTTTTGATTTTTAACACGTTGCTCCGATACGCTCGAAGCAATAGTTGAGTTTAGTTTTATTTGCCCCAAACTGAAACTCTCAGGGTACTCACATGACTTATTTGAGTGTTTCTTGTTACTTTTCATTGAGTTGAGACGATAACCCATCATACTATTGTTTTACACTCTACCATTGTGCTACTTTTTATTTATTTGTTATTTTCTATTTCTATATGGTATCATTTCGAAGCATTTGATACCCATTTTCAATTTAACATGAATTCCGGTAGAAATTCTATTGAAGTAATTCTATAACTACCATCATACACTTTGAATTCCAGAAGAATTCCATTTTCGCGATAATTCTAGATGAATTTTCCAAACTCTTTAAATTCTAGAAGAATTCTTCTTAAATTCTTTTGTTTGAAGGATTTTTTACAAAGTGTAATATACAAAGGAAAGATGGAAAATTGTCAGTTGTTTTTACAGTTTACTGATTAATCTATATTTGTTTGAAGTACATTTATGTGGTGAGTGCAGATGTTTTTAAATTTATTATTTCTATTATTTTAAAGTATGTCTAACATACAAGGTACAGAATTTGTTGCCCTTATTTGGGCAGCAACTACTATCTCTAGTTTTGGATCTTGGGAAATACTTAGATCATGAACACAGGAGAAACCATCAGAAAATAATAGTGCATCCTGCGAGTCGTCTTGGCTTTATTTTCCTTACATGTCTTGGAATGGGAGTCTGAGGAATAGTGCCATACAGTAAAAGACCACATTCGGTCCTGGCGAGGATTTAAAGGCAGGTATGACCGCGGAAAGCAGTGATTCTCCCAGAAACGAGAATATGATTTCTTGCATTTGCGGCTTCAAGACTTTAAGTCACATTGCTTGAGTCGGCTTTATTTGATTGGTTAGGTTAAAGCTTTGTGGGAGAATATCAACGATGAGGATATCTTTCGAAAAAAACTTTACCACTTTTCACGCCTCTAATGTGCTCCTACAGCAGCAATATAGAGAGCGTCGTTTTACTAAATATTAAATTGAATTGATTGCATGTCTCCTTGTGGCTGAAAAGAATAACGACTTTGCTTGAAATCATCAATCCTCCTCCCTCGGGGTTTAAAGCATTTCCACAGGCTTAAATGCTACTTTTGCCACTCACCCAGCAATAGACAAAGAGACGCAAATGGGTGGGTATGGGGGGAAAGGACGAGGGACGTGGTGGTGGTCGGCGTGGCGAGTGAAATTTGTTAATTCTAGAAATCATAACAATGGTCCCTTGAAAATAAGAAAACAATTCCAATGGGAAGCTCCCGAATCCGCGATAGCGACCGAGAATATCACTTTCAGCGCCCCTTAAGATAATGCTTACACTATAGATGTGGTGTGACGGGTCATTGGTCACGTACGTCGTGCGACGAACATTTGGTTGATCTCTACCCGAGCATCGATCAAAGGCAAAGGCAAGGATATTAAGTCAATTCTTTGATGGTAATGGTGATGGTGGCATGGATTTGCCCCACTTTGATGTTTCTAATTTCTTTGAGGACCCCAATGGAAATATTTCCCATCTAATTGGTGATGGGCATGTCAATTCTGATTAGTTCTTTTCTTTATTTTCTTATGTAATTCCATTTCTCCACGAATTTTCAATGTTTCCAATAATATTTTTTCTTAATTTCTAAACCTTATTTTCTATAACTTTGAAGCAACATGGTGCCTCTCGACACACCTCAAAAAAGTCAATATCCTTTGGGAATGTGCAATACAGTGGAACTATGCTACAACTTATTCTATTTCTGAGAAAAAAGTATTTTTTCTGAGAGTCAACATTATTTATAATGTTACTATGTCTAGGTCTTGTGAAACTTAATTGTATTTCCAGAGTGATAAAACCACTATTATTTATTCTACAGGGTGGTACTATTCTCCACCTTGTCAAGATGCTATGTTCACACCAATCAAGCGTTTGCTTGGATTTAAGGTCTCAGCTTGAATGGATACCATCTACAAAAACAATGAGTGATGGCTTGTTGAATTTCTCCTCATTCTTGCCACTCCTTGATGGCACAAAAATGTAAACTACGGAAAAAGTGCAAATCATTAGAATGTGGTTTATATCTAACCACCATTACTCTTTGTTGAATCTTATGCAATTACGAACCCAAAGTTCGATGAATTCACCTCATTGTTCTATGGCATGAGCGACTTGGTCAAATAGGGCACCTCTATGCTTGGCGTATGTTCCTGTCAATGGTCATTCCTTGACGATGGTCATATGTCGAGTCACAATCATTACAGCGTATTGCTTGCTCAGGGAAGTTTTATCACTTTCGACCTTCTTCTCTAAAAGTCGATTCGATCCACCTCGATTTCTAGAGGCGTATTCAAGGAGACATTTGTGGACCTAATCTAACTTCCCACACAAATGGACCATTTCGTTATTTTATGGTTTGGTTGATGCATCGACTACGTTGGTCTCATGTTTTCTTTCTACTCGAGAAAACCTTGCTTTTGCTTCTTTACTTGCACAGTATCAAAACTCAGAGCACATTTTCACGATCATCCTATTAAAACTATCCGTTTGGATAATGCCGGTGAATTTTCTTCTAAAGCATTTCATGACTATTGCATGTCATTGGGTATAGAGATTCAATATCCTGTTGCTCATACACATATTCAGAATGGACTAGCTGAATCTTTCATTAAGCAATGGATTGCTAGACCGTTACTCTTAA
The DNA here is from genome assembly GCA_016808115.1 of Tetrastigma voinierianum. Classification (NCBI taxonomy): domain Eukaryota; kingdom Viridiplantae; phylum Streptophyta; class Magnoliopsida; order Vitales; family Vitaceae; genus Tetrastigma; species Tetrastigma voinierianum. Next base: position 206,863 of record JAEQBH010002625.1, read on the forward strand.
GAACCAATTACCTTTATCGCTTGGGGCATGCTACTACATCTTTGGTAGCACGATACGTCTTACGTCTATTGGTGATCTGAGTTTATCTCCTATAAATTGTTTACGGGTCTGACAAATATTATTTCTCATTACGTGTATTTGGTTGTCTTTGGGTTCTGTCCACATTCCTCCCGAACCAGCGTTCCAAAATGGGTCCTAATGTAGATTAGGTATTTGTATGAGTTTCGTTCTACATCGATTATCTGATACCTTGAACCTTTAACTTGGGGATATCTTTTCTTGCTCGTTTTGCGGATTGTCATTTTGATGAATCTTGTTTCCCATGCGTGGGGCGATAAACCAATTTATAATAAATGGCGTGAAATTACTTGGAATACACCATCATTTATTTTGCATCTTGATCCTCGTACTAAGCCGATGCGGCCCCAGAAGTTCAAAAGAATCCTTCGTTTACGGGATCTTGCGGATCAATTGCCAGGATGCTTTCACTAATCAGAATAAGAGTGATAAAGTCACATTTATTCGGTGTTAATACACCGGCACACATTGAAATCCCTATAAGGATTCGGAAATGCTCTGTGCTAGTACATCCCAAGCACGTGAAATATGGAAGACTGTCGGATCTAAAGATTCTTTTCGAGAAAAGAAAATCTAATAAGTTGCTTACTCTGGCAAAATATAGTTTTGATGAGAGGAAATTACTCTTGAAGAGCCTATTAGCAATCTGATCGGCTCTGATGAGGCTAAATACATTACGAGGTTAAAGGAAACTTGATTCTGAAGTAAGCGTAGTGACGTTATCTCCACATGAATAGAGATCTACATAAAAATTATGAATCGAGGAGAAATATGGGATAGAGTAGAAATACTCTTGTTATGATGCTTTTCTTTTCAAGTGGCTGAGAGCGTTATGCAAAATAACGATGATCGGAGCCACAAGTATAAAATAGAATATCAATCGACAAGATTGGGAAAAATGGAAAGAAAGCAATTCGAGCGAGCTGAATTGTTTGGCCAAAAGGAGTATTTGGACCGATGGTTCGACACTGAAAATGTTAAGCTTTGTTGGATATAGATGGGTCTTTGTACGAAGAAATGAAAATAATGAAATCGTGCGATATAAAAGCTCGCGCTTGTTGCCGCGAGGTTTTCCACAGACCCGGTATTAGTATGAGAGACATATTCACCCGATAATGGATGCAATCACCTTTAGATATTTAATACATTTGGCGAGTCTCGAGGAAGGACTAGAAATGCATTTGATGGATGTTGTCACGGCATATTTAGCAGCTGGATCCATAATTGTGACATATACGCGAATCCACGAAGAAGGATTTACATTGCACGAAGCAAATTTTCAAAGCCACGTGGTATGTGTTGATAAAGTTTTTAGCGATCTGTATGGACTTAAACAATGGTAGAGATGTGGTCTGATCGTTTGAGTACATACTTATTAGAAGGATATGTAAAATCATTCAATCTACCCATGTGTGTTATCAAGAAAGCAAATCGGTTGACAATTATAGCGGTATATGTGGATGATTTGAATCTAATAGGGACCCTGAAGGGCTCTAGAGCTGCTAATTATTTAAAGAAAAAGAATTTGAGGATAGAAGATCTAGGTAAAACTAGATATTGCCTCGGCCTGTAGATCGAGTATTTTCAAATGGGATTTTTATTCATCAATCAACATACATTGAAAAAGTCCTGAAGCGCTTTTACATGGACAAAGCCCATCCCCTTAACTCCCCTATGATTGTAAGATCACTTGAAGTGAATAAAGACCCATTTCGTCCTAAAGAAGAAAATGAGAAACTCCTTGGTCCAGAAGTACCATACTTAAGTGCCATTGGAGCACTAATGTATCTTACACAAATTGTACAAGGCCGGACAGTACCTTTTGATGAACTTGCTTGCAAGATATAGCTCAGCCTGCTCTTAGGCATTGGAACCGGAGTAAAACATTTGTTGAGATACCTTAGTGGGACCAGTGATATGGGGCTCTTTTATTCTAAAAAGTACCAAAACAGAGGAATTACTTGGTTATCTGATCTGCAGAGGATACCTTTTGGATCTCCATAAAGCTCGATCCTGAATCGGGATATGTATTTACTTATGGCGATACGCCGCTGCCGGAGAATAGTTAAAGCGAGCCCATGGTGGAAACCTCCTCGATCATTCGAGTTATTAGCGATACATGAAACGACCGGGGGTGCATGTGAGTTTAAGATCCATGATTCAACATGATACATTGACTCTAGTGGTCTTCCTACTATTTCAAACACAAGCAACAACATTATATATGAAGATAATGTCCTTTTGTGTACGCAAACTCAAAGGCGGATACATCAAAGGAGACCGAACAAAGCATATTTCTCCAAAGTTCTTTTACATGCATGAGCTTTAAAACAATGGTGAGATTGATATACAACAAATCACGTCTAGTGATAATCCTACAGATTTATTCACCAAGGCATTACCTGCTACGACCTTCAAAAAATTTCTACGCCAAATTGGAATGAGGGAGCACAAAATCTCCACAACTGACGAGGATATTAAGACATCGGGAGCGTTAAATACTCAAGAAATTATCTTTGTACTCTTTTCCTTCACTAGGTTTTGTCCCACTTGCAGTTTGTATCCCTAGTAAAGGTTTTTTTAATGAGTAGTTATACTTTCAAAATACATGTACTCTTTTTCCTTCACTAGGTTTTTGTCCCACTGGGTTTTTCCTAGTAAGGTTTTAATGAGGCATGTTCTTTGATGTTATGGTCATTCAAGAGGGAGTGTTATAAATATTGGATTTTGAATGACCATAATGTGACACACTTGATTCACGAGAGATCACTTATTATATATGCTGATTACAATGTCATTCATTATGTACATCAATTAATGTATCATTTATGTAAAGGCTTTTGGCCTTCTCACTATAAGCCTATAAATAGGCCTAATCAGCATGAAATGAAGATAATCATAATTTTCTCTAAATTCTCTCTTTGTCTCTTCCTTATTTCTCTCTAATTCTTTTGATTTACAACACTATTAATAATATAAATATTTATATTAATAATATAAAATATAAAATATAATAGCACTATTCATTTTTAACCCTTGTAATCCTAATTATATTAATGTTAAATAAATATTATGATATATAATATCATAAAATACTCAATGAGATATTAAAAAAGTGTTTTATTAGTTTACTAATTTTCGGATAATGACTTTTTAGCTATGGAGAAACCCTAGCCGCCCCTCCCTTTATTTCATCTCATCTTATTCTCTTCTAGCTCTTGTTCTTCAAGCAAGAAAAGGTAATTTCTTTGCCATCATTTGCTTGAAATTACCCCTTTGCATCTCATTCTTTCATTTTCTTGCTCAACAAAATGGTTTTTCCATAAAGATTTAATTAGGTCATATCTTGTTTTTCGTGTTGTTGTGTTATTGCAGTGCTTGGTTTATTGCTGTCTTATTGCGGTGTTTGGTTTGTCACCGTCTTATTGTGGAGTTTGGTTTGTTGTCTGCTTGTTACGACATGATGTTTTTCGTTATCTTGTTGTGACGCTTTATTTGTTAGGATGATTCAGAAAGGTAAAGCGGATTCGATCAGTTGAAGATATCAGATAATGAGCATCAGTATGTAGAAAAATTGGATTCACTATATTATCAAATTTGTAGACTTTATGCCTATTTATTATACTATTGTTTCATCATTTATGGTTTTTAGCAATTTGTATTTTGGATCTCCTGATATATTACATGTTTGAATCAATAAAATTATTTTTCTTTTTTAAAAAATAATTCGGATAATCACATAATGTATATTTATTTTTGGTACTTGTATATTAATATAATAATATAATATGATAATATTAATATTTATACATATACACATATAAAATAATGTCTTGTTTTATATATTTACTTTTTAAGTTATATTTGATAAATTAGTTTTAATATTAATGTTTTAGTGAAAATAAATAAATATTATTTTCATATTAGAAATAATTAAAATAATATCTTTATTTTTTTTGTCATTGTTACATTTTTTTTCAAAGTGTTTGTATGAATTTTATATAATTTTTGTTTTTTAGATATTTATGTAAAAATAACCACTAATATTTTATCGATATATCCGTAAAATCCAAATACCAAGATATCCATGTTTATTGATATTTTTATTAAACAAGACTAGTAATATGTAGTCCATTAAGAATATTTATATTAGTGAGAGTGGTAAGTGTCATGAAATATGGTGAATAAAGAAATTATGATAAAGTGATTTTTGACTTTATAACTCTTAAAGAGGTTGATTGCTATCGATGAATGTTAAAATTAGTAAGTAATAGCTAAATAATGAATTACTCTTAAATTAAGTGAATTTTATAACCACATAAAGATATTTCTTGTTAGAATTTAGTATGAAGTGTTCAACTTCTAGTTTTATTCAATATTTCATGTTTGTTTCTCAATGGATGTAAAATATGAGCCAAATAAAATTACTACTAAAAGCAATTGAAATTGACACACAAATGGTTTTTGGACTCAAGAATACACCACCATTAGCAGATATATCTAAAGATTAGTGAAAGGCAAAATTCTTTAATTATTATGTCTTGATAATTGTTATTAAACTTACATTTATTGCATTAATTTATAGAACAAGATCTCAAAATTGTATGACAAAGTATATAAAAGAGACAATACTATGTGATAGGATACTGCATGATGTACCATGAATTGTTCAATTGTCTCATAAAATATATATTTAAAGAATTTAAGATATAGAATTGATTGAGACAATATTATGTGACGAGATATCTTATATGAAATTGCATGTATGTTAGATTGTCTCATAAAACATATATTTTTTGAGATATCAAATGGATTGAAATTATCATGATAGAGAGAAATCTTAATGATTCATAAAATTCCAATTTGCTCTGATATTCGATTATATTGAATGATATTAAAAAATTTAACTTTGTCATTTATTCCTGATAATTGATGATGTAAGGGTATGAAAATCAACTATCAAATTATGTATTGTCACATAATTTGTCACAATTATGTATTATGGCTAGGAAATATTATTTTTAGGACTTAGATTTGTCTTATATGACCAAGTTGCTAAAAAGAATAGACTTCATTGTCACTTATGTTTTAACAACAAATATCCTATGATTATTGAGGACATGAGGTTAATGCTTTGTTGTTGCATGTATATGAGATAATTTAGAAACAAGAGTGTTAAATTTATTGATTACATGTACAACATATGTTTGGCGACTTAACCATGAAATGAGTGCCACTAAGACGTTGAATGCCTCGTGGAAGTTACGAGTCTTAGACACATTATAGTATTAGTCTCATGATGATTGTTTATTTGATAGTCTGAGCTCATTTACTTCCTGTTTATGATATAAATTTTATGAATCTTATTTCGTATGATTGATATATGTACATGGATGCATTATGTGAATTAAACAAGATTTTGTCTATGACAAAGACATTATTGTTGGATCGATATTGAATGCAGCAATACAGGTCATATTGGTGCTGAGATGAGAATATCAGTTTGGTAGATGGCTCTGGTCGGACAACCGAAGAAATTTTGGAGGGTTGGGCCTGCAGGAGGAGAGAGAAATGAGAATGTGAATAAGACTGGAATGACCTGATCCAGTGGGTTCAGGCCGGGCTAACCCATTTGGCCTGTTGATATATATATGCCCAAAGGCTAAAATCATAAAATCAAACTTTTGCAAAGGAGCCCTAACCCCCTTCTCCTTCATTTCCAACTGCCAAGATCTTCTTCACTTCATGTTTATTTGGATCTTGGAAAAAAAAAAGATTCATAAGTCTCACTTGAGATGATGACGTCAGAGGAATAGATTGATCGACTTTGGCAATGTCGGCGTACAGACCTTGGATCAGCACTGGCCGCTCTGAACAAGATCACGTGCCTTTGGACATAGTCGTTTGCCTTTTGTACATACCAAATAACCATGGGTTATGCAAATTTCCCTTATGTTGATCCTGTGACTTGCTTACAGAGTGCTTTTTTCCCCTCATGTTTACTCGAACTAGTTTTGGTAGTAGAATATCGACTTTATCCGAGGTAATGTGCATCATAAATTGGGTACTTTAGAATCAGATAATTTTGTTTTGATTTTAAAAATTGATTTCAAGAAATCACTTCTTCGAGGATCAATTTGACACATCCTTCTCTATATTGTAAGTTTTGCTCAAGTCCTTGCTTGAATCAAAGATTGAGAAGAGTTTGATGTGCTTTACTTGTGATCCTCCAAAAGACAAGTTCCTAAGAGCTGCTTTCTGTATCGAAAAGATACAGGAGTAGGATTTTCTATTTTCAGGTATTAACGGATCATTGTACATGTTTATTTATTTGCTCTCTTCCGAAGCTAGAAAAAAGTTAAGAGCACATGGTCCTGTTCTAGTTTTACCAGTTGCTATACTCCAACATGGATCTAGTCTCCCTTTTAATTTCTGGAAATTGTCACCAAATTTCTAGTTTTAAGAAGTTATTTGATCCTAGCAGGAACTTGTAAAAGGTAGTATAGTTACTTTCTTTCATTAATTAATACACAATGATACTTCGTTTATGTGAATTCTGCCTTTTTAGAGCCTTTGACAATGAGTCAGTTTGATGTTTTTTCAATAAAAATAGCATGTTAATAAATATTGAATTAGATAAAAAAAAAATCTATACATACATATTTTTGGCATGTTTTAGTCATTTTAGGATTTTAGCCCGTTTAGCCTGATTTGGCCCACAACCCATGTAGAGTTGGGTTGGGCTTACTAAATGTGTAAAACCCGGGAAAATTAGTAATTTTCAAGAAAAAATGGTAAAATAATAATTCTCATAATGGTTAGGGAAGCGCAGAAAATTCTGCAGATCTCGGATAATGGCAATTTGCGCCCGTTGGGATCGGCTACGTGAAGTCTGGTATTGAATGTTTCATCAAATTCATGGGCGGTCGAAAATATTTTACGATTTTCCACAGGTGACAAAGTCGCCCGGTGACTCTAGGGACAAGATTTTTATGAAAATTTAGGAATCGAGAGCGACTTGGTGGATTTAGTTAAAATAAATTGGTGAAAATAAATAAATTATTGCGAGGGCGAAGCAGTTAAATGAGTGATTGACATGGTAGCGATGTAGGTCATGTCCCAGTATTAAAAAAAAAGAAAAAGAATTAAGAAAAAAAAAAAGATAAGGGAAGGAAAAAAAGGAAAGTAAGGGAGAGAGGGCCACATTTTGGGCGGAGAAAGAGAGTGAGAGGAGAGAGAGAAAAAGGAAAAAAAGTTTTCCTTCTCTCTCTCTAAGATCTAATCCAGTACGATCGGTTTAAATTCGTCTGAGCGAGAAGAAAAGTTGATCCATGCATGTATTCTGACTTAGTTCTGAAATCTTGGGTTCGTCGAGAACTTCACGAGGTATGGAATTTTCTTACTTGGAATATTTCTAGCCTAAAGATCATTAAATCGCTTGGGGTTTTCTTTGAGGCCGTAAATTTCATTCCCAAAATCTTGGGATTGAATATAGGAATTTTTAGGAATTTTTGGGACTGTTTTCGGACAGTTCGGGCTAAATTTTCGAGACTGTTTTTGGACAATCCGGGTTGAATTTTCGGAATTATTTTGAATGATCCGGATAAGTCCCTGCAGGATTGTTTTTAAAAGCGGTCAAGGCCCAGGTGAGTTGGCTTTGATCCCAGGACCAATGTCTTCTGGTTTTGTGGTGTATTTTGGTATCTGATGGTCGGTGATGAACCGTAGAAGATTTAAGAAGGTGTCATGTTTTATATGGGTCCGAGATTTAGGCCATTTTGTGTGTATTGTTGGAAAAATAAATAATATGTTGTAAAAGTCATGTTAATATGTGCTTGCGTGATGTATTAACATGGAAATTATGATGAATAGAAATTATATGTAGGAAATATAATTATCCGGAAATTATAAATGTTGCATGTAGCTCTTATTGTGCATGTAGCATGACATAACATGAAATGGCATGATTGCATTTCATATGCACGGTCACATTGTGTCGAGTTGGGTGTGGGTGCATGGTACTGTTATTCACCATTCTTGGTGAATGTGTAGTAAGCTAAGAAATGGGACAACTTCCAAAATCGAGACTCACGGTTGTATAAAACAATAGCCGTACAAATCAATGTGTTTAGGTGAAGCGAGATGTGAGATTCCCCTACCCTAAGGTGAAAGACCCAAATTTTATTTTTGGAATCGACGATGGATCTAGTGATGAAAGCTGCGGAAATGTTCAAGGCGTGGCGAAGCCTCGTGGTGAGACTCGAAATTCGCAACACAAATAAACACACTGATTTGATAAATTAAAATTGAGGGTTGTCCACGGTTTAAGTCATCAAGTGAAACATCAATGACTGGTTTTCCACACTTGGCGTTGCAGGTGCGAGCCGGGCCTGAGACGGGTCAGGCAATGAGGTCTCCAACCTGCTGAAGGATACCAAACATTCCAAGGCAGGATTGCATTATTTATATGGAATGTGATTGGATTATCCATACACGAAACATCTCATACAGGATTGCATGATTTCATGTTTGACATTGCATATGCATTTTAGGTGGGGAGTAGCTCTTGTAGGAGAATTTTTCTACTGAGCATTGCTCACCCCGTTGTGGGACCCCCTTTTAAGTACAGGGGGGTGTACAGGGAGACGGCACTCCGACGAGGCCATGATTATAAAGGAGGTCAATGCGTAGCCTTGATATTACCTTTGTAAAAATATCATTTTGTATAAAAGAATTGTAAATTCAAATTTTTTTGGGATTATTGTCAAATAGTCTGCATGTAATTATGGTAAAGAGGGTCGTGATAAGACTTTACGAATTGTAATTGCCGACATTTTCATATTTTAGATTTAAATGTGGAATTAATGGGTCTCTAGAAGGGATGTATATTGGGAGATGACACGGACCATGGTCAATACTACTTACCGAGACCTTGGATGGTTATGATTATAATCGTTATACGTGTTGTATGTTGGGTAGAACTCCCTGGGGTCAAAGGGAGACTCGTCGATTGTGAAACATAGATCCCACAATAATATAAATACAGCAGTATCGGGTCACCCGAAATCCATTGTGACCTGTGGTTGACAAGTTGTCACTGGGACCCTTGACACACTACACTGCATCGTAGCTAGGTTAACGATTACCTAGGAGCTCCTGACATGGGGGTATCCACCAAAGGTTTTCTGATATTTAGCTCTCATTATGGCCACAGATCAAGAAGAGTTAGTGTACAAATACCTAGGATTAGGGTTGATGGTATAGGAACAACACTGCAATGTGCATCGATCGCTTTCGTGTTCCAATATGTCTGTCTTTGAGGTAATGTGGGTCAGGAATATATGCGGCTGATAGAATCATAAAAAAATTGAAGAACACTAGGGTTAGCAAAACGTAACCTTAGTGGGTTCGAAATGGTAATGCCACGATTACACAGGAATGAAGTAATATTATGTTTGGGCATTATGCACCACTAACGTGATAAATGAAAAGAGAGAATTCAAATTGCTATCTTAACTTGTGCAGATGGCAAGTCGAGGGCGCGAACGTAGAGGTCGTCCATGAGGCAAAGAATCGACCACCGCCCCTCTGCTTTGACCGCAGGCCTTTATAGCGCTATGGTGTCGTGTACTGATGTTATTGCCTTCAAAGAAGCTGGGGCTGGGAGTCAAGGGGGTCCAAGTAACCTCTACCGCCATAAAGACATCATCCACCCATACTTGTGTGGAGGGGGTCCAATGGTAGCTAATCATTGGTTCAAACAAGTGGAGAGGATTTTGGAGGCTATGGAAATCACCTTTGATGCTACGTGGATCAGGCTATCCACATTTCGACTAGAGGGTGAGTCCTGAGCAGTGGTGGATTAAGAGTCTCAAGGCGATCCCGAGACGATGACATGGGGAGAGTTCAAAGAGCCTTCACTGGTAAGTTTTTCCTAGCATTCCAGCATGCAAATACCCCAGAGCTCCCTCGAAATACTAAAGGAAATATGATCGGTGAGCCCAATACGTAGCCAAGTTCACCGAGTTGGCAGGTGTTTCGGACTATACGGCCGCTTTACAGGCCATAGTGTGGAAGTTCGAGGATGGCCTGAAGTTGTCCATCCAGGCAAGATCAGGTAAGACCCGAGAAATTCCACCTGGAATAAGGGCAAAATCTAATTTTGATTAAAATTTTAATTACGCTAAGTCCGTACTAATTCTCTGGTGACCCTCGGACGACGAAACGGATTGTACCGTTGATTCGCCCTCGCCGAAACTAATAGCAACAAAATTTCGCGAAGTTACCGAGACAATGAGTTTCCAGACGCTTTTCGAGGGCACGTGACGTGCCGTAAATCGCTTTTCGATAATTAAAGGCGCATATAGTATGTACCTCATACCATAAGCGGCATGAATGGTAAATAACGAAAATCTGACTACCGGAAGATAACCCGAATATCAAATCTGAAAGAGGGATATATGGCCACTTTAGGAAATTTTGTGTTTCTACAAAGAGGACAAGATAAAGAAATATTCTCTCCTTCAAAAGATCAGTTAAAAACGTGAGGAACAAAAATGGTGATCCAGTAGCTGATTTCTTGAGAGCTTTTTAGAGAGAGAGAGAGTGCTTCTCTCTAAGATCCTGGCAATCGACCGCTGGATCTAAGACTTTGAGTGGAAGAAGGTGGGAACGTCCCACGCTGAGCAGCTACGCGTGGACCCCTGGCCCACAGCTTTGACAACTCCAATAGAGGCAGCATTTTCTCTCCGCCTGCATTCCCATTTTGGGCGGTTTTTCCATGTTTCGGTTGGTTTGAGGTCGTATGTTGAAAGTGATGCGCCCCAAAATACTGACCGACCATACCTTTTTATTTTTCCACCATCCGAGACTGCCCAGAAATTAGGCTGTTTCGATGTCTTTAATTCCAGAATTTTCATTTTAAATCATGGTTTTGTATGGAAAAAGGCCAGAATGGGTTTGAGGGATCACATCCCAAAACATGGACCATTGTGGAATTTTTGGAGATTCTTGGCCGCCCGTGACACCCAAAACTCGCAGGGTCATGTGTTGAATCTGTGTACAAATTTTATGTTTGCATGCATGGACCTAAATAGCTATGGAAACGTTTCAAAAAATTGGGAACCCAGATGAGCGGGTCAGGCCTGGGTGGGATTCACTCGCTTGGGACCGAATCGGGTGTTTTGTGATAATTCTATTAATAAATTATGCTTGCGATTAAGATAGATCTAATTAATGGGTAATCGCCCACCAAGAGGAACCGATGGGAGGGGGCGGCTGCCCGGACAGCCCACTTGCTCATTGGACCCAAAATAGTCCCTGCTTGTGTGAAATGATAGGGAATTGTCCATGTGTCGTGCTTGAAATGGTATGAACTAATGGTTTATTATGTGTGTAACTGACAAAGCTAAGATATTGCCTTATGTGTTAGTTCAACGACAACACAAATTACACTAATTAAATCACAAGTATAAGCCAATGGAAATGATTTATGAGTTGCTCAAGTGAGCTACATCATGATGAGCAAGATGTGTTAAATTACATGAGTGTAATTTGTAGTCGATTGAAAATATGCATATTGTCACATTGTAAATGGTTTTGTCATACTAATGTATTTCATATGCACTGGTAAAATCCTAGAGTTAGTGAGTGCATGACAAGGTATTTTTATAAAACTTGATATGATATGTAAAGGTGAACTCAAAGGATGATATTCCTGAGAATTGGGTCAGAGATAGGCCAAATGTATCACTTCTTTTGACGAGGACTCATGACTGCTTCCTAAAGCTCACCAACCAATTCACTTCGAGGGTAGTCCGAAGACACCAATACGTAGTATATTTTAAGAACAAAAGTTTTGTTTTGAAATGTACTATTTTCTCACACATGGCTTTTCTAGGGCAAGTGTGGAGTGAGCTTCTGAGGACTCGTGACATGGGGTGATCATGGTACATTCAAGTAGCAGATCATGTATTTACTTGAGTGTGTGTTTACTTTGGAGCATTGCACTGCACTTAGTGCAGTAGCCCACTCTAGTATATTCTCCTATCAGCTTTAGTTTCCACCCGTCGGGACCCCTTTATTTCAGTACAAGGGGAGCGCCGAGAGGATGTACCGGGCCTTAAGGTTGATTTTGAATAGTTTATTATAAATATGGTTCTTTGACATATAACATGTAATAGAACTTGTAGATTTAAATATATGTCAGATATAAAACAAAAGTGTAATCAACCAAGTGTAATTACCGAGACAATCGAGAATAGTTGTGATATGTATTTAATATATTAGTTGCAGCCCACAAGGTCATTGATATATTGTGGTTACATTGACTTGGGACAAGTATTTAAAAAGGCATTGTATTTGGTAGAGCTCCCCGTGCACAAAGTTAGAGACTCCCACCGATTCTTCAAGTAGGTTGGTAACCCGACATCCAGACTCTGTATTCCGGGCGGGTCACTGTAGTCAACGACCCCTAAGCCAGCGTCAGCCAAAGAGATCTCCTCCACAATACACTGACTAAGGCTCGGGACTCCGCTATGCACATGTATAGAGAGAGAGATAGAGGAGTGCACGGTATCCGAGCTTTAGGTACTAGTAGGGAGAAGAGGAAGGAAGACAAATTCTCTTCTATTTTTGTGGTATGTGGTGCAAGACTTCACTGAGTGTTTCGTGGATCAGGCTCACATTATCAAAGCCAGGCCATCGTGGCTTTACCCAGTTTAGGGGCCACATGTTTCATTGTCATCACCGGGATATGTGAGCTGGATTTCCCCAAAGGCAAGTGATCCCTGGTTTTTGACTAACGATTCTCTGGGTCATCAGCGTGGACAGCGCGAACTAGCTTTGTTCCTTCAATGGCCAAAGGACTCAAGATTAGTCTTAGTGGGTGTTGGTCAGGCTTCCTGGCGTTACGCTGTGACAGGGCCATGTGAGACTGTATACGAGGTCAGAACAGGTTCACTGCCGAGACATTAGGGGAATCATGGTTTGTCTAACGCCGATCACACCACACAATCGAAACACCGACAATCCAATGATATGCAGACAGCTTCCACACCTCGCTTTACGGGCTAAGATATCATTTTGATTCTGTGCAATTTACTTTGTGGTCGCATCTAGTGTGGATGTTTTGGTTTAGAGGTGGAGACCTCGGGATGATTTCGTTATACAATAGCCTCCCTAGGATTAGGGCAGGCGACTGACCGATATGTCGAGATCATGGAGTTATGCATCTAAGGGATTCTCATTCAGATTGACGACATCTGCAATGGATTTACATCTGATTTTGATCATTCGTGGCATGTGATCATTTGATCATTACACCAGTCGCCATTGACCAGATATAGAGATTATCGCCTACACACGAATCCGCATCCCTGCACTCTTCGTGGGGAGCACAGATACTTACCCTGATGCTGTACTTACTCCGCATTTGAGCTGATAATCGATATGGTCAAGCAGCGTTTCACCCTATAGCTACGAGGGGGAGATGTGGATTTGAGCCCACTCGAGTGGTTTCAGAGTATGAGGACAGCCCTTTCTCCAAACAAGCTTCTGCTGGATTACCTCCCAAAGACAAGGATGTGGACTTTGTCATTGCTGCACCTGCAGTCGCCCATTTCTATGACTTGGTTTAATGACACCCTTTGAGTTGCAGAATTCAAGGTCCAACTGTAGGGATTGTTGGACAAGGGCTTTATTAGACCGAGCACTTCACCATGGGCCGCTCCGGTTCTATTTGCGAAAAAGAAGGACAAGACCCTTCGATTGTGCATTGATTACCAACAGTTGAACAAGGTTACAATCAAGAATCGTGACTACCAAGGGGATCACTGATTCAGCTTGACCAACTGAGAGGGGTGTGAGTCCACTCCAAGATAGATCTTCACATCTAAGCAATTAATCAATTGAGAGTTGGGTGGGAGGTCGATATCCCAAGACAACATTTAGGATGCTGCAATGTGGTACTTGAGTTCACAGTGATGCCCTTCGGGTTGACGAATGCACCAACGGCATTCATGGATCTCATGCATAGGGTATTCTAGCCCTATTTGGATAGGTTTGTTGTGGTCTTTGTTGACGACATCATGATCTACTCCAAGTCTGAGGAGGAGCATGAGGATCATTTGCGGATTGTTCTCCATGCACTCAGGGACCATCAATTGTATGCCAAGTCTGGTGAGTGAGAGTTTCGCTTACTAGGCAGATTCTAGACACGTCGTGTCGCTGGGTCGCAAACCCCGAAGGTAAGGAGGTTGTTATGTTGGGGAGAGGTCGGTCAAGTCTTCGAGACATGCGCTGATTGGCAGGATCTTATAGGCGGTTTATTGAGGATTTCTCTCTGCTAGACGCACCTATGACTAGATTGACCCGGAAGGGGGTCAAGTTTGAGTGGGATGACCTGTGTGAGAAGGCATTCCAGGAATTGAAAAGGAGGCTTACTACAACTCCTATTCTAATAGTCCCAGAACAGGGACAGTGGCAATACTGCAGACTCGTGATGCTCTAAGGACTGACTCGACGTGGTCTTGATGCAAGTCGAGAGATGTACTTATGGTTCTAGATACCTAAAGAATCATGAGCGTAATTACTCCTACACATGATCTAGAGTTAACAACATTCTTTGCCTTAAAGTTTCGCACCACTATTTGTATGGTGAGTGTCTGAAGTGTTTTTAAACCACAAGAGTCCTCAAGTATATTTTCAATACTGGTCTCAACATGAGGCAACGAGATGGATGAAGTATCCGAGGATTATGATTTCACTTGCATTACCATCCCTGCAAGGCAACGTAATGGCTAATGCACTCCAATCGGAAGTCACGAGTACCGGCTTAGTGTAGCTTTTCAGAGTGGTAGATAATTAGATAGTGGGATGCCTTAGGTCAGAGTATGCTGATCAAGCTGTGGAGCACTAGGGAGTTTGGTAGCAATGCCATCCTTTATTGAGTAGCGGTCGAGTCCTGGCAAAGATGAGATATCGTCCCATCGTGACCTGATACAGCCAGTATTGTGACGCCAAGGCTAGGCCATCCACACATATGGTAGTCTTCGTTATAGGGGACAGGTCGTGGTTCCCCAGTTGACTGATCTGAGAGAGGAGATCCTCTGGGAGTTCCCACCGGCTTCTCGACCGTCAGGCATCCGGGGAAGTGGTACAAGATGTACCCCGTGATCTTCGTCTGGCAATATTAATTGAGCGACAGTTTCACATCGTTGGGATTTTGTTCGACAGTTGTCTCACGGTCAATGTTACCGAAAGAATTAAAGACGCCAGGCTACCCAAATTTAGAGGTAGCAAAGTGGAAATGGGCAATGCTCACTTACGGATTTTGTGACCTACTTTCCAATGACACAGCAGTAGGTACGGGATGTCAGAGTGGGTTATAAAGTGGATTAGCCTCACTAAGTCGACACACTCTCTAACTGGGTGGTGGATGACCTTCACACCTGAGGAACTTACCCGACTCGTATATTCGTAGATCACCGGGTTACATGGAGTTGTCGCCTCTATCATATCTGACAAGGATCCCAAGTCACGACAAACTTTCAAAAGAGGCTCCCAAAAGGCTACGCTGGGACATACCGACTCCACGATACCACATTCTCATCCGTAGATGGGATGGTCGGGGCCTGAGGACCAGATTTTATATCATGTCACGAGATCCTATTCCTGATCTTAAGGCAAATGGAGGAGACTTACCCTGTACTTAATTCGCCTACAACAATAAAGTATCGTGAGTTATTCCCGATGACAATCCCTAGCGAGGACTTATATAGAGGCCGCGCCGATCCTCGATTTGTCGACAGAGCAGAGGGAGAGCACTCCATCACCGGGTCCCGATTCGATTCAAGACACCTCTCAGAAGGTGATCATGACTAGGAAGTGTTCTATCAGGCCGTGATCGCATTGCAGAGCAACGCCGATAGACGACGTCAACTCCTAGATTTCGTGCGGTGGGGCATCGCTTCAAGGTGATGCCTAAGAGAGAGTGGTCGGGATTCGCAAGCGAGGAGCCAGGAGCCAAGGTATAATGCCCTTCGAGATATTCAGAGGGTGGGTTACATATCGCTTGGTGCTACTCATCGAGTTTATCAAAATCCATGAGGTGTTCCACGTCTCCATGCTTCGAAAATATACTCCGCATCCAACCTACGTAATGACTGAGAGATTGATCGTTGACACCGCATGGGACCTTCGAGGAGGGACCACAAGGTATCTTGGATAGTCGAGATCAGGGAACAGCATCACAAATCATAAAGAAACAAAGCCAGGAACATCAGAATGATATAATGGAACACAGAGATTTATAGCAGTCATCACCTGAGTCAGAGTGATATGGAACTCAACATTTGTAATAATAACAAATAACATAAGAATTCAAATAAACTCATTATAGAAAGTCAATCAACTGTCATTCGTCGAACAAAGAACAGCCAAATGTCAGTTCAGAAGTCCCGCATCCCGGATGATCAACGATCGCCGCCAAATCCGTCGCGTAACTGGCAGATCCAAAGTCACAAGTTCCAGATACCCGAACACTACTGTGTGATAAACAGATTTAACGACGATTTAAACTCAAGAAAGTCAGTTAGAAAGTCCACTGCAACAACGAAAGAATCGTCTCAACAACTGACGAGATGAACACGTCGCAAAACATTTAAACAACGTTTCGTTAAACTAACAAAGTTTTTAAGATATAAGTAAGTCATATATTAACACACTCAAATGTACATAGAAATGACAAATAGCATAGTAGTATAGAAGAAAGAAAAAGCAATATTTCTCCCAAGAATCCCACCCAAAACCCATCTGTCCCTGTCCATGACAGAATAGGCAAAGCTCGATCCTACCAACTACGTGTCACCGTATAGTTATCTGCAAAGTCCCAGTGAGGTTTCATTAAACTCCACTTAGGTAGGAAATTTCCTACTTGGAATATTTAGCCTAAAGTCATTTAATGGTACGTTTTCTTTAAGGCCATGAGGTCAGAATTTCAATCCCAAAAAATCTCGGGACCGAGTGTAGGAATTTTTGGAATTTCGGGACTGCTTTCACAGCCCCGATTGAATTTTGGGTACTTTTTTTTTTTCAAAGGCCTGGACCGGGGATTAAGGTTTGGTTTTGATCCTGGATCTAATATTCCTAAGTTTTGTGGTGTGTTTTGGTATCATTTAGCTCAATGATTTAACTGAAGGGACCAAAATATGCCCTGTTTTATATGGGTCCGAGATTTGGATCATTTTGTATGTATTGTTGAAAAAATAAATAACATGCGATTATATGTAAAAATCATGTTAATATGTGCTTGCGTGATGGAAATTGTGATGAATGAAAATTATATGTAGGAAATATAATTATCCGGAAATTATAAATGTTGCATGTAGCTCTTATTGTGCATGTAGAATGGCATAGCAAGAGCTGCACGCTCTTCTCACTTACTGTATTTCTATGCACGGTCACATTGTAGCTGAGTCAGTGTATGCATATAATCGTTATTCACCATTCTTCAGACGTGTGGTGAGCTCTTCGTGAAATGGGAACGTCCAAACTAGACTCACTAGCCATAAAAACAATAAATATAAATCACGTGTTTGGGGGTGAAGTAAGATGTGCAAATTTCCGCCCCAGGGTGAAAGACCCAAATTTTATTCTTGGTCAGACATATGGATCCAGCGATGAAAGTTCCATAAAACAACAAGGCGTGCGGCTTCACTGGGTGAGGTCCTCGGAAATTCAGAACCAAAATAAACACAACGAGATTTGATAAATTAAAATTGAGGGGTTGTCCATCGGTTTAAGTCATCAGAAACACCAATGACTGGAGCCTTTCCACACTTACTAGGCGTAAGGAGTCGGTCAGACTTGGCCACAAGAGGAGTCCCATCTCATACACAGTCGATGACTCAGCATCCGCTACAAGATCGTAGCTCATCTCACATACGATTGACGTTTTCTATGTTTGGACATTAGATGCAGTTATTTTGTGTGGAGTAGCCCTTTGTAGGAAAAATCTCTACTCCGCATTGCTCACCCTTATTGTGGGATCCCCTTTCAAGTACAGTGGGTGCACAGAGATCGCGCCCTGACGAGGCCTTCTTCCGTGATACGGCTGGAGGCCTGATGTGGCCTGATATTACTGTAAAACATCTTTTGTATAAAATAATTATAACTAAATTCTTTTAGGACTATTGTCTAAATAGTCGGGTATGTAATTATGGTAAGAGGACTGTGGTCGGACTCTTACGAACTGTAATTAAGTGTTTTATTTTCATATTTTAGATTTAAATGTGAGTGAATGGGTCCCGGTAAAGGGATGTATATTGGGGATATGGACAGATGGACCATGTGAGTTCAATACTACTTCTGTTGAGACCCTGGATGGGTTATGATTATACTATTATACAGGTTGTATGTTGGGTAGAACTCCCCAAACAAAGGAGACTGCGCCGATTTTTACGAAAATGAATCCGTCGTGGGACGACGGTGGTATCGGGTCACCCGAAATCCACAGGAATTCCACGGGTTGTCAATGGGACCCCCGGATTTTGGGTGTCACAAATAGTTAGCCCGAATAGAAATGGGTCGAAGTGGCCTAGCCCATTTTGACCCATGGCCAGTGCCCCAGGCAATGGTAGGACTAGCCCATTTCCCATCTCTAATGTTAAGTGCAAGACTAGTATTGTGATACATGGAAAAGACTATGTCGATAAAGTGGCATATGATCGTTATGATCCTTATTAGTTTCTTTTCATAATAATGACTTTATGATGTGACCAATATGAGAATGGATTTATCTTAAACTATTCACATTATGTTTGTTATTAAACCATAGTGGTAAATAATGTCACATGGGCCAAGTGGGAGACTGTTATACCTTTCCTTTTCCAAGCCCCAAACATGGGCAAACAACATGGAAAGGAAGATGACCCATGTGTGATTATCGAAAAAGATCTTTGGTCAATCAATTAATAAAATGTAATTTCCCAAAATTAATACTTTGATGGAAGATGTATTTAAAGGGAAACCCTAATTGGAATTGGTCCTCTTTCAACCCGTACATATAGTTTTCTCTCTGTCAAAGGAGACTTGTCAAACACAAAAGGGTTAAGAAGGAGAAACACAGTTTTTGGTGACTGCTCTCTAGAAATCAATTGCTCTTGTCATGGATCAAGGTAGACTCTCTTGACTTATTACATGGCTGTGAAAATCATTTTGTTCAAAGATCTTGACAATTATGGTTTATGCAATATTAGAGTTTGATTCACATAATTAGGCATGACAAAAAATTAAAGCTTTCAAAACATGATTGAATGAAATGGTATTGCAATTAAGGCTCTATTTAAATCAAGGAGTTTCTACGAAGAGAGAGGTCAGAATAAAGTCGAGGATTAACTTCTCTCTTTCATGCTTAATGAGAGACATCTTAAGACTTATAAAAGACTTACCCTAAAGAGGTTTAAATAAGATATTTATTGGCATATAAATTAACTAGGGTTGGTATTCAATTATTCTCAAATTCAGATAGCATGAAATCTTCTTTCCTACTTTAGTAGAAAATTCGTATTCCTTTGAGTGCTCTTAGGGCCCTTGAACAATTGGGCGGAGGAGGACACTTGAATGACTAGCACTTAAGCACTCTATGCTATACTTCTTTCACAAAATCAATTTCAAAATAAATATCACTCTAGCCGATTCTCCTTTTCTTTCTTTTTTTCTCTTTTAGCCTTTTTTTCTTTAGTAAGGAGGAATGATTTTTAGCAATTCTTGGCCTGAAATCACCTTTCTATATTTCTTGTTGCGATGTGTGGTTTTATGTCGTTTTGATACAATGGTTTGTTTGTCGTCGTTTTGTTGTGGTGTTTACTTGTATGTAAACGATTTAGACAATAAACCATATTCGATTAAACAAAGACAATAAATCAAATCATGGTCGTCAATATATTATAAAACTGGAGTAATATGTATTCTAGTCATTATAGGATTATCAAATGTGTAAACTTTGAGCCTATTCATTATGCTATTAAACTGATGTTATTTCATTCTCTAAGGTTTTTAGCGAATTTGTTTATGTGTTTTTATAGAATGTATTGCTACTTTGAATCAATAAAATTATTTCCCTTTTAAAAAAAAATCACTCCTCTTCAATACCTCAAAGAGTCTTAGCTAGGTTACTACAAGTAAGACATTGTAGACTTACATATGGTGTTCCATATAGACAAACAATAACTTTTGATCTTTAACGTAGACAAAGTCACTATCTAATAGATTTCTATGATAAAATTAAATTGAAATAAAACTGTCAAAAGACTCAATGTCCTAACAAATTAAAAACATAAAGTCAAAAGACATGAATCACCTTTAGTTTTCCTCACTTAAGGCCAATTTTTACATGATTTTGCAATGGCTTATTTAAATAAAAAAAATATGAAAAAAATAATATAATTTAAATGCTAAGTTACAAATAACAGAATCCAATTACACAATCATCTAATGAACAAATCCAACAACGTTCATTATAACTTAAACATCCACATCCAAAGTATTAGATCTATATTCAAATATATGAGAAAAAGGATAGAAAGATCGAAGATGATAACAAAAGATGCACAAGAAACAAGAGGATTAGCGTTAGAATATGTCCCAATTTCCTAATTTCTATTAATTCCTTTTTGTGAAGGATATTTGATAGGATAATTGCTAATTGTAATATTATTGTAATATTAGGTTTTTTATAGAATAAGGAAAACTTTTAGGAATATCCCTATAAATATTCTTGGTCATGAGTTGAAAAAGTAATGAGAAAGATTCGGTGTGTGCACAGGTGTAAGGGTTATAGAGATTTAGAGTTTTTGTGAGGTATTTTTTTTATATTGTGGGCATCCTAGGGTTTTGTGATTTTGTGATTTTTCTTAATCATCGCAATACTTTGATATTCCAATCTTGTTTTTTGTGGTTTCAGAATAGTTGGAATATTCTCTCTCATTCGTGGATGTAGGCATAGTTGGATGATCCATGTTATGTGATGCCCCAAAACCCGGGGGTCCGTTAACAACCCGTCAACCCATGGAAGACTCGTGGATGTTGGGTAACCCGACACCACACCACCGTGTCCCCTTTTCCGGGACCCATGATTTAACAAAAATCGGACAGAGTATCTTTTGTAAGAGGAGCTCTACCCAAAATACAACATGTATAAAATACCTGGGAACATTGCCCAATATAATACAATGACCTCACTGGGTTCAATTATGAGTGAAAGTAGCCTAACCGGGCCCACTCATCCACACTCCAGAATATATAGGACTAATTACCATAGTCCTCAAGAGTTTAATTACAACACTCTTACAAATATTACAAGTAAATTAAAGTTGTTCAAAGTATTTTTACAATTCTTTTTACCCGCAATACAAGCTAGAACTGGTTTTGTTTTCCAAGCTTCTTTACAAAAAATTAATTACAAGCCACAACCCGGCTTTCTTCATAATTGCTGCCTCGAGTGAGCGTTGTCCACCTCATATATGCACGAGGGGTCCCCACGATCGGGTGGCTGTCTGATAGAGAATAAAAAATTCCTACAAGGCTACTCCCCACCTATAAGTGCACATGCAATGCCATTTCACACATTCAGAAATAAAAACATACATTTCTAATCAATTGTCTACATGCCATGGATGAGAATATGACTCACCCTGTCCAATGTCCCAAGTCCTCACCGACTCCCTCACACATGTATATGCCAAGTGTAAAATCTTGTCATTGGTGTTTCACCCAATGACCCTTTATCCAAAACAAAAGCTTTTGTTTTAAAACTTATTGGACATCCTCCGATAAATCGCTTTATTCAAAGCCATTGGACTATCTACAATAAACAACTTTATTCAAAGCATTGAGCAGGTCTCAGATAAGCTTGACTTTTATTCGAAGCTATGAATGCACAATGAGACTTCTGTTGGGCGTAGTCAATGCAAAGAGCTCACCACCCGCTCACGAGAATGATGAATGATTATGACCATGTACACGCACCCATTTAATGCGATGTCCTCGTGCATATGAAATGCAATTATGCCCTTCCATGCCTATACCATGCCATATATATGATGAGTGCTATATGGACATTTTAAACCATGCATAATACCCATGCATCATTTGGACAATCATATCAATTAACATACAATTTCCAAATAAACCACACAATAGATGTCAACATATTATACACACATATATTGACATCTACAAGTAATCACCAATCAAGCAATGACTTACATTATACCAGAGCTTAATTGTGACACCATGTCCACAAAATAGCCTCTGACCAAGCCATGCAATGACCTTGTACATACACAAACATCACAAGCCAAACCATTAGAACACACAATTTCAACCAAGTATATCACTCAATTCAAGCAATGATATACTACGATCATAACATACGAATGTGGAAAAGAAATACGGACCTGAATCATTAAACAGCCTAAGTTGTAGCAGTCCTGAAAAATGGACAATAACTTGAGCTATAGAGGTCCGATTCAGGTGATTCAAAAACCTAACATCAAGTTCTCAGATAGAGCTACAACTTCCTTGAAGGATACTAGTCCAAATTCTCACTTTTTCCCAACCTAAAATCAGTCCCAAAAATCTGGACATCATAAAGGGTCAAAACATGACACTATTCCCATAACCCATTATTTTGCCAAATAGACCCTTAGGGCATTAAAACTCAACCAAACAACCCCTAGAATGGAAAATGAACCAAAGTAGGAAGAATCCCTACCTCTTAGAGCATAGAAGAAACTTTAGGAAGTCCCGTGAGCACTTCTTAAATCCCAAACCTTTGATTTTCTGAACTCCTCACTTGAATCCTCGGTGAAATCCTATGTTTTCAGTACCCACACGTAGCCCTCGTCGAGTAGATGAACTTTCGTTCTTGATCTGATGAATTCCGACCGACAAAACTCCGTGGATCAAAGAGAGAAGTTTGGATTTTTTATTTTCTTTTTCCTTTTTTCTCTCCCTATCTGTCTCACGTCCAAACACCAGTAGAAAGCGATTGTTTTTCCCTTTCTTTTTTTTTTTCCTCATTTCACCCCTTTTAATATATTTTTAAGTTTTAATTGCTTGATCCACGTCGCGCCACATGTCACAACTTGTTCAAGCCCATTTTTACCCCGAAACGATTTATTTCATCTCGGTTTAAGTTCAAATTATTTTAAAATAAACTTTACTAATTCATTTTTCACTTTCAAAATTTTTTACGAAAAATAAGTTTTTTGGGTCTAACAGGACAACCGACACCCGAAAAATTGAAAAAAAATCTGATTCGCCGAGGTCGATGATGAAAATTTTAAGGTAACTAGATTTCACGAGACAAATCCAACGGTGAAGTTCGTTTAGTCCTCCGATATCTAGAAAAAATTTCAGGCTTCCCTGAACCATTTCGGCAAGTTTACTATTTTTGCCATTTTTTTAGAAAAATTAATTTTTTTTCCTAAGTTTTACATGGTAAAACCCTCATGCATCTTTACATAGATTTCTTTATCTTTGTATTCTTGTACATTAAAGCTTCAGCGATTCATAACACCAACCATGAATTATTCTCCTCCAAAAAAAAAAAAAAAGAAATATTTGTCCTCTCATTAGATTATTCTAGACCCAAACATTGTTACTGATTTTTTCTTTGATCATGATTGTTTTATGATTCATTCGAAAAATACTAGGAAAAGAAAAAAAATGCTAAGAAAAATAATATGATTTTCTTATGTTTGGTTTCACCGTAGAAAATACAAAAGAAAATTAAATATAATTAAAATTTCTCAAAATTTTACATATTTTAAAATTCACAGTCCTTATATAATTGAGAGAAACAAATACATTGAGTTTGAATAAACATATAGAATTAATTTATTAAGTTTAAACATATTTTTTATTTTACTTCAAGTTTTCTTTTTTTCCATTTTTCTCTCTATTTTCTTTCCCTAATACTTTCTAGGTTCAATAGAGCCTTAGAGGGTGTTTTTTTTATTACATATTTTTAAAATTTGTAGTCCTTATATAATTGAGAGAAACAAATACATTGAGTTTGAATAAACACATAGAATTAATTTATTAAGTTTAAACATAATTTTTATTTTACTTCCAGTTTTCTTTTTTTCCATTTTTCTCTCTATTTTCTTTCCCTAATACTTTCTAGGTTCCAAATAGACCTTAGAGGGTGTTTTTTTTTTACTTAGATTGTTTATTTTTTCCTTTTTGCATAACTTATTTGAGAATTTTTTAAAATTTGTTCTAAATACAAAAAACCAAATAGCTTTTTTCTACTCAGAAAAAGCCATACTTGAATCTATACAAAATATTTTAAAATTCACATGGAATATTTCAAAATATTTTAAAAACACGAAATATTTTAAATTTTGTTTTCATCAATCTATTATTTTTAAATTACATATATATATATATATATATATATATATATATATATATATATATATATATATATATATATATATATATATATATATATATATATATACTTATATTCTATTTTGAATTATATAAAATAAATAAATAAAATAATTTTTTTGTAAGAATGATAATAATAAATTATTTATCACTTAATAATTTTATTATTTTAATATTATTATCATTTATACAAATATGATTTTATTTTATTATAATAATAAAGGTGATTTGATGAAAAGAACTTTTAAAAACTAAATTTCAGAAATCTAATCATTCATTAATTTTTCTTATCTCATTTTGACAAAAAATACCCTTTTTCTTTTCTTGTAAAATAGTATTTTCTTTTCAAAGATATATGTAAATACATGAAATGACAAAGGACATTTTTGTTCATTATGAGTCATTCTCCAAGAAAAAACATGAAAAAAATTAGCTTTACAAATTTTGAGTTATTTAAGTTATTTTAACCAAATATTTCTATTCTTTAGAAAAAAATCAAAGTTATATTATCATTACACAAACAAGTACTCACTTAAATGATTTTTTTTATATATTTAAGATGTTGATTTTAAGCATATAAAAAACAAACACGTAATACTTAATAAAAACATAATATTAAAAAAACAAATGATTTAGTACTTAATAATATTAAGCCTTATTCAACATTCATCTAAATAAAAGTTTTATTCAACATTAAATAAAAAAAAACAAACGCACCCTAGAAAAATTGTCAATGAATGAAATATAGTCTTTTTCAATTTACTTTCCATAGCCTATCACGAAATTTACTCCGCAATCAAAAAGCTATCAATTGATCGATTGTAAGCCTTTCTATTAGCTTTTCATAATTTTTAAGAATCAAATCGTTTGGATAACTATTACAAAAGTACTGCCCAAAATGCTGAAACATGTTTATGATATGGGTCCTGTTTGGGTCAATGACTTAATTAAAACTTATTTTATAAGAGCTTATTAGATGAGAGCTTATGCCATAAGTACTTTATTCAATAAATTATTTGTGTTTGGATACATATTTTAAAAAAACACTTATGCATTATTTTAAGGTGTTTAAATAAGAACTTATTGAAACACTTATAAAATTGAAGTGTTTGAATAAATAAGCATTAATTTCTCCCAATTTTTTAAAAATTTAAAAAAAATTAAAGAACTAAAAATTAATATTATATATATATATATATATATATATATATATATATATATATATATATATATATATATATATATATATATATATATATATAATATCATAAAACCATGATAAAAAATTTAAAATAAAGTAAAGATTCACAATATACTAAAAACATTTATCATTCAAATGTAATCTCTAGTATACAAAATAGATAATTAACCATTCTCACATCTTCTCTATTGTTTCATATGCATCAAAGAGATTATAAAAAACAAAAATATTATGCTTTTTCTTCTTCATTAAAATATTTGGGACCCTTTCTATAAATTGGAACATGATATACCCTGAACTCATAGTTATTTAAGGCGCATCGAGGCACAAAAGCCTCTTAGGGTCTTGAGGCGTAAAGCGCATTGAGTCGCAGGCTTTTTTAAGTGATGCGCACCATATCGAATATAAATAAATATTACAAACATTTCCAAAACAAAATAAAAAACATCATTAATGTTTCTTATCATCACAAAAATTCTATGTTCAAAAACAAAATAAACACTTATGGATTTGCATCAAATTCTAAATCAAGAAAATCATTATCAATATCATTCTTCTCATCATCAATAGAATTTTTCATATTTTTTTCAAAAATTTACCTATTTTTACATAAATTTTCAGAATTTCTTTTTCTATTTGTTTTCATTATTTTCCATTTTTTTTCCTATTTTTACATACTTTTTTGGATTTTATTTTTTATTTTTTCATTATTTTTCAATTTTTAATAAAAAAAATTTCGGAATTTATTTTCTATTTTTTTCATAATTTGTTTTTACATAATTTGTAAGAATGATAGTTTTGTCATAGATGATCGATTTTTTAGGTTTATATATAAGCTTTTTTTTATAAGCTTCTCCATTAAGCTTATTGAAATAAGCTAAAATGGGCTTATGGGAGAAGGGTTATAAGTTATTTTTATAAGCTCTTTCAAACACTTATAATTTTTATCAAAAATACTTATGCGATAAGATAAGTTCAAATAAACTGTAAATAAGGTCTCCCAACCGCACCCATGATAGTAAAACTCTCCAATTCTCTCCTAACTCAACCTTAAAGGTTTTTCAAAATTCTAGAGATCCCTAAGTTTCTAAAAGCTCACTATTATACTTTTCATTAAAATCTTTTTTTCCCCACTTAATCTTCCTCCAAAAATTTAAAATCCTTCAAGAGAAATCTTTTTTAGAAAGATTCGATAAGTTGTTCAAGTTCACATGCTCTTGATCACGTGCCCGTTCATGCCCATAAAAGTTTAAGGAGATAGGGAGACTTCATGCAAAAATAAATCACGATTAATTCAAATGCAATTTAAAATAAAGAATCAATCTCATATTACTACATAAATAAAAAGTCAAATCATGCAATTAAAAAGAAACAAAGAATCAATCCCATGCCTATAAAAATACAAAATCAATTTTGTAAAATTAGAAATTATAATATCAATCACAAATATATTTAAAAATCAAAGATTATATATATATATATATATATATATATATATATATATATATATATATATATATATATATATATATATATATATAGGACTTTTTCTAGAAGAACATTTTCTTAGCTGATAAGCATAATTTAATGAAATATGATATAATTTTTTTTATAAATTAAGAAAATATCTGCAAATTATTTCTATTCGGAATGCAATTAATAAAAATCCATCTACAGAAAGTATGACTCTTGAAATATCTTTCTAAGGAACTAATCTCTTATTATGAAATTTACTTTCTTTAGGTTATAATGATCTCTATAAAGGCGATTTTGTGAAGGATTTTTAGTAAAATGTGAACATTTTTATTTTATTTTTAGTAAAATCGAATAGTTTTTATAAATAAATAGAAATCCGTTTAAAAGGGACGAATAAAGCGACTGCGAAAGTAACCCTTTTGTTAAAAACCCAAAAAGAAATATAACAATGCCTTAATTTGGACAAGTTTACCCTTCTAACCACCTCACTTTTATTTCCCTCCAACTTTTTCATCTCCTCCCTCCCACTCATCTTCTCCTCCCTCCCATTCATATCCTTCCTCCCACGGTTCAATCCTTCTCATTGTTTCAACTTCTTCCTTGACTTAAGTTTAGCATAAATAGCTACTAATTTCAAAACCTTGACTTAACTTCCTTCCAATTATAACTTGGCCATAGTTAAGTCCATAATAAATAGCTACTGATGTAAGTACCTTGACTTAACCAACTTAAAGTTGTAACTTAACGATAGTTAAGTCTAGAATAAATAGCTGCGATTTGGGAACGGCTTAACCGCTTCAAGGCGTACTTGCGTATTAAGTCCAACATAAATAGCTATTGATTTCAGAACCTTGACTTAACTTCTTTCCAGTTATAACTTGACGATTGTTACGTCTAAAATAAATAGCTATTGATGTAAGAACCTTGACTTAACCCCCTTTAAGTTGTAACTTAACGATAGTTAAGTCTAAAATAAATAGCTACTAATATAAGGAACTTTACTTAACCCCCTTCAAGTTGTCACTTGAAGGTAGTTAAGTCCAGCATAAATAGCTATTGATTTTAGAACCTTGACTTAACTTCCTTCTAGTTATAACTTGACGATAGTTAAGTCCATAATAAATAGATACTGATGTAAGTACCTTGACTTAACCACCTTCAAGTTGTAACTTAACGATAGTTAAGTCTAGAATAAATAGCTACTGATTTAAGGAACTTGACTTAACCCCCTTCAAGTTGTCACTTGCAGGTAGTAAGTCCAGCATAAATAACTACTAATTTCAGAACCTTGACTTAACTTCCTTCCAGTTATAACTTGACGATAGTTAAGTCTAGAATAAATAGCTACTAATGTAAGAACCTTAACTTAGCCCTTTCAAGTTGTAACTTAACGATAGTTAAGTCTAGAATAAATAGCTACTGATTTAAGAAAGCCCTTCAAGTTGTCACTTGAAGGTAGTTAAGTCCAGCATAAATAACTATTGATTTAAAAACCTTGACTTAACCACGCGAGGATTGTAACTTAGCCCGATAGTTAAGTCTACCAATAACTACGATGTAAGTACGCGACTTAACCACCTTAAAGTTGTAACCTGATGATAGTTAAGTCTAGAATAAATAGTTACTAATTTAAGGAACTTGACTTAACCCTCTTCAAGTTGTCACTTGCAAGTAGTTAAGTCCAGCATAAATAGCTATTGATATCAAAACCTTGACTTAACATCCTTCCAGTTATAACTTGACAATAGTTAAGTCCATAATAAATAGCTACTAATGTAAGAACCTTACTTAACCCCTTTAAAGTTGTAACTTAATGATGGTTAAGTCTAGAATAAATAACTACTGATTTAAGGTTCTTGACTTAACCCCCTTCAAGTTGTCACTTGATGATAGTTATGTCTGGGATAAATAGCTATGGAATAATGCAGAAATTGAATAGCTTTACAATACTCAGAAATTCAATCACAAACTTCTCAACTTAAGATTACATGCAAATAAATTTATACATTTCATAACTTAATTACATATAACAAATTGGCTAACAATGCTAAACAAAATGTTCCTTATCATCACAACTTAATTATATAGACAAATATATCATGTAGAACAATTCAGACGCCATTTTCTCTCATAACCAATCCATAATCTCATCTGAAAGGGAATCAAATGGATGATTGTGTATTAAATACTCAGCATACTTGATCATGAACATCCCACAGTCATCACTACATGATACACATTAACTAATGTTAGATATATTACTAAAGATTAATGAACAAGAAGTCAAAGGAACTTTGAAAATTACTTACGAATTTTTTTGTTGAGGAATATCTTTCAATTGTTAAATATCCCATTCCTTATTGTTAGCATCACTATCACCTTGAATCCCACAATATGCTATGTAATTCAATAAATGTGGTAACAATTTTGATAATGGTTTAATGCTCCCTTGCAACCTTGCATCCCTATTTATGTCAACGATAGGTCGTATATATATATATATATATATATATGTGATTCTTCGTCTGAGTGGTACATCCCAAACATTGATTAGGACGTACACGATATCAACATTAGACCATTTAAGAGAATGAAGAGGTCGATAACCTTTAGCATAATCAACAAGAATGTCATCTTCAAGCAATCTAAATTGATCCATTTTTTACAATGTTCGCTCCATCTTGAATGAGCATTTTGCTACATATATAAACAAAAACGTATATTAGTTAATCATCAACATCATAAGCTTTATTATTACAAAAATTTTTAAATAAGAACATAATTTGAAGTTATACATACCCAAAACATAAACTTTTGGGAGAAAATATGAGGATTTTTCATTTGGGACTTACGAAAATAGAAGAACGCAACATCAATGTGCTAACAATGAAAAATAAATAAATTAGTTTCATACTTTGGTTTTAATTTCAATTAAAAATATGTAGAAATTGCGTATCGTGTCCTTAAGCCATGAGCCATGAGTAACTAGTGACTTGAACCATTGTCAATCAACATACATGAAGTCAATGTCAATTATAGACCTTCAACATCAAAGTAAAATGGATCATTACTGGTTTAATAAATTGTGAAATACACAAATGTACAAGTTCAAATTGTTTATAACTTACTCTTGGTCTTGAGTCATCACAGCCGGAAGGACTCTAATGCTTCTTCAGAGATTGAACGCAAGGGATTAAATGAAGTTAAAGAATATCCAATCTATTTCCTCAATTTCATTCTTTGCGTTGCATCTGTAAAAGGATCTTGAAAAATTCGATATTTTTTAATTTGATGTCTCTTCTTGAAGATTGTAGAAGAAAGGTGGTGGGGTATGACATAGGCTGAAAATTCACTTGGCATGGTTGGAGAACCAAACAACTTGGTGATATCATTAATTGGATCTCATTATCCTTCCCATCTATGGATATGTATATGTATTTGTGTTTGTGTTGAAGGTCTGTGGAAGGTTCCATACCAATGTTCACATCCATATAAATGTCATTTCTCTCTACTTCATTATACGCATCACCCTTCAATCTTGAACGTTAGAGATCATCATTCATATTGCCATTTTCTTTTGTGCTAGATGTTGTGAATATAGAATCATGCACACCCTTATCATTTGAAATCTTTCCCTAAAGTTGCATAGACCAAACAAAAAATTAATAATTAATCAAAATATAAAAGCAAATCATTCAAATATTAGAAGATTTCAATATATGTACTTATCACTAACTTTTAACAAAAGTTGTTTTAGTTCATCCATCTTCCAATTGAGTCCCTTAATTTCTTTATTTAGATAATTGAAATTTGACTATGACGTTTCCTTGAATTTCATAAACTTCATTCATAATTTATGTACATATTGCACATGAATAAGGTGAAGTTAACACTTTTAGCATGTAAATATGATTATTGAAAACATTAATTTTAGTTGAATTTACCTCAATTGGTTGGACATACACATCATTTCTATCTTCAATTGTCATTGTTTAGTAGCAACAGTAACATATGCTACAGTTTCAAAGGACCTTTCATCAAACAAAGACTCATCTTTCTTAGAATTTTGATATGTAGTTGATTGGTCCAAATTTTCTACTAAGGTTCCTTGTTTGCCTAAATGATTCCAATAGTCTTGTTGTTTCTCCTCAATAGAAGGTAATAACAGTGAATGAAAGTATAGCTACAAATATAAAGTAAACTTTAATTAATAGTCGAACATAGTATAATGTATATAATTGTATTTTTATACTTTCAAGGTCGTAGAAGTACTTACATTGGGAGTGCAGAAACTGCTTTTTCCTTCGGTAGCCCTTAAGAGCACACCAGTTGCACTCCAGTCGGTATTCAAGGGTATGTAGAGATACGAGTTGCATATTTCAATCCAAGTAGTAGAATAGCCTCAAATGCCCAAATTTGGAAGCATATGCAAATCCTACAAGACTATATGCTTCAAGTCTAACTTCTCCATTTTCTTTTTCTTATCTTGGAATTTGGAAACTCGATTTGCTAAAGCTCTTTCTAAACCAAATAATTTCTTCTCATAACAAATTTCCCCCCATGGATATTTGTTAAAAGCCTCCCAATTATCCACTAGAGCAACCCATTGCATATCTATCAAATTTTTACCTTATTTCCCCAACAAAACATGTTCCAACAAATATAGAAATTGCCAACCTTACCACATCTTAGGTCATTAGGTTTCTTTCATTTTCCTATTACCTTCTTATTATTTTTCTTCTTTTCTTTCTCATTTCCTAAAGAAAGGAAAACTCTCTCCAATTGATCATTACACACTTTCTTCTCTCCTTTAAAATATTTCTCCCTTATACGTGATGACCTTTTATCAAATTTTGGAATAGGACCAAAACTTAAGCCTGTAACTAAGACAAATTCATCTTTACCAAATCTTAAACCTTTTGACTTCACTTCCATCCATATTTCATTTTCCCTCTTTGTTTCACATTGTCGTAAGAATAGACTATGAACAATTTGGGCGGAAAACTTCAGTTTAGGAAGGAGTAAAAATTTACCCAAGCATGACTTCCTAAACATCTCCAATTGTTGATCAATCAATTTTTTCTTTATATTTTCTATAGTTAGCAAATGAGATAAGCATGCTATTTTTCTTAGGAAATACTCATCTTTCGGTGACCAATATAAAGATGGCTAAGGAGGAGAAATATCAATATGAAAAATAGTACCAAATTATAAAAATATTAATATGAATTACCTACTAGTTTTGTTAAAATATTAACTATGAAAACCCGGATAAATTTGAAATTTTCATGAAAGCAGTAGAATTGTCGCTCTTGTACGGGTTGCAAAGCACGGGCTTACCACAGATCTCGGATGATGAAACGGACCTCACTGTTGGATTCGTCTTACAAACTCTAGTTACTAAGACGAATTTCGTTAAATTATGAGATGGTAAGATTTTTCACGAATTTCGGGGCAAAAAAGGAACCCAAATGGGTGGGTGACACATGGCATGATGCATGCATGCCATGTGTGTGATACATGGCATGATGCATGCCATGTGGGTGGACCGACCGATGGAGGAAAAGAGAAGAAGAAAATGAAGAGGAACGGGGAAGGAGTGCGCGCGATAAGCGGTCAGGACGAAGAACCCAAGCTATGCGCTGAGGTGGGTTCCTCTACTCCGGTTCATTTCACGCCTAGGGGCCGTGTAGGGGCCTAAAGATTTCACCCCACTTTAGGGCGAATTATTTCATTGTGTAGTCTGTTTTTGGTTGTGGGACAGTCATGGACCGAGTATATGAGTTCTTGGACTAAGCAAATTTGGGCTGAATGGAAAATGGGGGTATGCCGCATTTCCACTTTCCACCCTTCTATGTCCAATGACACCAACTTGGACGTCCATAACTTTCGAATCGAACTCAGTTTAGTATTCTGGACTCTACAAAAAGCTTGTTGAGTCTAGAATTTAATAAGATGAAGTGATCATCTAAACCATGGGGTGAGAAGCTGAGTGGGATTAGGTCATAGACGGTTGAGGAGCGATCGTTCTAGTTTCGGAACTATTTTGAACCGGAACATATCACGAAAATGCTCGGGGCCGTATTATGGCCTGAGGCGAGGGAAATTGCTTGTTGACTTTTTGTGTGATATTTATAAAAGCTAGAATTTCTAGACTAAGTCTAGATTTTTACGAGGCCAAGTGTGGCCGAATTTATGGTCGGGAATGGTTAAGGTGTGTTATTACCGTAAATTGAATAATATGTTAATGTGTGAAATTATATGATATATGTGGGATAAAAATGAAAATAATTATATGCATTAAACATAATTTATCCATGAAGTTGACATGTAATGTGTGATTTTATGTTGCATGTGACACGTTGTGTACATGTAGCATGAAATGACATGCAATGACACTTGCATTGCATTTATGCATAGGCAATCACATGACATGGGTGTGAGTGCATGGAAATTATCAACCCTGTGTTTTGGGTTTGATGGTACATCAATAATGCAAATGATTTTCGGAGACTGTCCATAGTACTTCTCGGAGACTAACTAAAGTATGTATCGGAGATTGTCTACAATATTTCTCGGAGACTGACCAAAGTACATATCGGAGATTGTCTATAGTACTTCTCGGAGGCTGACCAAAGTACTGATTAGAGATTGTCCACACTATATCTCGTAGACTGTCTAAAATAAATAAATAAAACAAAAAGATTTTGTTTTTGAAAAAGGGTCATGGACGAAATGCCCATGACGGTTTTTCACACTTGGCATATGCATGTGTGAGGGAATCAATGAGGACTCGGGATTGGGTCATGATTGGTCGCATCTTATTCATGACATGTAGGCATTCAGGTGTGTGTTTATGTAACTGGCATTGCATGCACCAGGTGGGAGTAGCCCTTGTAGGAGATATATCTCTTGGGCTTTCTTTCACCGGTTATTGGGATCCGCCTTTTCGGGTACATGAGAGGACGGCGCTCCTTCGAGGTCATGAGTATAAAGAGAGCCGGGTTGTGGCCTTGAACACTATGTTTGTAAAATATGTTGGGACAATCTATTTTGATATATTTTGGTTTGGAAAAGAGTCGTATATCAAACCCTTGTATAATAATAGGGGAAGTTGTATGTTGCAGAAAAATGTAAAGTGAGTCCACATGAATGGGTTATTCAGCGTGGACATCGGATCATCCGGCGCCCGCAGCGAATATTCGCGAGTTCCCTACAGTTGTCATTGAACCGCAGGTTGGGGCATCACACTAACTATATTAACTCAACTCTTAACTTGATTGTAATTAGAGTGAAATTTTTCCTGTCAGACATGAATTACTTTATATAAGTTTAATATGTGATAACATATTTAAATCAAAATTATAAAATTATGAAATCCAATATTTCAAGGAGCAAAGATATTGCTTATAGATTTAGGTGATTGGTTCTCCTCTTTAGATTCCATGTTTGACTTTTTTACTTCCTCCATTTTCAATTGACAACAGCCCAATAACAAGAACAAAAATAAAAATAAAAATAATCAATATTACAACATATTGTTGGTCTCTACTACATTATAACATGATTAGTATACCATATTGTTGGTATGGTATACTAATCATATTATAATACATATATGTGTGTGTGTGTGTGCGTGTGCGCGCTTATATGAAAGTATTAGATCACTATAGTCGTCATTATCTAAAAATTTACATATATATATATATATAAGTGTGTGTGTGTGTGTGTGTGTGTGTGTGTGTGTGAGAGAGTGTGTGTGTGTGCGCACGCACTTATATGAAAGTATTAGATCAATGTAGTCGTCATTATCTAAAAATTTACAGCCTACATATATATTAGCTTGCGTGTGTACATCAACCATACAATTAGAAAAGAAATATCAGCTTGCATATTTTCAACATGTGAAGAAATAGTAACCTGCATATTTACAACACTCCTCAAGCAAGGTCAAACATATTTCCCATTCCAAGCTAGCCTAGAACATATTGAAATGTAGAACTCGACAACCATTTATATGAGAATCTGTAGGTTGGCCTTTTCAAGCAACAAAGGCAACACGAGTCTCTCCATTTTCTAGTTTTTTCCTTGATGCATTGTTTATATCTCCATGTATTTAGTTTTATCATGATGGAAAAAATTATAGAAAATTCTTATGGCTAACTCTTGTCATAATATATCTTCATAGGATTTTCCAGTTTCATTCCTAACTCAAAACATCATCCTTGCCTCAAATTGATTTGAATTTGGCTTATTCCACACTTGATTAGCTTCGATCTTTGATCAGTAAGAGAGTTATCCCACTTTGCATTAGTATAGGTTCCATATCCATATTCTTATTTTTTAAAACTAATTTCCTTTCCTTTTTTGCCACCTTGAATTATCTAAGAATTCAATAAGGAACATCCTTTCTTCTATGCTACATTCATAAATTAACTAATCACACTAACTACACATAGGCTATATTAGGATGAGTATGAGAAAGATAGTTAGTCTTCCAACGATCCTTTAGTGCCATTATCAATCAGCTTCAATTTCTTAAAAACAATCTCAACTCTGTTACAATTTGTAAGAGGCAATTCAACCTCTTTGATTATGGGTTTGTTCTTATTTGGTTTGCAGATCATTATTCAAGAGTAGTCTTAGTTAATGTTCTCAGGTCCTGAGTAATGTAGAATATAGTATTCCAAGACTTTCTCTTACATCTAGGCAACCAAGTAGAGTCCTAAATAAGCAATTACTTCATATCTAATTTAATTATTTAGTTATGGTCATGATGTAGCAAACTGAACCTAAGAGTCTTGATGAGGTTCCAAAACAACCGAAAAACAAGAAAACATACTCAGTAGAATCGAGGCACCATGAACACTTGTGATTTTAAAATTACAAACCATAATCCAAACCACAAATCATTCATACAAGGAAGCAGTCTCACAAAAACAGATAAAAATAGGACAGGAAAACAAGAGATGAGAATTACTTTACAAAGAAGAACCCGTGAAGAGAAACAAGGACACTACCAAGGAAAAAGCAATTTTCAGTTTTCTTCTTCCAGGTCGTGTTTCTCCTACTCTAAGGACATGACTTGCTCTAACAAAGATCCTTTTTCTTCAAGCATCAACGAAATCTCTTTCTGCAAATTTCCATTAGCCCCTTGCAATTCTTTGTAGTTAGAACTCACTCTTC
The DNA here is from genome assembly GCA_016808115.1 of Tetrastigma voinierianum. Classification (NCBI taxonomy): domain Eukaryota; kingdom Viridiplantae; phylum Streptophyta; class Magnoliopsida; order Vitales; family Vitaceae; genus Tetrastigma; species Tetrastigma voinierianum. The sequence goes on from JAEQBH010002625.1 coordinate 243,263, forward strand.
AATAATGAGAACTTATGAGGCAGTGTCGAAAAAGGAGTTCGCGATGATCAGGGACTTTATTCTCTTCTGGCCAAAATCCTCATGCCCGAAACCATAATCGAAGAGGAACAAGACTTATGGCTTTTTTTCTCCTCCCTCACAAACCATAATCGAAATTTAGAGTTGGAGGGAAGAAATGGGGCTGACGTAAAGAGACACCTTGGAGGGGCATTTTTGTTTGAATTTGCTGTTTTTGAAGGTTATGAAAATAAGGGGTTACTTTTGTAAATAGTTTTTTTATTTGTCCTTTATAAACGGATTCCCCTTTAGAAATAAAAAAAAATTGGTTAAATAACCTCCTATAACCCAACATTTTGTAAATCTAATAATTTTCATGTTTTTTCTAGAATAATAACCTCTTTTAGACCGAAAAAGGCCTTTTGTCATTTTATATATCTACATTTTGTATTTAAAAGAAAAATTATACAAAGAGAATAATAGGGGATATTTTTTTAGAAATAATGTGAAAATTGATGAAGGGTTAGATTTCTAAAATTTGGTTTTCATAGCTATTTTAATGAAATCACCCTAAATAAAACAGCTGTAGTGATATGGAAAAATAAAAATCCACGTAAATCCGACAACCGTACCACCAACTTTCAAGGAAGATGGGTATTTGAACTGGTGAGGATGTGATCAAAATAATGTAAAACGGTGATTTAGCTTAATTTCAAAATGTGGTTTCACATTCCCTTCTTTTTAGTTGTTTCACGTGCTTATATCTCAGTCTCTCACTTGGTCCCCTGTCTCCTTTGACCGGTAAAATTCCTCTTCCTTCCTCCTTTTAATCAGTCGTCCTTTCCTTATCCTTAATGTCGTACCACCGTAATTTCTTTCACACTAAATTACTAGTTTTTACATGCTGACGCTGATGCATATATAAAGGCTAAGGCCAATTCTGAACGTCTAATCTGGTAATGGAATCGGAGCGGCCTGACCAGTGTTCGCCGTCGCCGACATCCTCCTCCTCCTCCGCTTCCTCAAAATCCAAATACACTATTTCTTCTTCCCCGTGGCATAAGCGGAAAGCGGGGAGGAAGAAGTTCGGAACCTCACCAGTTTTACAGGGACGTGCGCCAAAGAAAACGGCAACAAATGGGTGTGCGAAGTGCGGGAACCCAAAAACAAGTCCAGGATATGGCTCGGGACTTTTCCGACTCCCGAAATGGCGGCTAGGGCGTACGATGTGGCCGCTCTAGCATTCAGAGGCGCCTTGGCTTCGCTCAATTTCCCCGACTCCGCCTCTAGGCTTCCGCGCGCCAAGTCGTCTTCCGCGGCCGACATACAGGCGGCGGCGCTTGAGGCTGCCATGGCTTTTCATACCACTGCTTCAAGCAGGAATGAAGCTTCGTTGAAGGATTCTGAGAGCTTCGGGAAGGTTCCAGAAGGTTCGAGCAGGGTGTTCATGGATGAGGAAGCATTGTTTAATATGCCAGGTTTGATTAATAGCATGGCGGAAGGTTTGCTCCTTGCGCCGCCGACTGTGCTTGGTGGATTCACTTCTGATGATACAACTTTCTACACAGACTTGTCTTTGTGGAATGATGATTAGGGTTTTAACTTTCTTTCCCCTCCAAAATCAACAGCACACTAGCTAGGGCTTCACATTTTCACTGTTTCGTGTACCCGTCATTTCTCATGAAGTGAGGGCGGGAAGAATTTCCGTCAGTGTAATATAAGTTGATTACCAAGGCATAGTAATCGATATATTTAGGTTATGTTTGGTTACTAAAATATTTGAGAAGAATTTAGGAAAGAAATAAAGAAAAGCATAATGAAAGAAAAAAATAATAAGGAAAATAAATAGAGTTAAATGAATGTAGAATTCTAAATTATTTTATTTTATTTTATTTTTACTTCCAATTATTTGTGTTGTACTCTATTCTTACAAAGATCCGAACCTAGGATCTCTTGTAACTCCATCCCACCCATTTACCATTTGAGTAGTTTTTCAAGAGCACATAATTTTATTTGTATTTAACTTTTTCAAACATTTTTATTAGAATATTTAACCTTTTTAAATATTTTTGTTACAACAACCAAACATAAACATAAGAAGATCATTATCCTTGATTTTTTTTTCTTTTCTTAATATTTTAAAGAACAAACACAATCTTAAAGCGTGTTTGATAGTGATTTTAAAATATATTTTTGGCCATTATGATACTTATTGTAAATAAATAAAAAAAAATCGAGTTTGTATTTTATTAGGGTTTCAAGAGCACATAATTTTATTTGTATTTAACTTTTTCAAACATTTTTATTAGAATATTTAACCTTTTTAAATATTTTTGTTACAACAACCAAACATAAACATAAAAGATCATTATCCTTGATTTTTTTTTCTTTTCTTAATATTTTAAGAACAGTACAATCTTAAAGCGTATTTAAATGTGAGATTTTAAAAATATATTTTTGGCCATTATGATACTTATTGTAAATAAATAAAAAAAAATCGAGTTTGAAAATGATGTTAGAAGGGCTTCCTAGAACACTTGAAAAGCAACGCACAACCAAAAAAACCCTAGCCTCCTTTTTCTCTTAACTTTATCTTTGTTTTTTTAGTCACCCATCTTCCTTAAGCAAAGAGGGATGATTTTTTGTCATTCTTGGTTGAAATTGTCCTTCTATACCTATTTTTTACTAATTTATTTCTTACAAAAACAGTTATTCCATATAGATCTAGGTTTTATTTTATTTTATTTTTTTGTGATTTCATCGTCTTGTTGTAACGTTAGGTTTTATGTCATCTGGTTATGACGTTTTATTTTTCGTCATTTTGTTGTGGCTTTTATTTGTATGTGGACGATTCGTACGAATAAAGTACATTCGCTAAGATTGAGACAATAAATCAGATTATGGGCATGAATATGTTAAAGAGCTAGAGTCATAGGTATTTTAGTTATTATAGTATTATCGAATTTATAGGATTTAAGCAATTTATTATACTATTAACATGAATGTTGTTTCATATTATATGGGTTTTAGTGAATTTGTATATGTATTTATATCGTATGTCGGCCAGTTTAGTCGATAAGTGTTTATTTAAAAAAAAACACTTGCACAACAAGCACCACGACAAGTGATGGAAGAGCAGAATAATTCTTATAATTATTTTTTTACAATTAAGTATTTTTGTTATAATGTGGTAAATTATGCCGATTAAGACTTGAATGAGACATCTCATACGTGGATAGCCATATCTTTTAAAGCTTTAAACATTTCACCAAATTTTGAAATAATCTCTAAAATTATCAATCTAACTCTTCTTACATTTTATTTAAAAATATAATCCATTTTTATTATAAATTTATTGTTATCATTTTAAGCATGTACATGTAGGTCGGCAGCCGCTAAATAACATGTACGTTTAAAGAAATAATTGTTTTTGGGGGAAAAAGAGAGGGTACTTGCATAAAATTGTAACAAAAAAAAAAGGATAAAAATTAAATTTCGAAATAAGGTTTCAAATTACCTTTTTATCAAATAATCCATCATTTTATTTTACTGTTGAAAGGCATCCAATTGAAATTTAGTCGTTGGCATAAAAAAAATAAAAAATAAAAAATAAATAAAAAATTGGCTCCTGGATCAACGTTGCTAATCCTTCGTGGTTTTGCAAAAGACATATTTGTGGTTTATTTATTTATATATTTTGACGACCAGTATTCAATTTGAATATCATATCATTTTCAGGCATAAGTATTGTTTAAATTATAATTTACTTATTATTTATTTTCTGAATCAATGAACAACTATTCTAGCCTTCTCTTTTTCTCCCATAAATAGTCGATTCTTAGACAATTAATACAAAATTTTCATACCAAATCACGTGACAACAACGTGGTATAATCAATATTGGCTAGTATTTTGTTTTTGGAGAAATGTAATCTTCTGATCCTAGACGGTTAGGATCTGATTAGTACTGCTTTTGAAAATAATTCTAGAAATAGTTCTTCAAAATAGTTTTTAAAATATTTTATCCAAAATTTTTAAATGTTCGTTTAAAAACTATATTTTTGTTTAATATTTTATTTTAAATCATTTTATATGTTTATATAATTATTTTTTTTATGAAATCAGTTTTTTTTTCAGAAATAAGTCAAACAATAGTAAAATGTTGTTTGATAGCACTTTGGTTATAATCATAAATACAAAAGATAAAAAATAAAATTTTTAATTATATTTTCTTAATTTTTAAAATTATTCTTGAAAATGGTTGTGGGAATCTCTTTAACGTCCATATATAATAATAGCAACATTAATTTTCATTCTCATGTCATCGTCAACAACGACTCATTCATAATTTTCCGCCTCACAGATTTGCTGGCTATATTGACTAATCTACCGTGCTGAATGATCATCACGCATATTACAAGTTTAGTTTTTTTTTTAAAACATTTATAGTAAATAGTTTTTTGGGACTCAGAATCTCGAACCTCCCTTCCTATACCTTATGCTTATTTGAAATTGAGAACGTTCTATCATTTTAGCTAGCCATGATGGACACATTTCAAGTTTAATATATATATATATATATATATATATATTCATCAAAAAAAAAAGGATAACTATATCAAATCCATTAAAAATTAAAAATAAAATAATAAAATAGTTTTTACTCTGTAAAAATTGTAAAATCAAACAGCTGCATTCCCTTTTCCTACCCATCGCCGAAATTGGTGAAAGCATATTTGAGAAAACCAATATCTACAGTTGGGGACGGTCTATAATTCTTTGTTGTTTTAGCAGTGACGGATAGCTAGCGCAGATTTGTTTGTTGTTAATTAAATTCTATTAACTTATTGATGATTGATTATTAAATTTGTTTGTATAAATGTGTTTAGTCAAAATTGGAGTGACAGATGGTTATTTAGATTTGTAAGTATTGTAAAACGTTCACAATTATTATTGAGTTTTTTTTTTGTTCATAATTTAGATTTATAAGGTAAGTTTACTAGAAATAAAGTATATATACTACTATTGAAGAATTAAAACATCATTTACAAAAAAACAGATAAGCCATTTAAAAATTTTAAAATATACAAATTTATTGAGTTGCTAATTTGCAAAAATATTAACCTTGTGCAAATAGATAAATATTACTATTAGTTTATTAATAGAGTTTTTTTTTTTTTTATGTAAATTAGTGATAAATATGTCATATTCTTAATATGTCAATTTCATCAGTGTAATTAGATATTAATTGTGAAGATGGGATGATTAGTAGTGTTCTCGTAGGGTTTGTGAGCGCAGGGTAATAACGGTAATATTGTGACTGGGACAAACGTCTTTCAACTCCAGTATCTGATCTGTTGCATGGCGCTCCCGATAGCATTTTTGGAAACTAGTCGATTGGTAAATCCGCTCTTAATCGTCTTCGTCAAGCAACTGACATTAGAGGTTTTGGTAATTGATCATATAAAAATGGGTCTAATCCTACAGTACGGCATAAGCAACCACCAAACAAGGCCATTATGTTTTGTAATTTTGGGGATGTGGGATTTACAAGAATCTAGAGATGGAAATGGTACAAAAACCTTTGGGTTTATGATTATTGGATTTTTGGTGAGGGCTGTAATATAAATGAAATTAATATAACTTTCTGGGTTCTACAATTCATTCATAAATAACCCAGAACACAGGATCTTTGATTTCATAATATTCACATTTATGCAAAAATAAGAATTGATTGTTACTAACACGGATCCCATGTAAATGCTTGGTTTAAATAAATGTATCTGTTTACATCCTTTTACCCTTAACTCGCTCTGCAGCTTTCATCGTGCGTGATGGTCAAATATTTCTTTGTCTTGGAGAAACCTCGTGGGCGGCGAGAGGAATGTACATGGGTTTAAAATTTAGAATTTAAACATTTAAATTTCAGCAGCTTCCGTCAGCGATCTGTAAAATAAATTAATTATACCCTTTTTATTTTATTTATTAATCCTTTTTATCACTTAATTACGTATATAAAAAAATTTCTTACATTCTCCCACTTATTTCGTGTGATAATCATTTATAATTTAATAAATATACTGGTATAAATATGCATTCTGTATTTGTTATTCATTCGTTTTCATAATTGGTACTATTATAAAGTGCCAATTAAGAATAGGCCGCGGGGAGTCATGCGGGTTGTACATCATTATTTCGATATGGTCGCCAAGTGTCTTCTTCGATTAATTTCCATGACTGCTTGTGGCGCATGTAAATGAGAAGTGCGAAGAAGGGTGCTGACTCAATGTCTTTGTCAGACTTTGCTGTTAGCGTTAAATACGTATGCAATTCACGTATCTGAAAGCGAATATAAGGAAATTTCAACGTATAATTGGGCTTCATAGTGTTCGATAGCGATCATCATGAGACTATTACTATAATGTGCTCAAGACTCATAATTTTCCGCGTGGCGTGCGATGTCTTAGTGAGACTCCTTTTGATCATTAAGTCTCAAAACATAAGTTATGCACATAATCAATAAATTTAACACTCTTGTTTATGAATTATCTCATATACACCAACAAATATAAACCTTATATTGTGACCTTGCATTTCAGAGGTCAGATGACAGCGTCGGCTTAGATGAATATACTTTCGTGGATTTGGATAACCGAAACTGCGCATTTTCTCGCGAAAATAGAGCTAGTGCTCACTGTGCGAGGAGAATTTCTACCCAGTCTGACTGTCCGACATTTTACTTGGCCTTGCCGGGTCCATGTCGCAGTAAAAATGGCCACTTTGGCTCATGCATCAATACTCACAAAATATATATCAACTTCTTGATAGTTCGAAGTTATTACATTACTCTTAACGAAAACATATACTCCAATTTAGAGTTTTAATGCATGTTATGCAAAATGAATACCAAAGCCACAATCGGGTTTAACTTACAAAACGACCTACAGTGGCCAGTAGATCCTCTGTACACTCGCTTGTGCGCGAAATAATGATCGCATAAAAGCGGGGTAAATACGTCTTGATAATGATAATTTCCTACATGGGTTACTCCTCGCCTGGGATGCGCATGTCATGGCAGCCACGTCGCCTTTGGCAAATCGTGATCTGCTTGAGATATGCGTCACGTCCGTATGCCGGTCTCGCGGAGCTCCGCCGCTGTACCCCAAGCGAATCTTGTAAAAATACAATTTTCCAAAACAAAAAGCTTTGTTCTTGAAAACAGCAGCTCTGCAAGATTTAATAAATATGTTAGGCTGCCCTCGAGGCGAATTCTTTGGATAATTTTTACGAGCGATCATGGGTTCGCCTCCGAGATAAATTGTTGGACCACTCCCAGCGATTCTTCGGAGAAAATCTTCAGCGAAATTCCTTTCCTGACCGTTTCATTTTTTAACGATTTCTTTCATGTAAATGCGCTTTCGCACCTACCAATACGAGTCTTACGGTCGTATGGAATGCATTATGCCAGTCCCGAGCAATTCCATGCTAATATATACATGCATATGTTAACCTGATTAACTCCACGTAAATAAAGTGTTATTGATTCGCTGTGACACGAGAATTAGGCTACGTGGGTACAATTAGCCGTCGAAGCGATTCATTTTGAATCACCCGAACCGCGCGACAATTCACGTGAACAATGAAACCTAGGTCGAACCTTGTTCGAGGAAATGCACCACGTGGGACCACTCTCCATTCGGTTCAAGATTTTGGGGCGATAGCGGTCGTTCAGTCACCGTAGTCGTCCATTAAAATGGCTCTTAATGAGAATAATGGCAAGATAGGAAAAGATCCACACCTCTTGGGTTATTCAGGAACTCCCTGAAATTGGTGCTGTAGCGTAGCGCTGCCAGCGTGGGAGCAGCTTTCTTGCTGCTCAGGTCGGCAAACGGTCCGAGCAGGAAATCTAGAGAGAAGTCACTCTTTCTCTCTCTAAAATCTGATTCTCACACCTACCGCACGTTTTGTGTTTCAAATTGAAGAAGAAAACTATTCTTCTTTTTGTCTTATTCACTTAAACTTTTCAAATTTTCCATCCATGTCCCTTCATTTTGATTTTTGACACATGGCTTAATCTAAGCCATTCATCTCTCATAATCAGCTAATCATGCGGCGTGGTAATCGTAGGTCACGTATGATAAATTGAATTTGTCACATCACATGTCTTTCACAAAAGTAGTTTTATGGCCTTCCGACGTTGGTCTTTCAGCGTGAGAGGCTGATTGTCTCGAATTGACGTGGTAGGCCCCAGTTCGGCGAGCGATTACGGCGGTGAAGTCGGTTTAAATGCATTCGAGGATCTAGAAAAATTTCGGTTTAGCGAGTACCATTTTACCCTTCAGAAAATTTGAATTTTCTCGAGTTTTACATTCTCCCAGCAAAGGAATTTCTTCGAAATTAAGTACACTCCTGACGAATCACATGCGTATGCAACGTGCACTGTACCGTGCGTATAAAAAGCTAGTCGTTAAGTCGCATTTAGCCGCGTCACGCCGTCCCTAAGCGAGAAGGGATAGGTGGCACGCATCATGTCTTGTGACTCGTGTTGACTCTTTCGTCTCATGATTGCGATCGCTAATCTACTCCTTTAGCCTCGCGGTCTTCGCGTCGCAAAAACACGATCCGTATTATCCATAATGCCTGTTGATCTCGCCGAAGATTGTCAGTGTCGCTTCCGATCTCTCCCGATCACCCAGAGTACGGATGCAGTGTACTCGAGCGTGGAGGCGTGCCAAATCTGCCGTGGACACTGCGGCGGCGGTAAGCGGAGTAAGTGCAGCCTACGATTACTGCCCTCACGAAATATCTCGAAGGGCCCAGTGAACCTCGGCGATAACTTCCGTGCTTGCGGTTTGACCATTCTCTGTAGGCATCACCTTTAAGAAGGCGTGATCTCGACCTCGATACGGGGTCGATGTCGGGCGTCGGCGTAACTCTTCGCCCGGCTGGCCGTGAGAAGGCGTTGTCGTCATCGAATCAGCGCTAGCAGAGGTGTCTCTGTCGGTCCGGGACGATGATGGAGCTCTCCCTTTCGGTCCAACATATCCCGGTGTCCTGCATAGCCTCCCGGCCCTGATACCTCATGTAGCCCTTGGCTGTATACTCGCTTGATAACTATTGTTGTAGGCGAATTCAACTAAGGGCAAATCTTTACATTCTTAGCATGATCCGAGCGGCATCTTTCGCGGCGTGTCCTCCCAACACTGTATATTCCTCTCAGTGACCCGTAAATACGTGGGTGGAAAATTTGTACTCGTAGCCAGTCATATGCCCGCTAACCTTTTTGGAAACTCTTCCCGAAAGTGCCAGTAAACCTCAGTCTATCCGTCTTTATGGATCTGCGGTACTCCGTGTAGTCGACGATCTCTTGAATACTCTGACGGTGGGAATCTCTCGATGTGAAGGTCATCAGCGGGGGTAGAAAATGTGCGGAAACTTCGTAGGTCCTTTATGCACCCATACCGCGTCATGTCCTGCGGTGTCGAGTGGCGAGTGGGTCACAAAATCCATCGTGGCGTGCTCACTTCCACTTTCGACCACCTCGATGTTTGAAGTAGCCTGCGTCTTCTTGTGCTTTCGGCCTTAACCGGTACGGTATACGTAAGGGCGTCGTCGAGTAAAGTCCCACTGCGTGCCTTTTCATCGCTCGATATCGCGGCGACGAAGATCGCCCATCGTCTTCCTGCCGCTTAGATGCGACCGTCGAGCGATTCGAAACTCCCGAGAATCTCCTTTCTCGAATCGGTCGGTGGGTTCATACCGTCCTCACATGCCGAAGACTACATCTGCGTGGATAGTCCATTCCTCGTTACTTATTTTTGTATTACGGTCCACGATGGACACTATCTGCTTCTGTCTGCGGGAATCCGATCACTTTACTCCGCGACGGTGTAGCTACTAAACTCCCAATGCCACTAAGCACCTTTCGGTATCTCTTGGCAACTGGCTTGTCGCCGGTCTCGAGCATTCACGCTCGGGAAGCATACTAGACAATGCTCCCCGACTTGGGTGCATCGACCATGCACATTTGCCTTACCCGGGGCGGTGTGCAAAGTGAAGTCGTAATCCTCTAGGAACTCCATCCATATGCATTGCCTCGTGTTGAGGGTCCGTTGTATGAAAATATGCTTCAAACTTTATGGTCGATGCGCTCGAACTCCTCGCCATATAAGTAGTGGCCTGAATCTTCGAGGAGTGTGAGGAACTACGGCCGTGACTCGTGTCATGTGTGGGAGTAGTGCGCTGCCGTGATTCTTGGCCAGCGGAACCATAGGCACTACCTTCCCAGGCGCATCAAAACGCTTACATCCAGATCCGGCTCGAGGCATCCTGACCTAGCATGTACCCACGTCCTATGCGGGACTATCGAATGGAGAGTAGTAAGCCTCCTCTTCAACTCTTGGAATGCCTCCTCGCATCGGTCATTCTAATCAAACTTGACCTCCTTCTCGGTCAATATCGTCATAGGTCTTCAATGGGAGAAGTCCTCGATGAATCTCTGTAGTACCCGGTGATCGAGAAACTATGTAATCTTCGAAGACTAACCCCGGCTCTCCCGACTGTCACGGCCTCGACCTTCTCACGGGTCCAGCGACCGCGCGATCGCGACACCCACGTGTCCCGAATCTCACCTTAGTAAGTCAAAACTCTCACTTACTGAACTTGGCGTACAACTGATGATCTCTCAGCAATTGTAAAATGATCCTCAAGTGATCCTCCTTGGTCTACTCGGCCAGGAGTGAATCGAATGTCATGCACAAAATGCGACAAATTGATCTAGATATAGGGTTGGAATCCGTATGCGTGAGATTCGTGAATCTTTGTGGCGTTCGTCGATCCAAAGGGAAGCATCAGCGTAAACTCAGTGCGTAACGTGTCTTGAGCGTTGTCTTAGTGATATCGTCTCCCTTAACCTCATTCGCGGTAACCGGTGTGAAGGTCACATCTTGGAGTGAACTCTTGCTCCTGCCAAAAGCGATCCAAATAAATTATGATCTCGACAATGGAGTGCCAGATTCTTCCCGGTGGTAACCCTATTCAGCGCGCAATCAATGCATGGTCGAAGGGTCTTGTCCTTTTCTTCATGAGAAAAACGGAACCCGGAGGGAAGCCCGTGGTGAGTGCTCGGTCTAATAGACCCTTGTTCGATGTAACTCCACGTAGTTGGACTCGAGTTCTGCTTGACTCAAGCTGGTGCCATCGCATCTGCGGTCGCTAGAAGGGCAAAGTGCCGGGGTGTAACTGATACCGAAGTCTACAACCCTCTGTGGAGCGTCCGTTATTTCGTCGGAAAAACATGCCCCATCTTCATGAGACTACTCAAGGTAAATCTAGAGTCGGTCTGCCCTCGTCCTCGAGTAAAACGCTGTGATCGACCCAGTATCCTTGACGAACTTCGTACACTATTTGGGGCAAAATGTCATGCTTGTCCCCCTGAAATACAACACAGCTCTTTGATCTACATGTAGGCGGTAACCCTCACTGCAGCTCTGTCGATAACAAGCTACATAAGGTATCGACCGATCTATCTCGAGGATGGCGTCGTGCTGCAGCATGTCCGTGACCCTCGGGTCCGCTGCGAGGTAGAATCGCCGAGATCTACAGCTTCGCGATACGACATATCATCCCACATCCTGCGCCACACAATCCACAGGGAGAACTCACATGCAAGAACTCCTCCGAGGCCTCGACCTCTAAGCAGCTCTATCACAACTAATCACGGCGATAATGAATCACCGGCCTTTTGATCAAATAACACTCTGCGCCGGTGAATAACTTAAGCGTGCTGTATAAGCGGCTTATCCCTTTGGCTTCGGCCGGTGGTGTGATGGAGTAGACCGCCCTCGACCCACGGCGTCCTTGCTGTGGGCTCATCCTGCCTCGGCGCCTTTGGCCTCTGGCCTACATTATGAGGTGCTTGTGCGGCTCACTTGAGAAGCTGGCCAGCTCCTCTGGCCTATCTTAGGGCTGTGGAGAAATATATTGTATCCTCTCTATCCCTCTGTGATTGGAGACTGCGTCGAAACCACAGGATCCATCTCTGAGGCGATCGCCGCCGTATGTCCGAAATTTGTTGGCGTGGTAGCACACCATCTGTCGGACTAATCGGCGATACGATACGTCACTGGCTGGATGGCGCGACCGCAGGCCAGCGTGGAGCTCAAAGTACTGAGCTTCTTTACAAAGCCCAGAAATCGACTCTCGCCCGCTCTTGCTACTAACACGCGTCCGTGCTCAGGAGCATCCTCGATCTCTCTCATAATTCCGGGGTAGTCCCGACCATGGACTCGAAGTGCTCTGCGGCGAATCTACGATCGCGTCTGAATGGACAACTTTAGCTCATTCTCGAATCTCCCCAACGCCAGCGTATGCGTAGGCGCGTGGTCATCGGCAAAGCGGGCTAGCTCAGTGAATCTATTTTTGCTCGATCGGTCCTTAGTCCTGCTTGACTCAGGAACTCCGAGCCTTCGGCGTGACGAAGCGTATCAGGAAAATACTTGCCTATGAAAGATCATGGAACTGCCCATTATGTCGTTACTCTGATCACACAGAGGTCTTTCCTTACGGTCCGCCCATACTTGGGCTCATACTCTGCGTGGAATCTGTTTGGTCGATCACGATCGTGTCGAAGGTAATCTCATGGCGCCGGCCAGCCACCGGCGCATGGGCGATGGTGCGCTTGCGTGGATCTCCTCCCCCGCGTGAAGATCGGATGATGTCTGCTGAGCACTCACGGAGTTCTTCGGACCGCCTCACTGCAATTTCACTCTTTGCCAACGCTGGCGCATCGCGATAGCGGCAGTATGATACCTGGCGCCCGTATTTTGTTGGTCGAATCTTGGTGGTGGCAGGCAGCGCGCCGTGGGCCCATGCTGCGTCTCGCGCCATTAGCGAAATCTACGCATGTCGAATGGCAAGTTAATATTCGATCTGATATCTCACAGAAGTGTAAGCCGCTGACGCGAGACACTATTTACATACTAAAAACATTTCCTTACCTGATGTCCATTGCATTCATAGGTAATGCGAGCGATAGGATACCATTATATTAAATCATATTCAACAAAAATATTTTATTTTATTTTATTTTAAAAAAATTGGTTATTTTATTTGAATTTTTAAAAAAAAAAAAAAACCTCGTGAACAGTGCTCATGAACAGTGTCCCAAATAGTGACTCAGAGCCGATTACTGCGAGTCAGCTTGAGTCGGGTGTGCGGTGTGCTCCTGCGACCCGGCCACTGCATGCACCGCTGCGTCTGCGCGCTGCGCCCGGCCCGTGCATTGGGTGCCGTGTCGTGGCGCACAAGGCGTCGTGTCGCGAGCCCCGTGCCTGCCCCGTGTTGTGGCCGTGTAGCTGCGTGCACGTCGCGTCCTTTGGCGCTTCGTCCTGCTTGTGCGCCTTACGCCCCGATCCACGATACAAGAATTGTGCTCGCCGTCAATCCATGTTCTTCTGCTTCTGGCCGTGTCGCGCGCTCACGGCCGTATCGCGGTCGTGTCACGGCCTGTTGCGTGTGTGCGGCGTTGCCTCGGCCACCGCTCACGCGTATTGCGACCTGGCGGTCGCCCCGGCTCCAAATACCGTTTTTTGTATCGCCTCGCCAGCCGAGGCCCGCGGCGTAGCAGCACGCCCTTGAACACGGCCGGCCGTGTCGTGGCGCTACTGGCCGTGTCTTGGCCGTATCATGGCCCTCTTGCTGCGAGCACAGCCACGCCTCCAGGCCACTGTGTCCTGATACAATTCTGTATCGTGACTGACCTGGCTTGAATGGCCGATACGTCCGGCCTCACATTTGACTTTATTGTTTTTTCACGTAATTTTTCATTTATTCCACCTCTTTTTGGAAGACCACAAAAAAAAAAAAATATTATTATTATTTTTTCATTTTCCAGTAGAACTAAATAAATTTATTAAAATTTTTTTTTTTTTCAGTTCTACCTTTGTAAAACCTCGAAATTTTTCTTAAATACATTTTTTCCTATGTCTTTGTCGCTAAGCACTTTCATCGCATAATTCATATGACACACCCCACCCCCTTCCGATGGCGGGTGTGCGAAGCACGCTCATGAAATCGTAGTTCTACATACAACGACTAGAAACTCTGTGAAGCGAATGTATTCTTCTTAAAAGCACTCTATAAAAATTTTTAACTAATTTTATGATTTTATAAAATTTAGATGGCATAGCAGTGCGTATAGGACGTGTCTGAATCGCGTATCTTGTCCGATTCTGTATATCGAAATGGCCTTGACCTTCAACACGTTACCATGATTCTCGTAATGCGTCATTATGTTAGTTATACGTATTGAAGTATTTTGCTACATGTGTGCTGACAGCATGCGATGTCGGGACAAAGCACTTATTATCTTTCGCGTGCTGCGTACGCATCTTGGAAATAGTTTTAAAATGGAGGGAGAGAGGAAGTAATGAAATTAGCAGAGCAGTGGTGTATCTTTTATAAAGCGTTTAACTACGGAAAGCAATCACAAAAATGTAAAACTTTCATTTACAATTATTTTCAGAAGTTTTTAACAACTTCGAGTTTAAAAGCTTTTCTTTGTAACACAACACAACAACTTCTTTAAAGACATAAAGCTACCGTTTATTAACAACGAAAGTTTATAAAAACACCAGAAAGCTTCCTGCTATTGCTTTATCGCTGGCGAAAGTTCTTGAACGCTTTATGGCTATTTTTAACAAAGTTTACCGAAACTTTTTCGTAAAAGCGGGAGGCGCAGGCTCAACGCGTTCTTTGAAAATAAAGCAGAACTGCCAGAACAGTAGTTTGGCTTTTAAAGCTTCTCAGGAAGCACAGTGACCAGGGAACCCGATAGTTGATTTTTAGTTGTATATTATCTTTATAAAACATCGACGGCTTAGGCTATTTTAACTGCGTACCACTAGTGAACAGGCTGAGCGGCCGTCTGGTGGAAGGACTGGGTCCAGCATCCTTTTCCGTTGAATATGGTGGAATTGACTGGTCGCGTCAGCGCCAATTAGTTAGAATTTCATGCTTTATATCTTTCGCATACGTCTGTGTCTCGCTTTAAATGTGATGTATGTCCTAAGTTTGCCAGGCAGAATAGCTACGATCGTGTATGAGATCTGCAATGCGCCGATGCGCGTCTGAATCCTTGTGGGTTTTGCTGCTTCAGAACTAGGGAAGGCACATTTTCCCCATAGCTTGGTGGCACAAACTTTAGCTGGCTTTAGCTTCTTCTTTGAAAAATGGTTTGATTTAAAACCGTTCTAACAACTCAAACTTGAAAAATGGTTTAATTATTGAAACCCCGTTCTTGCCTAACTTGCTTGAAAGATGGTTTCTGATTTAGAAGCAGATTTCTTCTTCAATGGTTTAGTTCAAGCGAATTTCTTTCTTTAACTGATTTACAATTCATTCTTAACTTGAAAATGGTTTGAACTTCAGAAATGAATTGAAATCTGAGTCTGAACAGTTTATAATAATAATAATATCTGTAGTATTTGGAAAATGAGTTTAGACTATTTCCTTTCTTTCTTCTTAACTTGTGTGATTCACTTGGCTTTCACTTTGCTTTTAAGCTCTGTGGCTCGATGTATTAGATCATGTAGCGTCGTATGACCAAGCGGTTGCACGCTTGATCTTCTGATTAAGGTACCGAGGAAATATGTGGTACGATGCGATTCGGGCATATGGGTTGGGTCTAGGCCAAAGGAACGAAGTATAGTCTAAAAAGCGGCGAAAATATTCTGAAAATTAAATGGAATTTGTTTGAATAAAATCCACGAAATTTTAACCAAGACGTCAGAAAACGGTCAGAAATTCGATCCGGATACATAGAAAATGATCCCAAAAATTTCTAAAATTCACAAAAATTCCTGCTTCGGTCTAAAGTGCAGATTAAATTTATAGTCTACAGAATATTCAATGAATTATATAGCTGGGAACAAAAATATCTAGTAGAAAATTCCCATGCTCTTGACCTTAATGGCGAGATTTTGGTGTCATGCGTAGTATTTCGTCGTAAATCAAGCTTAAAAGCTTTGGTAGAAAATTAAGTAATTAGAATGGCGTAGATGCGGAAAAGCTAAAATTTGGGTTTTTATTATTCTGCTGGTCTTGGTGAAATCACTTGTGTTTTAGTGCCGCGCGTGGCCTCGTAGCGTCGCGGCTTTTCTTGTTTATCGGCCAATCAGACGGTCAGTTTTGTGCGAGAAAGAAGTAAAGAGAAAAAATTTAAAAAATCTCTCTGCTGGACTCTCTCTCTCTGCCTCACGTCCGTCCCCTGCCATTCATTTGATGTTTTGTCCTTTTTTTTTTTTAATTTCTTTATGTGGGACCACGTATCATTTCAACTTTTCTTTGTCATCTGGATTCAGCCAGAAACGATTTATTTTGTCGGGTTTGATTTTAACTATCCTGATTAAATGTTCTTTGCTTGTTGTCGTTTTGAATTTTTGAAAATCGTTTTCGAGTTTAAACTTTAAGCGTCGCGCAGAAGTAAGTAAAATATTCGGCGTCTCGAATTTACGAGCTTCTGGAGTCATTTAGATTTCGAGACCAGACTTACTTGTGTGATCAGTTTCGTCATCAAGATAGAATTTCGGGACTTTCGCAGATGCAGCGATTTATTATTATTAATTTCTTATTTAAAGCTCCCCAGCAATTATCTTTGGCATTTCAACTTTCACTTGAGTGAAAATTTGTCGCAAACGTTTAAATATTGATCAAAACTTGAAATTCTCTCTTATGGCCCAATCTAAGCTTAATTATCGCTACATATCATTTTCTTCAAATAATGATTATCTGCTTGTTTTAAGTACCAAATTCGGGTTCAAAATTTATAATTTCCTAATTTCATCTCCAAACTCCTTCTGATGTGACCCGACTTGAGTAACTTTCTTATCTGCAGCCTCTGATATCTTATGCTGTACGCTCTCTCGGGGCTGAGGTGTTCTGAAATATATCATAGGAGCATTCGTCACTCGAAATGAATAATGCACTTCAGAAACAAAGGGAAGGAACATCGCCGTCAGGAGAATAAATTATGAAGTGCGGCGAGCATCACAGTATAAACCACAGTAAACTGCCTCCTGCCGTGATTAACTTCGTAAGACTCTTAATGGAATCCTTTGCTTCTCGATACCTGTTCCTTAAGTCTACAATGCGCACGGGTATCTCCTCATAAGTCAATTTTCCTTTAAGCACCCCTTTGGCGCTCTCGATACATTTGAAGGATCGGGATATATTTATGACATCGTCGTGGAATGTATCATGAATCCTGATAACTCTGGGGGTAATGACTTATGGCCTCTTGTACTACTTTCTTTCGTATCTGTAAGATTAAATATGCACCGATTTAAGGCATCTGGATTTAAAAATCTCCAGTGTGCTTCAAAGAGGTGGAAATCTTTAAAGACTTGATGCTTTATCTCGTATTGCAAGTCTCTGACGATTTGTCGACATAGCTTTTATGTCTATCTCTTCTTTATCTTCCAAGTTACTCGCGACAACTTCATTCTTTCTGAAGTGAGTCTCATCTTGGATTCGGGGCTGCTGGTCTTCTCTCACCAGCCTCATCCAGACCTGTGAGTCCACACATTTCTGTCTGACGCCTCGAATGGAGCCGTATCTATCTTGGCTTGATAAATTTATTGTTGGCCAGGCGAACTCGAATTTAGTGCTAAGTGGGTATCCCGACTTCCTTTGAATTCATCACACAAGCTCGACATATCCTCTAGCGATACGAATAGTCATATACATTGTGGTAATGCAGGGATGAAATCTTTAATCTTTGAAATGAAGCAATCTGCTTGTTGTAGGCGAAAACCTGGATGTGAGCACTGGGATGCCGATCTGTATCGAGTGGAACCTATTGAAGTCTCGCTATCTAGATCCACATACAATTGGGCTGACTTTTCCCGAAGAATCTTCAACGTGCTTGGTAGAAAATGGCAGAACCGTCGGCTTGATGTATTACATGTCGCATCATGTTGCCTTTGAGTCCATGGAAGACACATCCGCAAAATGTAGTAATATTTTCCCATTTCCACACTGGAATAGGGAGTAACTGTATCTTCCCCGCGGGCCTCTGATGCTCTGCCTTCACTGGCTGGCCGGGTTAGGCTTTAGAAGCAGTTTGCGATCTCTTTTCTTACGTCGAAAGATTCATGGGTAATGTTAACGAAGTTTTATACATCTTGATGCTTTACTGGATGCATAGCATCACAGCGGATGGATGTCTTCTGTAATGTCTCTTTAGTTCGCGTACTCGCGCACATTCTACGTCGGCTATTATCGTACCATCATCTCTAATTTGAAACTACGCTCTTTCCTTTTTCTATCTCTTGTATCAACTCCAGGCCATCTTCTTTGCCTCGGGTTTAACTCTTTTGGGTTAAAATATATTGAAGACTCTTATGATCTGTAAAGATCTGAGGAACAAATATAAGTAATGTCTCCGTATTTTTAGAGGCGAAACCACGGCTGCTTGCAAACTCAGTGTAGGGTAATTCTCCTCATGCTTCTTTAATTTGTCTAGAGGCATATCTGATCACCCTATCATTCTGCATTAATATGACCAGGCGCTGCTAGAAGCAATATAAACCACAGATCCGTCTTTCCCATTGGAGTAGCTAGGCTGAAGTGAAGTCAATCTACTCTTCAACTGTATCGAAACTCTTATTGATGTCGCAATCGTATAACATCTTTCCTTGTCGGCAGTCGGTAGGGTTGCTATCTTGGAAACCCTCAATAAGCTTCTGTGTCTCTGCTAAACAAGGAAGCTTAGACCTCGACACAGTGCTGCCAGGCGGTTTCCAATTTACCACTACTTACATTTTACGGGGATCGTCTCACCCCCTGTTGAAATGACATGACTGGGAATCATAGCTTGTCAGTAATGTGTTTCGCTCAGCAGCATACAAGCTTGTCGCTCCCTTAGGGTCTGTGACCATGATCTCGAGGTGCTCAATTTCCTCTGAACTACTAAATACACTAGGATATGTCGATAAAAACTATGGCCGAACCTATCCAAATCTGGCTGGAATCTTTCGATTAATAGTCATCATGATTCTTGGGCGTTAAGTCGAACCAAATAGCATTACCCAAAACTCATAATGCCAGTAGCGTGTCCTGAATACATCACTCTCCTGCACCCTCAACTGATGATACCCCGACCTCAAGTCTATCTTGGAGTATACTCGAGATCCTTGGAGTTGATCAAATAACTCATCGATCCTAAGGAGTGGATACTGATTGCGGATGGTAACTACGTTCGATTTGCACAGTAATCCAATACACAGTAGCAAACTCCCATCTTTCTTTTCCACCCGAAGAGAGGCTGGGCTCCCATTGGGGGATATGCTCGATGCAATAATCCCTTACCTTAACAATTCTTCTAGCGGGCATGGCTCACTTAACTCTGCGGGAGCCATCCACATAAGGAGGAATGGAAATGGGCTCGGTCACGAGATCAAATCAATAGTGAACTCCACTTCTCTTTGCAGGTAATCCGCGATATCGTCAGGGAGCCTTTGTCAGGGCTTCTCTACAATAACTGAAATCTCATCGATATAGTCCCTCCTTCACTGTCTCCACCAGCGCCAAGCTAGATAACCACTGACAGCCTTTCTGTGACATTTACGATGTTTGTCATGGCGGAGATATATAGGAAGATAACTCTCTGATGACCTCCACAGGTTCTTCACGAGAACCTCTCTAGGTTCTAGCCGGTGGAGGTTACGGCTAATGGCAGATTCGCTATGAACACTATGCAGTACCCAATCTGTGCCCTGTTTCCTACGCAAACAATCACTTGGCACTTGAGCCACTACGAGGTGGCTTTAGATGGTCAGGCTAGCATAATGGAGGCGGTTAAATGCGGCGATAGTGGAGCCTCTTACGTCTTTGTCCTCTCAGTGCCGGGGCTGGCTCGGAAGCGGATTGGAATAACTCTCTGGGACGACCTCGTCCTGCCACGTATGTAGTCTTTGTATTACCAAAACTCGGTGAATCACTTGATATGTATGTACTTTGGTCAATCGTAGTTCTGCATTCTTATGCTCTGATATTACCACCTGCGTGAGTATCATCTACTCTCAAAGTCTAGGTTATTATGTACAAGCTAGGCTCGATACCACCTTGACACCCCACCCCTTAGGTGGCGGGCGTCTTGTAATCATGAAATCACGTAGATTCATACAACGACTAGAAACTCATAATGAAGCGAGCCGTATTCTTCTTGCTTTTCTATAAAAATTTTTAACTGCTTTTATGATTTTATAAAATTCCGACCTCTTAATTTGCATATAGAGACGTATCCGGAAATCACAATATCATCCAAATTTCTATTTATATCGAAAATGTAACCCAGCATTACCAACACATTAAATGAAAGCTCTTTACATATGCATCCATATGTTAATTATCATGTCAAGTATTTTAACTACATAATATTCTTCTGCCAATGACTTATCTGATGTAAGACCAATACTATTATACTCAGTGTCTTGCGTCACTGTCTTGGAAAATAGTTTTTAAAATGGGGAAAATAATAGAGCTAAGCGGTACCGGTGAGTGTATGCTTTTATAAGCATTTTGCTTTTACGGAAAAGCGTGAAAATCAAAACTTTCATTCTGATTATTTTAGGAAGTTTTTTAACCAGCTTTGAGTTTACAAAACTTTTCTTTTTGCTAACTGCTTTGCTGCTTTTAACAAGGCATAAAACTCGTTTATTGCTTGCTTAGAAGTTTATAAAACCACCCAGAAACTATAACTAACAACACAACATATGCTGCTTTGAAAAGTTGTAAAGCGCTTTATGGCATTTTCTTTCAAAAAGTTTACCGAACTTTTTCATAAAAGCCTGGGATTTTTGAGTACAGTAGCGTGCTGAAAATAAAGCGAGGATGCAGGCTGGCCGTTTCTTTAAAGAAAGCCTCTCGGGGCGCAGGCGGCCAAGGCCGATGGTTGATTTTTAGCTTGTATATTATCTTTATAAAAGCATCAATGGCTGGAAGCTGTTACAACTGCATGCCGCAGTGAGACCTTTGGGGCGCAGGCGGCCGTGCAGATTAGGACACAGGTCACTTATCGCTTCAGGTGAATATGGTGGAATTAGCTGGTCGCCATCCGCATTTAGTTAGATTCGTAACCTTATATCTTTCACCCATGCGATGCCGCGGTCTCGCTGCATCATGATCTTATGTCTGGTTCTTAAATAAGACAAAAGCTGTCATGTATGAGATCCTGCAGATGCGCGTGCGGAATACTGACAGGTTTTCTTGCCAGGTTTTAACTTTGCTTAGAACTAGGGAAGGCACATTTTTAACGTTAACAACTTTTAACTAACACAACTGCTGCTGAAAAATAGTTTCTGATTTAAAAGCGATTTCTTTCAACTCTTGAAAAATGGTTAATTATTAGCAGTTTCTTCTTTAACTGGCAGAAAGATGGTTTCTGTTTGAGAAACCATTTACTTACTTTTGAAAATGGTTTTTAGCCTTCAAGCGAACAACTTTGCTGGCGATTTACAATTAGTTCTTCTTGCGAAAATGGTTTGAACCAGCCAATGAAATCTGAAGTGCAAGCAGTTTATAATAATAATAATCTGGCTAGTATTTGGAAATGAGTTTAGAAACGGCTGTTTCTTTTCAACCTGCCAAAGAGCGACGAGTTCCATGGCTAAAAGCGCAAACTTAGCTGTATTCGATGTGATATTAGATCGTGTAGCGATCGTGTATGACAAGCTTGATTTGCGCGGCGATCTTCTGATTAAAATTTTCGGAAAATATGTAGACTGAATGCGTTCGAGCGTATGGTGGGTCTAGTAAAGGAACGTATAGTGCAAAAGCAAAATATTTACGAAAATTACATCGAGCTTGTTTGAATAAAATCACGAAGTTTTAAGCGTAGAAACGATCTGAAATTCGGTCGGGGATTTGTCAGAAAATAGTCTGGAATTCACCAAAATTCGCAAAATTATATTCCGGTCTAAAGATTTTGGAATTTAAGTTATGGTCTCTAGAAGACCAGCCCAGTTATATGGCCTTTGGGAACCGGGGAAATATCTAGTAGGAAAATTCGCATATTGGCCAATGGCCAAAGATTTTGGTGTCGCGCGTAGGCTACCGTCGGCGTGGTACTTCAAACTTTGGTCAGAAAATTCGTAATTCAGAGATAGCGATAGATGCGAGAAAAGCCCAAAATTTGGGTTTAATATTTATGGTCTTGGTGAAATCACTGTGTTTTTAGTGCATTGTGTCAGCGCCGTCGCGTAAAGCGACTTCACTTGTTTATCGTTAATCAGGCCGGTCGATTTCATCATCTGAAAAAAAGTAAAGAAAAATTTAAAAAATCTCTCTGCTGGACTCTCTCTCTCTGCCTCACGTCCGTCCCCTGCCATTCATTTGATGTTTTGTCCTTTTTTTTTTTTTTTTAATTTCTTTATGTGGGACCCACATATCGCCTTTTTTAACTCTTTGTGCATCAGTTTAATGAAAGCGATTTATTTTGTCGGTTTAATTTTCTTTATCATAATTAAATATTAACTGTATTTATCGTTTTGAATTTTCAAAAATCAGTTTTAGTTCAAACTTCGCCGTCAGCTGAGAAATTACGTAAAATATTAGCGTAGAGATTTAGAAGCTTTCTAGGTCGCTGGAATTCATGGTGGCTGCAGATCCAGTTTTTCGTCGTCTCAGAGATCTAGAGAATTTCCGGGAGGCTTTCATAAGATTATTAAGCGATTTATTATTATTAATTCTTATTTAAAGCTTATAGCCAATTATCTTTGCTACTCAGCTTTCGTAATTGAAATTTGTCCTCAAACGTTTAAATATTAAAATCGAACTTGGAAGTCCCTACTATGGTAGTCTCTAACAATTATCGCTTTAATATCATTTCTTTAAATGATTATGCATTTGTTTAAGTACTTAAATTCCGGGTTAAAATTTATAATTTCGCAATTTATGCCACATCTTCTGATGTGACACTTGGGTACTCTTATACACTCCCGATGTCTTTGTCTTTATGCGCTCTCGGGACGAGGGTGTTACATCATACCTGACAATCCATGTTATACACTGTCCCATTGCGTAAAACACAATGCATGCGGTGTTCTAATCTGTCCCAGTATTTGCCTAGGTAATCACATACCTAAACTCACAACATCGAGCCACACATGAGTTGTGGTGTTCTCATTTAATGACCATGGCACAGCCTTGATCCTCGAGCCCTAGGTATTCATATCATAGTACCGATCTGCGAGTTGTGTGGCCGTTTAGGGGTTCGTTGAACCGTCAACCCGAGGAATACTGTTGGATGTCGGATGCCACATTTGCCATTCTAACGAAAATCGGGAAGGAATACTCCTAATGTGCGGGAGCTACGAATTACAATGCTGTCATCATTTTACAATGACCACAGGGTCGCGTCTGATAAAAATGGTAGCTCCGGCTAATGCATCGATACTCTGAAATATTTATCAGTATATAACGATAGTTCGAGAGTTATTACATTCTCTTACTTAAAGCATCTCAAAAATTTAGGTTTAATACATGTTATACAAAATGAATCTGAAAACCCTTGTCAGGTTTCTTCTAAAAGCATGGCCTCAGTGGCGTAATCCTCCTGGCCACACTCACAGTATGCGCGAAGCCGTGATCCCTCGACAGGGTGAAGCGTGCTACGATGGCAGTAATTTCCTACGTGGGTTACTCACCGCTGCAAGTGTGTCATGGCAACCCCAATCACTTTCAGCGAATACATGATCTACTTGAATGTCTACATGATCCGTGTCTCGAGTCCTCATAGGCTACTCCACGCGTCTTTGAATGAATCTTTAGTAATCTGATTTTTCAAAACAAAAGCTTTTGTTCTTGAAAACACACTAAATTTACGTAAATATATTAGACTATAAGGCGAATTCTTTGGATAATTTTACGAGCGTTCATTGGGTTGCCTCGAGATGGTGTTGGACCGCTCTCGAAGCGATTCTTGCGGAAAATCTTCATAGAGAAATTCACTTCATAGCCAGTTTCATTTTCTTTTCCGATTTCTTTAAGTATCATGCGCTCCTTGCTTTCTCATCACAAGTGCGGAGTGCGTATGGAATGCGTTATCACCGGTCGAGACAATTCATGCTAATATATACATGCGTATGTTACTTGATTAACTTCAGTAAATCATGTTGATGATTCACAACAACACGAAAATTAACACAATAAATTTAATTAACTTGATCGAAGCAATTCATTTGAATCACCCCTGAGCCACCTGACAATTCACGTGAACAATGAAACCCACACAGAGTCGAGCCTTTGTTCCTTGACCACCTCAAATAGGGATTTTCTCCGGCATTCGGTTCAAGATTTTGGGGCGATAGCGGTCGATTCAGTGCAGCCAATCTGTCAGATTAAAATAATTTCTTAGCCAAATAATAAACCAATAGGAAAGATCCTCTCTTGGAGTTGTTAGAACTCCACAAAATTAGTGCCCACGTGTAGCCCTTGCAGCGTAGAAGAACTTTGCTTCTTGCTCGAGTCGAGAAGCGAGAAACCGGTCAGAAACGGCGGGAAATGCAAAGAGAAGTCACTCTTTCTCTCTGCAAAAATACGATTCTCACACCTACCGCACGTTTGTGTTTAAAATTGAAGAAAGCGTGCCTTTTTGTCTTCGTGGCAAAAACTTTCAAAATTTCCATCGTGTCAGCCGTTTTGATTTTTGTGCGTGGCTTCACAATTTCTTCATGCCATCATCGCTAATCATGAAGCATTGTGTCACGTGGTGCGTAGTAGGTGAATTTTGTCATCAGCGTGTCTTTCCGCATGACAGCACTACGGCACGAGCGCTTTAGTCTTGTGAAAAGCGTGAAATTAGACTATCTTGAATTACGTTATGAAATTCGACGTGGTAGCTAGATTTCACGATATGTTTCAAACGGCGAAGTCCATTTCATCATCCGAGATCTAGAAAAATTTTGGATTTTTACCGAAATTACCATTTTACCCTTTTTCAGAAAATTTGAATTTTCCTGGGTTTTACATATATCCTAAATAATCACAAGCATGTGAGAATTGACAACGGAATCTATTCTTTTTAGCAACTTGGCAATAAAGTCAACAAATCCAAGTCCTAAAATAATATTCCGCAACCATAATCCATAATTTATGACATGTTATATCATAATACATATTTTGATAGTAGATACTTCTGCCCCCATAATATTGTTCCTTTATATAATCATCAAATAGGAACAAATAACAAAGATAAACTTTCAAGCGTATCATTCGACGCATAATTGAATCTAAGAGCAAATAAAAAGCATGCATGAACCATTAAGGTTCTTCTATCATGATGCTTTCAATCCATTCGATAACCCAAAAATCTTTAAATACATACTATTTATAAGACAATTTGACCTTCATGTAACTTCATACGGGACATCTCATCTTGTCTCAATCCATGCATTCAATATCTCAAAATCCTTTAAATATATACTTTATGAGACAATTTAACAATTTACATTACTTCATATAGGATATCCTATCACATAATATTATATCTTTTATATACTTTAGCATACAATTTTTTAAGATCTTTTCATAAATTAATGCAATAAAAATTAATTCACTAATAACTATCAAGACATAATCAATAATTTTGCCTCCCACTGATCTTTGTATTTATTCACTTGAAATAATAGTGTTCTTAAGTCCAAATGCATTACCAGACTATCATAAAGCTTAAGATATCATGAACAAACTTGTTACATCATTATGTCAACTTCAATCAGTAATTTTATTCGGAGGAACAATAATGAACTTCATATTGCTAAATAATAAGCAAATGCGAGAACAATAATAAAACATAAGATATTATGTTTTTCATAATTAAATTGAATAAACCGCAAGAAAATCCCATAACTAGATTCAAACAAATAATTTTAAAAGCGATAAATACTACAACTCCTTTGGGTAGATATTGTAATATATAATACCTTTATGGCCACGGACGTTTTTAGTACATATTTCTTTAATGGATATTCTTCATAGTTCATGTTAAAATTAAACTTGTAATCTTTGGATGTACAAATATAATCTAACAAAATTATAAGATATATCTCATAATGTTCATTATTCATAAGATGGTTAGTTTACCTTTGGGTAAATTCTTAAATATCTTATAACTAATGAACTTCAATATACTCATTCATATTGTACTTAAATTTGTTTCAAGCATCCATAAGAAATGAGTAATTGAATAGCATAAGTGTGTATTCCTCAATTTGAAATTCATGGAACATTCAAATTCGGCCACTTTGGTGACTAACGAACTTTACATTAAACGAATTTCAAAAAGTTACAATTAACAATATTTACATCATTAAATATAATTATCAAATCCTTCAATGTAGTCATTCTAATGACTAGCATCTATAAATGTCTTGTCTCATACATGATAATATAATTATCATACAAACATTATATTATGATAAATCAATAAAATTAAAAAATATGATTTTATTGGAAAAACCATAATATTATCACAACCATCATCAAATATTTGAGTACAAAAGTAAACTTAATGAGACTTCATAAATATGGCAAATATCAAAAGTTTATATAATATGATAAATCATAGACATGTCAAATGTGTTTCTATAATGTGAACTTGAAGTTTTAAAGAAATCTCACATAATAAGTTCCATTTAGATTTATATGAATAATACATAAATCTAGTTAGTGTCGGTGCGTAATTTTTGACAAAGCTATCCATAATGTATAATTCATACAAATAGTTATCTATAACAAGCCTTTAATGAAATGATCTTTAATTCATAACAATTTAATCAAATTCTATAGAGACATTACATTATCTCATTTACTAAGCATTTCATGTTAGGTAACCAATTATAATGTTATACAATTGGATATACATAAAACTTCATGGTTCAACCACTTTGGTGGCTAATAAACCATTCATAAGTGAATTCAATTGTATAATATAAATAATTATGATATTCAAAACATTAAGGTTCAGCCATTTTGATGACCATGAACAAAAATAATTTGAATATCAAATTGGATAAAATTGTTGATGAAGGTTATAAAAATAAATATTACCAAAAACAAAACAACATGTGTTGTAGCCTGATGGTTTTAGAAACCCTTAAAATTAAAGGAGATACTTGTAGTTTATGGGTTCAATCTCCCTTTTGTCATTTATTTATTATTATTATTTTTTAACAAATTCAAATCCCAACTCCATCATGATGCACGAGAGGATTAAAAATAATAATAATAAAAGCAATATTACATATGCACAAAATTTAGGAAAACAAAAGGATATTAATTATAATATCACCCATTATGGATGATTCCACTTTTCAGGTCAAATACCACATTAATTTATAAATTTTATATTCATGAGATAAAATATTGAAATCCCATGATATCGTTTTCTGTGTTTGGTTATTATCATTAGGTATCAATTAGATCTTGAATCAAATTGATTTTAAGGCTAGAATAAATGGTATTTATCTATTAGTTTTCAATAGCAAAAGGTTGTTTCCCATAACAGAAAGCAGTTATGCTGAGCATGGCTTAAATTCCAACTAAAATCCAAACAATGATAACACAAATTTTTTTATATTTTTTTATTTTATTCGATACAGCAGAGAACCTAGGAGAAAACTAGAGAGCCATGACCACGCTACTTTTCCTCTTCACAAAATCATTCTAACTTACTCTCTTCTTTCCCTCAAAACTGTTCCTTCCACAGGTGAATCCCATAATCTCCATAATACCCACATCATCATTATGATGGAAGATGAATGCTGAAGGCATGGATGTCGTTTTGTGAAGCCTGTAAGGAGCTGTCATTCAGATTTCTGGCAGTCAGGCTCGTTCAGGAAGATCGTGGATCTCTGGGCGTCTGGAAACAGATTGCGTTGGAGGAGGAGGAGGAGGAGGAGGAGAGGAGGAGGAAGGAGGAGGAAGGAAAGGAGGAGGAGGAGGAGAGGAGGAGGAGGAGGAAGGAGGAGGAAGAGGAGAAGAAGAAGAGAGGGGAGGAGGAGGAGGAGGAGAGGAAGGAGGAGGAGAGGAGGAGGAGGAGGGAGGAAGGAAGGAGGAGGAGGAGGAGGAGGAGAGGAGAGAGGAGGAGGAGGAGGAGGAAGGAAGGAGAGGAGGAGGAGGAGAGGAGGAGGAGGAGGAGGAGGAGGAGGAGGAGGAGGAGGAGGAGGAGGAGGAGGAGGAGGAGGAGGAGAGGAGGAGAGGAGGAGGAGCACTTTTTTATAATAATCAATGAAATTAATATAGCTTTTACGGGTTCTATGATTAGATTCGCCAAATAACACAGAACACGGGATCTTTGATTTCATGATATTCGCATTTGTGCAAAATAAAATTGATTATTCGCAACTTTGGATCCATAATGATAACGAGTCTTCAAACCCAAATCTTATGAGTTTCAATCCTTTTACCCTTCTTTCCTTTCTCACAACTTTTCGATACGTGATGGTGAATATTTAACTGTCTTAGAAGCCTTATCATAGGCGAGAGAGGACCTTATATCTGTGGGTTTAAATTTAGAATTTAAGCGTTTAAATTTCAACCGCTTCCATCCAAGCGATGCAACCCGAACCAATTAGTATACCTTTTATTTTATTTATTAAATCCCTTTTATCTGGCGCTAAAACACAGGAGCCTCTGGATTGACAATAAAATCGACACAACGAATGTCATTAGGTGTCGGTAACTTGAAATCACCGTGAAAAGAATCGAGCGATGCACCAGCGCTGTACGGGAGCTTTACGCCATCTGACTTGTCAAAATTTTAAACAGCAGCATGTAAGGTCAGCGTATGAATAAAAATGAGTAAAAGTGGCCACTTGGGCCCGTTCGTAAATCTTTTCGTCAAAATATATCGGCCGGAAAATATATTACATGGTTGAGAAGTTTTTTCACATTACTCTTAAATTCATATATTAAGATTCCTGATTACAATACGTGTTATACAAAATCTCTACCAAAGCCATGACCCGGCTTTCTTCATGTGACCTCACAGTGAGCGTCGTCCTCCACATGCGCTCACTTATTACTGAAATGGTTATCCTCGACGGAATTGAGAAAAGCCCGATGGGAATAATTTCCTACATGGGTTACTCAAACAAATCTGCGTCTTGCCTTGTTTCAATGCATGAGTAATTACATGAACCTACTCGAATGTCTACATGACCCGATCCAGTAATAAAGTCACTCACCATTCACTTTACATATCACCTACGCCTAATGCGATAAAATATCAGTTTCAAAACAAAAGCTTTTGTTCTCGAAAACCTCTGGAATTCGGTAAATGCATTGAATTTACCTCAGGCCCGAATTCTTTGGATATTTCTACGGCCGATCGTAAGTCAGCCTCCGAGATGAAGCGTTGAATGACTATAAGAGAGCAATTCTTCGAGAAAATCTTAGTCGAAATTCCTTTAATGAAAGCATTTCGTTCTCTTTCGATTTCATGTCGTACACTCGGCTCCACAAATTCTAGGGTGCCACACAGTGCGTATATGGAATGCGTAAATCTCCGTCGACAAACTCATTGCTAATATATTCACATGCATATATATTAACATAATTAATCAAACAAATCATGTTATTAAATTCACATCAATAACCTTAAAATTAAATTTCGCGTGGGCTAATTAGCCAACCATGAGAATTCATTTTGAACCACTTACAACACACGTTTTGCGTAAGAAAATCGTGTCATTTGTCGCGTGAGCAGGTGAAGCCCTCGGTTGGCATTGTTCACGACCACTCAATTTTGGATTTTCTCCATTCAGTTCAAAGGTTTTGAGATCGAATTCTGAAATTAAATCAAACCTCGGTATACTGTAGTGCATGACTCTTGTAGAAAAGAATATGAGTAGAGGAAAGATCATCTTTAGGTTATTAGACTCAGTGAATCGAGTGTCATGTAGCCTCATTGCGATAGAGCAGTTTTTAACCTTCTTTCGTCGAGCGAAGCGGTCACGAATGGCCAGAAATCCCAGAGAAATCGTGACTTTTCTACTGCTGGGTCCTCAAATCTAACGCCATTATCTCCTTCACGTTTTGGTCTTCAAATGGGGAAAGTGAGCGTTGTTCATCGGCTTGTCTTATTATCATTAACATTTTAAATTCAATTCGTGTCATTTTTAACTGATTTTGATGGCTTGTGTAATCTGAGCCGTCCCGAATTCGTCGTCTATACAATCTTATGACGTATTCGCGAGTCACGTGTATTAGGTGTTTGTCGCGTCGCGTATCTTTCTGGCCGTTCGACGCTGACGGTCTCGAAAAACTGAAGTGAGGCGTCTCGAGATTCGGCAATCGGCGTGGTGGTAGATTTATGAAACGGTCCAGCGATGAAGTCAGTTTAAATGCGTCAATCTAGAAAAATTTTGGATTTTCTTAAGAATGGCCAATTTCTGCTTTTTCGAAAATTTGAATTACTACCGGATCTTCGTTATCGCTGAGTCATATATAAAAAAAATTCTTACAAGGGGGAGTTGGAATATTGTTTGATGCTTTATGCGATAAATTCGATTATATTAAAAATGACTTTTTGTTTTTATTTTTATTTTAATTTTATATTTTATATTTTAACATATAATATGATAAATGATTTTTTTAATAAAATAAAATAATAAAAAATATAATATTTTATTTATTTATAATATGTATTAATTTTATTATAATAAAAAATAAAAATTCAATGAATTTCCCGGCCAACCCTCCCCACAAAAAACAAATGGAGAGGAACACTAGTGAAGCCAGGTAGGGCTCGAGGGTCATATGCTCCCCTCAATTTTCTTTCAATTTTTTTGTAAAAAATATCCTCTTTCTAGGCATGAAGAATCAAACCGAGGACCACCTACCTATGTTACGTCCCCCGTGTTTTAGACTTAAGAAAGTGATCAGGCGGAATTGGAATAGGACCGCCCTGTTGCCTGTCCAACAAGAGTCACATGTTACAACGGCCAAGGAATTTTGTTCCACTTTTTGTGAGCTATGTTCAAACTACTGCAATGCATGTCGTCATGACTGGGAAATGGATTTACGTCATCTTCAGTAGTAATCAGTGATGCAAGAATATTGACTTCATCTCATATTAAATTGTAAGAGTTTGATGGTAATTTACTTCTTTGCGTAATTGGGCGCCAGCCACTATGCATGCAATGAATGATGGAAATTGATCAGATCATCATCAGAACACGTAATTAAGAGTATACGGTGGTGTAATTGAGACTGAGACTGAGAGTACGTACCCGTGCGTGCTTACGTACATGCGTGTATATGAATGAGAAGAATATCGCATGATCGACTAGTGGGCATCATTGTAGCAAAAGCTGCATGTGGTCCTCAAGTGCCATTAATCTTTCTTGCATTCAGATTTACTGACCTCATATTTCGCTGACTCTCTCTTTGGTTAGTACTGAATCTTGTGTTTGGTTCCTCAAAGTATTAAGGCATGGATTGTTTGGTTCCAAATGAGAAAAGAAAAGAAAATAGAAGAAAAAAAGTAAAAAAAATAATATATATATATATATATATATATATATACCATATATATATATATATATAGTTAATATTTGATATTTCTTTCATTAATTCCCTTTTACTTTTCCTCTCTCCTTTCTTTGTTTTGCATATTCCCTTAAATTTTCTGATAATCGAACATAACCTTAATCACTGGACAAACTATATATTATTTGCCCCCGAAAGATTAGACTAGGTAGGTCTTGTTAGATTAATTTATTAACTATGGACTAAACATAATCATATTACAATTTTAATTGCATAATTGTGCAAGTTAATTGTGAATCATTTATAAGATGGTTTAATATTAACTAGTTATGGATCCATGATTCTATCTTAACCGCACAACTTTGTTAAGACCATTGGACTGGAAATTAAATTGTTCGTATAACATATAT
Organism: Tetrastigma voinierianum; assembly: GCA_016808115.1. Classification (NCBI taxonomy): domain Eukaryota; kingdom Viridiplantae; phylum Streptophyta; class Magnoliopsida; order Vitales; family Vitaceae; genus Tetrastigma; species Tetrastigma voinierianum. The sequence goes on from JAEQBH010002625.1 coordinate 275,221, forward strand.
TCATGTCTTTATATATATATAAGTAAATAGAGCGCAGAGAAATTTTTATAAGGGTTTGGTAAAAGCAACGGCTTTCTGAATAAGGAAAAAAACCATCTTGACACTTAGACTTTTCTTTGATTTCATCTGGCTTCCAGTTGGGAAGCAGATAATAAGCGATTACAGATCAAATGCGGATATGTTTTCATTCTCACATACTACGATGGTAGAATATATACAAATTCACATTTAGTATTAATTCATTTTTTGTAAATAATATTTTATAGGATAATTTACATTTATTATATTATTGTAATGTGGGTTTTCTTATAGAATAAGGATAGGCACCCAGGATTATCGCATAAAATATGGTCATGAGGAAAAAGAGATTATGAGAAATTTTGGTGTGTGCGCGGGGATGTAAGGATTTGAGGGTGGAAGTTTTATGGGAATTTTAATAGCAGTATTGTGTGGCGTCCGCAGGGTTTTGTGATTTTGTGATTTTTCCTAGTTGTCACTGTTCTTACCTTAATTATCTATCTTCCTAGGCATCAACGGGGCGATGTAAACTTGTAAAAAGGGTGGTTTGGCGACGGTGGGCCGACCGCCTCTCCAATGATTAAGTCATCAAAAGTATGAAAAGGGAGAAGAGAGTATGTGTAGTTGGAATTGCTTACCTTCTCATCATGAGGGATCCTCCCAATTTATAAAAAGTGGTTCACAAATCCCTCCCCATTTTTCTTCAGAAAGAATTTCCCTCTCTTTGGGACATGATCTCTCATTCCTTATAAAATTTAATTAACCCCATTTATCGAAATTTAATTCTTATTAACAGGATTGATCTTCCTAGAAGTAAGGGATTTGGAAACTAGGAAATTTCTTAGATAAATACTTTTTGCATATTTCTCTCCTTTATCCATTCGTCCATAACAAACTTGCCAAAAGCATAAGGATGACCGGCTAGAGGACTTGGAACTCTGGGCGGACGCCCATGGCTAACCTACGGGAGGACATCGGGCCTTCCGCAGTGGCAATTCCTGTCCCAGGTAGTCTTTCATAGGTTTAATATGATGGGTGGGCTTGGTAACCCAGTCGATGGCGCGACCAGATGAAATGGAGGCTGAGCCTTGGGCCCATTAAGTAGTGGGTTTAAAAACCATGGTACTCACAATGCCCTCCTTTTTCCCCAATTGGAAATTTGTGCTTTTCCAGTTGGGTAAAATACTGTAGTATTAAATGTTGAATGTTCTCGTGGGTTTAAAATGTGTGGGAAAAGCACGCTTCCTAGTATATATATGGCGCGTCTTGCTCTGGCGGTGCATTTAATGTGCCTATCGACGCCTTACCCCTACAAATAGGGGTAGGGGTTTCAATAGTAGTTTCTTTTACGTTTTCTCATAGTTTTCTGACTCCTACAATTTTCCCTTTTCTGTGTTTCCTCTTTCCTTTCAAAGGAGCCATCAAAGACTCTTGACTCTTCGACGGCTTTTGATTTTCTGGTGAGTGTTTGCATCTCGAACCTTCTTTTTATTGTCAGTTTGTTTGAGTGTTTTTGTGGTTAAGGGCGTCCTATTAAGTTCTGCAAAGGTTTTCGGTTAGCGTTTCCTAGATTTTGTCACTAGTGGGATGTAAAATACTCCAGAGGGGATTTCTTCTATCTTTCGAGGGTTTCGTTTCCATCTTCGCTTAATGGATCTCAAGCTGACCCTTTTGTTTTTTTTCTTGTAGAATGGCAAGAGGTTACGAAGAGGTTTCCAATATGGCAATTTGGCGGTCGGGAGGACTCCTTAGGGAAACACCTCTTTGCAAGCCGGTTTAGTTGTTGCTATTTCTATTTCTATAAGGCCGAAGTTATCTGACTAGTTCATCGAAATCGATCTTGAGATGTCGGATGAGCTCGCACACCTCAAGCGTAGGGAGGTAGATAATGCCATTTACTTCACCCGAGAGCAATTCACTGCTAGGCTTCACCTCCCCATCCCATCGTTGGTGAAGTAATTTCTGCATTTTACCCGAGCACCTCTGCACTCATACACATCAGAGACATCTTCGGATCTTGATGGAGATGCGAGTGTCTTTGAACTTTCTCTGTTGGATATTTCAACTGGGAGATATTTACATTCATTACACTTTGAAGGCTGGGGATTAGGGCGGATTCATCCTGTCGGCCCACAGCCCATTGCGATTGTAACCGGTTTCAGGCTCACCAAAACTTAAGCGAAAGGGGTAGTATTGGTGAAAGGCCCATGGTATGAGACACGGGGCTCCCCAGGGCTTCCGTTTGACTTGAATCAGTCTCTTATGTTCCTAGGTTTGTCCTAGCTTTGTTCGAGTTTTGTGCGCCCCTAGGTTATGCGTGTTTGGCATTTTATCTCTTTGAATTTTAGAGGTTAGCGAGGCAAGGCCGAGTTAGTTAGCAGTGGAGAAAAGCTGATCTAGTGCGATGGGCGGTTGCTTGAGATTACCGAGTGGGAGCACAACCAGGAGCTTCTCTTGTCGGTGAAGAACTTGCAGGAGTTAGGTGCTAACACCTTTTGTTACATAGTCCCAGTCATCCCTTAATCACTGACAAAAGAGCTAGTCAAGGGTGAACACTTAGTTCTTCTTGAGCCTTTTTGAAATCGATCTGAGGCCCGATTCTTCCTGGCCAGGCCACACTCTCAAGAGTCTGAGTCAAGGTCACCAAGAGGATTTGGTTATCTTTGTTAGCCTGGCAGGTGCTTTGGTTGAGCAGAGATTCACATCCTACCCCTAAGGGGGTGAAAAAGAAAGAGAGAAGAAGGTAAGAGGGTCGAGGCGGACTAAGGATCGGCGAGGAATTGGGTGGATCAAGTTCTGGTGAGCCGGCGGGGGAGCGAGATGTCTAATCTTGTCGTTGGGTTTGTCGCACGGATGCCGAAGTGGGGCTGTGAGCAGGGGGGGCTAATCTGACTCCAAGCCTTGGCGAAAAGTGCGGGGAAGGTCTAGTTCGGGTTGGGAGGTCGGAGAGTCGGGCGGTAGTCACTTTGGATTCTCCGCAGCGAGTGCGAGGCCATTCGGTGGGTGTTGCACTCAAGAATGCTAGGGAAGCCGAGCATTGGAAGATGGTGTCAGGCCGGGGGCCCTCAGCAGCGATAAGGTTGTGAGGGAGGCTCATTTGGAGATAGCTATTGGCCGTCATTCTTGGCTAGCATGACACTAGCCGTTAAAATGAAACCACTGATCGGATGAACTCAGGCTCATATGTTCGGAGTCTTAGGGTGGTGGAGTCATTGGATATGGTGGTTCTTCAGTGCAGAATTTGATAGGAAATCATTGACCGTGGAGTCCACTTCCCGCAGGGGATTCTTTGATCTGAAGCATAGTGGCAGTATCTACCCTATCTTGAGATACCAATGGTGGCTCATACCGAGGAGTCTTCCATCCCCTTCCTAGGCTATTTGGACAAGAGATCACTTTGACCTTAATTTGAAGATTGGATATACATTAAGTAACCACACAACTTGATGAGGCAATGAGGTTAATTATGACCAAAACTCTATCCTACTTGTTTAAACATGTGTGGTGATTTTCTCCTAACACCTTTTTGTTTGCAAGTCATTACCACTATTTAGAATATGTGCCGACCTGAGGAGCTCTATCCATGGGTTAGAAGACCCGAAGTTGCGGCTCGGCTGATTGATAGCCTCGAGCATTAAGCATTAGAGGGCTGCAGAGCGAGGCGGTCTAAAGAGTGGGCGGGAGCGGAAGTGGAGGTGCAAGAGGGCTGGGTGGAGAAGGAGAGGGACGAGGCTAAAGAGGAAGCCAAGGTTACTCGATTGGCCGCCATTGTAGCGGGTGACGCGAAGGCAAGGATGGAGGGTGACTTGGTTAAGGTCCAAGAAGCCCTGGCGGCTACGGAGGAAGCCAGGCGTAGGGTGGAGGCTAAGACTGCCTGACTAGAGGTTGAGCGGATGTCACTCCTGCTCAAACTCATGGCAGCTAAGGATGAAGTGTCTTCCCTCCGCTCTCAGGCGAGCATGGACAAGGAGTCCATGGAGGAGGACTACTAGAAGGCCTTGGAGGTGATTTCCCCTATGGCTACGAATGTTGTGCATTCAAACACAACATCTATGGAAACCAACCAGAGGTTCCAGATGGTATGCCTGACTCACTGACTCGCTTCTTGCAGAGTTTTTTGTAAACCCAATATGCCCCCTAGTCCCAGCAATAATTAGGGCAACAACAACCGGGGTGGATCTAATCAAGATGGTGAATGAACCTGAGGAGAATGCCTCAATTGCGGATCATATCTAATTTTTCTCTCATTTCCTCTTTCCCCCATCTTTTTTAAATTTCTATAAGGGGCCTCGTCTGGCCACCATGACATATTTTTTGTGATCACAGACGCCAATTGGCATATTTTAATGAAATGTGACTACTTGTGCACTTATGCAATGAACCTCCTATATTTCTCATTCTTTCTATGTATATTGATTAGTATATTTGTGATTTTTCTTTTTTTTAAGGACATTTGGTAGGGCTCCATACATGGTCGTGGGCAAGGCACCGTTTGGGGCCTATGCTGAGCTAAAGTTATTGTTGTGTTTAAAAACACATCAGCAGTGAATGCCCATAAGTCTGATCTTTTGCGCGTGATCTGTAGAGCCCACATGTCATTTTTAGTGTGAAGCGGGCTTAAAGCCCTAAGTGTGGTGTTTTTGGACGCTAACGACATTAGTGCAAGTGCGGTCTTTTGAAAGTGTCATCACCAAGTGCGGTCATTTGCAAGTGCGACAAACTTAGAGCCCTGAAGTCGGTCTTTTGAAGCGCTGACAGGCTTAAATGCACAAGTTTGGTCTTTAGAGAAGTGTCGACCATGGTCTGATTTGAAAGTGTCAGCTGATCGGTCTTTTAGAAAGCGCCCAGCCAGGGCCAGAGCCACAAGTCTGGTCTTTTGAAAGTGTCAGCACAAGTCTGGTCTTTTGAAAGCGCCAACAGGCTTAGAACCACAAGTCTAGTCTTTTGAAATTGCTAGCACAAGTCTGGTCTTTTGAAAGCGCCAACAGGCTTAGAACCACAAGTCTAGTCTTTTGAAAGTGCCAGCACAAGTCTGGTCTTTTGAAAGTGCCAACAGGCTTAAAACCACAAGTCTGGTCTTTTGGCCCCGATAAGCAGAGCCAACAAGTTCGATCCTTTTTGAAAGTGCCACTGAACCCAGAGCCCTGATACGGTCTTTTCTGAGGAAGCAGTTGTAAATATTATAAAGAAAACTTTATTGATAATACCACTTAAGGTGCATGGCATTCCACATTTTGTGTACGAGTGTCTCATCTAGTCTATTTAATGTGTATAACCCGACTGCCCCCACTCGTACAACTATGTATGGTCCTTCCTAATTTGGTTGAAATTTTCTGGCCCCAAGGTCAGCTGTGTTCTCAAAGACCTTTCTCAAGACTAGATCCCCGTCTTGGAATGCACGCGACTTTATATGCCTATTGTATAAGTATGTCGTCCTCTGTTGGTAAGATGCTATACATATTGCGGCTGTTTCTCAGAGCTTGTCTTCCATATCTAGTTAGGAGATGGCCCGACTGTGAGCGTTCGGGAACCTCGATTCGGAAGGTGTGGGCATCGATTTTATAAGAATAATGGCCTTCATACCATAGGTGAGGGTAAATTGTGACACTCCATTCGGCTTCCGACTAGTTGTTATATAGGCCCAAAGGACTCTGGTGGCTCGTCCACCCATTTTCCTCTAGCCAAATGCAAATGCTTTTTCAAAGTAGTCAAGAGAGTTTTGTTGGAAGCTTCCGCCTGGCCATTGCTCTGTGGGTACCACGAGGTTGAGTATAAGTTTCTGATTTTTAGTTCATTGCAAAATTTTCTGTATACTTTGTAGTCAAACTATGGCCCATTATCAGTAATGATCGACTGAGGCATTTGGAATCGGTAAACAATATTCTTCCACATAAATTGGGTGACGTCCTTGTCTTTGATGGAGGCGAAGGCTTCAACTTCTATCTATTTTCTAAAGTAGTCGGTGGCAGCAACATCGAGTTTTCTAAGGCTGCGGGGTGATGGCGGTGGTCAACTATATTAATTCCCAGCGAAGCGAAAGGGGTCAATGAAGCACATAATGGTGGCTAGGTCTCGAGCTGGCATCCTCGATAAGGGAGCTTGCCATTGGTAGCAATCGCAATTCTTGACATAGGTGGCTGCATTTGTTCTCATGGTTGGCTAATAATACCCTTGTGTATGGGCCCTGTGAGCTAAAGCTCTGCCGCTCGGATGGTTTCCGCATACCCCCTCATGAAGTTCTGCTAGTATATATTGTCCTTACCAAGCGGTGAGACACTTAAGATATGACTCGTCTAGAGACCATTTGTATAACTAGCCGTTTACTAAGAAAAATTATGCCGCCCTGGACCTAGACCTTGTGGGCTTCGACTCTATTATGCGGCAATTCTTCTGAGCTCAAATAATGAAATAGAGGAGTCATCCAGGAACTTGTCTCGTCTATCTCGTGTACCTGTTTAGTAGCAGTTGACGACTTCGGCTGGTAATAGATTGGAAACAACATTATTTCTTGTATTAGGAGGAATGAAGCTACTGCAGCCAAGGCGTCTGCCTTTTCATTCTAATCCCTTGGGATATGCTCAAGCCTCCAAACCATAAAGTTTCCTAGCCGTAGATTAACTAGGCTTACATACTTGTCCATGCATTGGTCTCGCGCTTCATAATCTCCGTTTACTTGTCCTACCACTAGTTGAGAGTCACTTTGTATGATGATCTTTTCTAAAGACACGGAGATTGCCAGGTCGATTTATTAGGATTACTTAAGTCGTCTCATTATTAGATGCGAGAAGCTAACGATTATGGATCTCAAGTAGGGGCGAAACTTTTTACTTCTACACAAAGATCAGTCTTTGCTTGTTGAGAGGCAAAGGTATACCTAGTTCTTGCACTTCAAATATAGATTTACTTACAAAGAATATAAGTCTTTGTTTCCGGTTTTCATCTTCTTTTACTAACACTTATGAAACCGCTAGGTAAAGATAAAGTGTATCACGTGCATCTGGGCTAACTAAAATTGGTGGCTCGGTGAGATACTGCTTGATTGCTATGAAAGCATGTTCGCATTCCTCATTCCACCCGGTCCGTTTGGCTCCCCTTAGAGTGGTAAAAAAAATGGTCTCAATTGATCTGTAGAACGAGATATGAACCGCCTGAGAGTCACCGGCCGACTAGTCAGTTGTTATACTCCCTTTCGGGTTGTAGGAGCTTGTGAGTCCGTTAGGGCTTTAAGCTGGACATGATTGGCCTTTCTCCCTCTCTGGGTTACCATTAAACTTGCTTGAACTGACTCCAAACGCACATTTCAAAGGGCATAGTTTCATGTCATACCTTAGCAGCAAACTCAAAGGTTTCTTGTAGATGCTTCACGTGATTGGGGTGTCCTTTAGACTTGACAAGCATATCGTCGATATAGACCTCCATGGTCTTGCCTATCAGTGGTCAAAATATCTTGGTCACTAGCCTTTGATAAGTCGCTCCAGCTTTTTTCAAGCCAAAAGGCATCACATTGTAACAATATAACCCACGTGGTGTAATGAAGGTCGTTTTCTCTACGTAAGGAAGGTGCATTGGAATCTGGTGGTATCTAGGAAAGCGTCCAAAAATGACAGTATCCCATGCCCAACTGAGGCATCAACAATCTAGTCTATATGTGGTAAGGGGAAGCTATCCTTTGGGCAAGCTTTATTGAGGTATGTGTAGTCTACACATACTCTCTACTTACAACCCTTCTTTGGAACCAACACCACATTAGCAAGCCATTTGGGAACTGGCACTACGATGAAACACCTTTCGAAGATTGTCTGTGTCTTAATATCATCCCGATGGCAATCCGGGTAGAAAAGCCTCTTTTCTGTCTTACGGGCTTGGCCACGTGGACAACATTCAGCTTATAGGAGGCCAATATCGGGTCGATTCCGACCACATATGAGTGAATGCAGGCAAACACATCTATGTTTTTTAATAGCATGCCTTGTATCTACTCCCTTTCTTCATTGGATAGGAGACTACTGACGCATGTGAACTTCTCCGGCCCGTCCAATACTACTACTACTAGGGGATCCACAACCAATGGGTCCTTTTCTTCCACCCTGATCTAGGGGGCAACTTGTGATTGCTATACGGGGGTGTGATCTGAGAGAGGGGGGATTTGAGAGTTTCTCTCCCTTTTTTCTGTTCCCGTATGGATATTTGATAGCATTTTCGTGCATCTAGCTTATTGCTTATGAGGTTAACCTACCCCACGCTAGTCAAATAGTTGATCGTTTGGTGGTAGGTCGAAGGGATAACTTTCATATAGTGCAGCCAAGTCCGGCCCACTATGGAGTTGTAAGGCCCCAAATCATCGACAACTGAGAACAATTTTGCTAAGTGACTGGTCCTACTTTTACAGGGAGCGTGACATCTCTTAATGTTACGGTAGTTACCCTATTGAAACCAGAGAGGATTCGTCCGGCTAAGTTCAACATATCCGAGGAAAGCTTCATCTGCTTGAATGTTGGTAGTTGTAGTAAATCCGCCGTATTGCCAGGGTCCACAAGTACCCTATGTACATCAAAACCATTAATACAAAGGGTGAGTACTAGCACATCATAGTGGGGCACAATGACCCCGTTCAGGTTGACTAGAGGAAAGGATATGAGGCCATATATTGGCTTAGTTTCTACACGGTTACCTTCCGTGTGGATGGCATTCACACTGGCCTTAATTATGGCTACTCTCAAGAGTTTCTTCTATTGGCTCTTTGAATGATACTAGTTGTCAGACGGACCGCCCTATATATAGTGTATGGCTGGTCTGGATTGTGGCGGGGCTGCCACGCCGATTGTAATTCTATATACAGCTTGCCTTGGTTCCGTCCCTTGGTCAATTTCTATGATGTACCTCCTGAGGTGCCTTGCTTTGATAAGCTTTTCCACCAAGAACTTTAGACTTCAGCACTTATCAGTCTCATGCCCATGATCTCTATCATATCACAAGGATCTGTTTCTTTAGGAAGGATCCGTCTAGATTGGTCCAGGCCATTTAAACTCCAGCAAGTAGTGAATGAGGAGCAATAGCCTCTCATACGAGACGTTCAGGAGGGTAAATTTCTGGGGCTCTCTCTTTTTCTGTGAATGATCACGTGCTCGCTTTCGATCCTTGCATTGACCTTCCTTATGCTCAAACGGCTTCTTCCCAGACAGCTGATTCCCCTCGTCCTACTAGTTTGTAATCATGACGGTTTGGGCTACTGCGCGAATATTGTCCTCCAGCATGGAGTACCTATGATCCTGTCGGTATAATTTTTCCATTGTTACTGGTGGGTATAACGATAGTGAGTGGAAGAAAGGAGTTGATGGTCCGAAGTTCATCCTGAAGTTTTCGAGGACCGCGTCCATGCTGTATGACTCTGGCGAGCGACTGCCTAAACCTTCTTATAAATTACCATTATGGATTCTCTTCTTGCTGCTTGAATGGTTGCGAGGAGTTGATGTTACTGAAGCCAGAACGGAGATGCGAGATGAAGTCACTGAAGTTCATTAAACGAATTTATCGAGTTGCGCGGAAGCTAGTGGAACCAGGCTAACGCGGGCCCCCGTAAACTAGCCAGGAATACTTTACATAATAGATGGTCATTATGGACATTTACTGTCATCACCTGGTTATAATGGAGCATGTGATCATAAGGGTCGATGAAACCCACTCCGACATAGTAAAAGCAGGTATTACAAACGTAAAATGACTCGTAGTCAAGAATGTGTTGCCCTAAAGGTGAAGAAAGCATGTCGTCGGGTCTTCGAATAAAGGGTGCTGGCTGCATGTAGAACGTCGGCCCTGTACCGAAGGCAAGATGCAGAAGCGGCATTGGTGGTATTGTCCCGACGGGTAACATTATCACGTTCCACATAGGTTGTTCGGTACGGATTACGCTTCTTGTTAGCCCCTCCCTCCTTGCCCGCTAGATGCATTGCAGCATCACTAAAGACATGGCGGTGCGAGTGCTTCCTTCTCGATTTGGCCCTTGTGTTTCCCTAAGCGTTTCTTCCTGGCAGGGGACTCATGGATGGGGATCTGCCTAAGGACAATTCATCATCCGTTGGGGCATCGACGTCATCGGGAATAATGGGCTCTTTTCCTTTATTGAGAGCGATTGGTTGTTCAACATGATCGCCATCTTGTACATCCCTTCCAAGTTCGCAACTTTTTTCTACTTGGGCCCGCAACTGATCATTCTCGCGTTGCAAGTGTTCATCGCAACCTTGCAACTCCTATATCTACTCCTTTGCTCATTTGTTTTTCTTCTCCATCTCTTGGCCTTGATAGGAGGCTGATCTTAAGTGATTGGATCGTAATTGCTTGCCATTGTGACTGCCTCGGATGAATCGAATGTGGACAGGGGAATCAAAAGATTTCAAGATGATGAAGGGTTGCTAGATAATTACCGAAGCCAAGCCCTTGCAGCCTGTAAATGAGACTTTCTGTCCTCTTCCCACAAATGGCGCTAATTGTTGTTACCTTGATTATTTGTCTTCCTACAGGCATCAACGGCCTTAATATAAACACAGTAAAATGGTGGATTCGGCGATGGTGGAATTAGAAGCCGCCTCTCAGATGATTAAGTCGGCCAAAAGTATGGAAGGGAGAAGAAGCTAGTATGCGCAGTTCGAGGTGTTACCTTCTCATCGTGGGGATCCTCTCGAACACTAGAAAGTGGTTGAATCCCTCCCATTTTTCTCCGGGAAAGAATCTTCTTCTCTCTTTTGAAGATGAGATCTCATTCTTATCGAAGACTAATTAACCTTGCTCGAGGTGATCTTACGAGAATAGGGATTTGGAAGCCAGGAAATTCATGGATCATCATGCTAACGTATTTCTAAGCCGCTGCCATTCTGTCCTGCTTGAACTTGCTAAAGCGGAAGGGCTGACCCGTCACGGGGGACTTGGAACTCTAGGCGAGTCGCCTTGAAGCAGCCTGCAGGGGAGGACACCTGACTTTCTAAAACAAACCTCCGGTTCCGTCTAGGTAATCTTGCTGCCAATTTTAATATGATAGGTGGGCTTGGGCCACTTCACATCATGGGCCAAGTGGACCTCTCGGACCATGAGCATGCCAAAGCTATATCCAGTGGTGGGTTTAAACCTGTGGTCTTTCGAAATATCGCAATGCATACTCCAATGCGTGCCCGTGTTTCAAGAATAGTGAAGTATTACTCTCATTAGTGGATGTAGGCGTAATTGGTTGAACCACGTTAAAACCTCTCGTACATTTTTATAATGACTTCTTTATCTTTGTGTTCTTGAATTCATATTATTGTTCATCAAAGCTTTCGCAGTCATAACAAATGGTATCAGAGATTCAGGTTGAAGATATTTTGAAGAACAAAATATTATGAAGCACACAAGATGAAGATAAAAGGAATCTCAGTTTAAGGTGGAGTTGATTACTCTCTTATCAAGATGTGATGGAATTTGATCCAAGGTGGAGATTATTAGAATTTGTCTCAAATACATATTTAGTATTAATTCCCTTTTTGTAAATAATATTTTATAGGATAATTTCTATTTATTATATTATTGTAATATTAGGTTTCCTTATAGAATAAGGATAGCTTTTAGGATTATCCCTATAAATATTTTGGGTGCTGAGGGGAAAAGTTATTCGAGGGGCCGAGGTGTGTGCGGAGATCTGTGGTTTGAGATATTATGAGTTTTCTGAGTGTTTACTACCCGATGTTATTGATCTTAAGGTTTGTAATTTTGTGATTTTTCCTACTCCAATCTCGTTCTTTGTGTTTTCAAGAATAGTGGAAATATTATCTCGTACTGTGATCTTGCGTAATTGTCGAATCACGTTAAAACCTCTAAGTAACATATTTTTATGATGATTCTTTATGCTGTGATGCTTAAATTCATATTATTGTTCATTAAAGGCTTCCATGATCATAACACTCTAGGTGATATACTTATTTGTTGTTATTTTATAATGTATTTATTGGGTCTTTTGATGGTTGATAAAATATTTTTGGGCTTAATAAATACTTTTGTTTTTGCAAAATAATTTTTAATAATTGGTGTTAGAGCATCTTTAATTGACATTGAAGCTGTCAAATCAGTTTTTTTTTTGTTCGTTTTAATTTATTGACAATTTGGAAACCATCAGAATTCGTTTGTTTTGGTTTTCCATAAGATCCATAAAAAAAAAAAAAAACAATTTTTTTTTATTGATATCAATGGTTGCCATTTTGATTTGTCTAACATCTATTTTGGTTTTGATAACTGATGGTCACTCGATTTCATGCTAGATTTTACATGAAAGTTTCCTTTTATTTTTTTTATTATTCTTTTATTTGATTTACATGCAAGTAATGGGTTCCACGAATGCTCGAAACTGCAAGTTTCCAATTATCTTTTATGGATAATAGGATAATGCTTGAAAGTGGAACGGGAACCACATACACACATATATATATATATATATATATATATATATATATATGCCTTGAAAAATCAATAAATTCTCATCATCAACGCATTTTCATGAATCCCATCGTAATGGTTGACTTTTGATGTATAAATAAAATAAAATAAAACCATGTTTTTTTGGTTACTGCGCATGGCAATGAAGGCTCCAGCATATGAGCAAGGAATTAAATTTCGGAAATATAAGTCAAAATATCGGTGATATTTCGGTTATCGATAGAGATCGATAGAATATCATGTGGAGTAGTCGGTTGGAATAAATATCGATCGTTTAGCCATTTGGAAGTCGAAATTTCGAGGAGATATATCGGTTTTCTTGATATTCCAATGATTTTCGATTTTGGCCCGATTTTAAAGTGTGTGTTTGGGGGTTTTGAACCCGCCCAAAACAAGGAATGTCTGTACACTTCATCCACTGAGCAACCTTTGCACTTAATATATAGTCACGAATCTTTATATTCTGCTTGTGTTATAATTTATTTTATTATTTTATTATTTTACATTTTGTTTTTAACGATCACTTAATTTTATTTTTTTTTCATAAAATCCTTTCATCTTTTCAAAAAATTTAAATTTTAAAATCAATAAATTTACAATATTTTGAAATCAAAAATTAATTTGATAAGGAAGAGAAATAAAATAATATTTCATTTAAAAATTTAATATTATGATATACAATATTTTAAAAACTATAATTATCTATAATATTTGTAATAATAACGAAACAAAATAATATCTCTTTAACATTATAATATCTTAATAATTTATTAAATATAACATATTTAATTTAATACTATGCGAATCATTTTGACTTTTAATCTCACGGCAATTAAGATATGGATAAATTTAAATTATCATATAAATAATTTATAAGCTGTATAAATTAAAGTAAAAACTCATTAATTATAAGAAATAATATTAAAATGTCATATTTAATTTAGTAATTATAAAACATTATCATAACATATCATTTGGTGCAGACTGATATTTTATCAAAAATATACCGATATTATGATATATCGTAAAATCGATTCACAAATATATCTATATTTATCGATATTTTGATCATTGCATATGAGTGAAGGCTTTTATTCTTTTCCCAAAAATTGACAGTCATAGAGCAAAATTTAAAGTGGATTTATTTTACGAGAATGGTTTTTTTTTTCTTTTACATTTTTTATTAAAAACAAAAACATATTTCTTGATAATTGTGCAGGACAGTGATTGTTTGAGGAGTGAAAAATAAATCAACATTTTCAAGTCTTTCTTTTATTTCTTTTCTATGACAAAGTTATTGTATCCTCAATTTGGAAGTTTTTCAAATTTGCTCCTCTAGGTTATTTGAGATAAGCAATGCTTTTTTCATGTTTTTTCGAAATGTATATAAGCTATTTTTTATGCTCAAATAGCCTTGTATCTTTAGTTCTTCAAGCTCTTAATGGCCGAAAATAGTTTTTGCATAAAATTGATTTTTTATATCCAATTTTATAATCTCTTCACATCAGTTTTTTTATATATCACTTTAACAATTTATGTTAATGTTATTTATGATTATTTATAGCATCATATTGTGAATAAGATTAAATGCTTTTAGACTTGGGTAAAATTGATAAATATTGAATGCTTATGAACTTGCCTTTTGTGAGTCTAAGCATGTAAGATATTTTTTTTGGAATTGATGTTGTAACTATAATTACTTCCGTCTTGCGCATTAATTTTGCTAAGATCCATACAGATAGTAAATTTGACCTATTGATTACTTTATCATTTGGTAGAATGCTTAGTTTGGTGAAGAGATTTCACTAAGTATCATGAACCACACAATTTTACTACCCTTTCGATGAGAAATTGACCCATTTGGTTGTGACGGCTGGTGAATTGCTCTTACATGTGTATGAGTTTTTTTTTTTCCTTTTTTTTTTTTGTATTTTATAGACTATAGCATTTGGTGACCCTTTTTGTGGGTCATTTAGTAAACGAAGAATGGGAGCATTGCATGTTTTGTTTTACATATAATTTTTTACATTGCTCTCTTTATTCTTTAGACTTTTGAAACTTTCCTTGGTCTGTAATCCACAGCACCAATGGACTAATTACAAACAATGGGTTGAATCTCTCATGATGAAATTGAACTTGGCCTTGAAAGTTGATGCTCCTCCAAAACCCACTGTTAAGAGTTCTGCAAATGAGAAGAAGTTATATGAGGATTGGGAGTATTCCAATAGTTATTGTTTGATGATCATAGAGAATTATATGAAAGAATCTATTTATGCAAGCATTCCTAAGATTGAGAATGCAAAAGTTTGAATCATATTAGTAGAAATATCTGAAAGTTTTGAATAATGAAAAATAGGCTATCGATAATCATTGGGTGAATGCTTGTTTTGAATCCATTGTCATTGATGTGACATCTAATACTTGGTAGTTAGATAGTGGTGCTACCATTCACGCTTACAATTCTATGCAAGTGGTGACAAGAAGAATGAGTCTAACTAGTTTGGAGTAGTAATTGTACATGGGAGACGGTACAACCAAGTTGATTTTCTAGGAGTTGTTAGATTACAGCTTAGTACATTAAATTTTTTGGAATTGCAGGATGTGGCGTACATACCCTCGATCAAGAGAAATTTAATATCAATACCTATTTTGGATAGACTTGGATATAGTTTTCTTTTTGGATCTAGAAAAGTTAAATTGTACCGAAATTCACTATTGATTGACATTGGAGTATTTTGTGGGAATCTTTACATATTAGAGTTGTTTGATTTTCCTTCTGTTTATGCTACCCTTTTTGTTAATACTGTTAGTAGCACGAAACGTTTGAGATTGAATGAAAAGTCTTCTATTCTTTGGCATAGCGTCTAGATGTATTTCCAACAAAGAATGAAGAGATTAATTTGGATAAGATCTTGGTCTGTTCTATGGAATTTTGGTACTTGTGTAGATTGAATCAAGGGTAAATTTACCGCCAAGATTAGGAATGCCAAGCCTAACAGATGCACCGAGTTTCTTGGGGTTATTCATACATATATTTGTGGGTCATTCACTCCTCCTACTATGGGTGGCCACAAATATTTTATCACGTTCATTAATGATTATTCTCGTTATGGTTTTGTCGAGCTCATTCATGAGAAGTCTGACTCTTTTGAGGCTTTCAAAGTTTTCAAAGCTAAAGTTGAGCTCTAACAAGGGAGGAAGATCAAAGTGGTTCATTATGATAGAGGTGGTGAGTATTATGGTAGATATGATGAGATGGGACACAACCTTGGACCATTTGTGAAGTTCCTTCACGAATGTGGCATTGATGCTTAGTATATAATGCTTGGTACTCCTTAACGTAATGGGATTGCGTTGAGGAGAAACTTCACACTTCTTGATATGGTGCGATGTATGCTTGTTAATTCCTCACTACTTGAGTTCTTGTGGGGTAAAGCTTTGAAAATTGTAGCTTATATTTTGAACCAAGTGCCTAGTAAGTCTATTCATAAGACTCCATATAAGCTATGGTCACAAAAGAAGCCTAGTCTTCATCACTTCCATGTTTCGAGCAGCAAGGTGGAAGTGAGATCGTACAACCCGCAATCCAAGAAACTTGATAAAAAAGACCATCAATGGGTACTTTATTGGTTATTGTGTGGGATCAAGAGGTTCGAGGTTTTATTGCCCGTCGCACACCACCAAAGTGATTGAGTTAGATCGAGCTATCTATTTTGAGGATGATAGTACTGGTACAAGCCAAGTGCCAAGAGACATTGTGTTCAAAGAACACCCAGTTTTTATTCCTGTGCCTATTACTGCGCGCAGATCTCAGCCTACATTGTTGACCAACATCCAATACGCCACTCAAGTAATGAAACGGTTAGGGGCGTAATCTGACCAAAAGCTCTAGATCTTAGATCTAGCAGCTCTAGATATAGTCATGGATATACCCTTAAAGAGGTTAGAGAGGGCGCGTAGGCCCGCAATTTCATATGACTACATTGTCTACTTGCAAAAGCATGAGTATGATGTGGGTGATGTATTAGATTCGACTACCTACAAAGAAGATATTTTTAGTCCTCAATCCAACTTCTGGATTGATGGAATAAAAGATGAGATGACTCTTATGTCATAGAATAAAGTGTGGAGCTTGGTAGATTTTCCAGATGGCTGCAAACCTATTGGGTGCAAATGAGTGTTCAAGACCAAGTGTGATGCCAAGGGACATGTAAAGAGATATAAAGCAGATTAATTTGGCTAAGAGTTTATAGTTAACGAGAATGTATTGATTTTAAGGAAACCTTTTCTCTCGTGTCCAGTAAAGACTCTCTACGCATTATTATGGCTATAATGGCTCATTTTGATTTGGAGTTGCATTATGTGGATGTGAGGGCCTTTGGCCAGATGGAACTTGGTTGAGAATGTTTGCAAATTACCGACCTATTGGCTTTGAGGGAAGTTGGTAAAGAAAACATGGTTTGTGATATACAGAAATCCATTTTATGGTTTAAAGCAAGCTTCGGTATATCTCAGGGATTTGATGAAGTTGTCTGCTTGATGGTTTTAAGGAGAACGTTGTTGATCAATGGATATATATGAAGGTCGGTGGGAACTTAAATACATATTCTTGGTTTTATATGTTGATGATGTTTTGTTTGTGACCAATGATATTGACTGGTGGTTGAAACCAGAAAGCGGTTTTTGTTTAGCCATTTTAGGAAATGAAGACTTGAGGAAAACATGCATATCTTGGAGTATCTGAATCACCCCGCGATAGACCTAGTGGCGATACGAGGATTGTCTCAATAAACATATTGAACACATTCTAAAAATGTTCAATATGCAATCATGTTCTGATATCTACTAATTGTAGAGGGTGACAGATTTTTCAAATGTCATTGTCCTCGGAATGATATTGAGAGAGATCAGATGAAACCAGTTTCTTATTCTTCAATTGTGGGCAGCCTGATGTATGCTTAAGTATGCACACGTCTTGATATTGCTTTTGTTATCGGCATGTTGTGTAGGTATTTGAGTGATCCTAGTCAAAGCCATTGTAAAGAGGTAAAGAAAATTTTGAAAACCTCTTTGATTTTCAGGATCTATAATGACATATAAATGTTTACTCTTGAGAATAGTTGGTTTAGTGATTAATTATGCAGTTAGAGTGGTTGATAAAAAGTCATACGGTTATATCTTTATGATGCCATTTAAAAGAGTTGTTTAAATGGAAAAGTGTCGACGGATGCTGACCTGTATGGAGGCGGTATGTGGCGTGTTATGAGGTTACTTGCCATGCAATATGGTTGGCCACAGACAATTTGGCTTTTGAAGTGATTCCTCCATTACGGACCATTGAATTTATTCTGTGATAATTCCTCAACTATATCTTTCTCTAGGAACACTAGGGCGCTTCACTCGAGCACATTGATGTGAGTTAACTTTGTTAAAGGGAAAGATTCTTGAGTCGAAATGCGTTGATTAAACACAGCCTCTGACTAAGCATGTTGGTAAACCATTAGCAAAGGCTTATCTGTTGTGTGTTTCGAACACATCACCCATATGGGATTGTTAGGGCTGGCTCTTTGTTACAGTGAGTTTTTCGCTTTTATGTATTTTGTAAGAAAATCTCGTGTTTTTCCGTTGATACGTGCGGCGTTTGGCGTTTGTCATTATCTTATGATTTTGTGTCATTTTGATAAGATGAATGATAAAATGATTTTTTTTTCTATTGAATCAATACTCTTGTCAATGTAATGCTTAGAGATTAGTAGTGTCTGATTATGTACAATTTATGCATCATCTCGGTGTATTAATTATATATGATTGGTTACAACTATATATATATAAGTCTCTTGTGGAAACATTTGAGTTATGATTTTGATTAATAGTGCCTGATTATGTACGATTTATGCATCCTTTTGGTGTGTTAATTGTATAAGATTGATTATGACTATGTAAATCTTTTGTGAAAGCATTTAAGTTATGATTATGCCGTCCAAGTGGAAGAATGTTAGATTAATTTATTAATTATGGACTAAGCATAATCATAATACAATTTTAATTGTATAATTATGTATGTTAATTGTGGGTCATTTATAGGATGGTTTAATAGCAAACTATGAAACCATGGATTACATGTACTCGCTGCTTTGGTAAGCCCATTGGGCCAAAGCTGGTGTTCTACTTGTCTTTCTCATATATAAGTAAATGAAGGCTACAGAAATTTTATAAGCGTTTTGGTAGAACACCTTTGGGGAAAGGCAATCTTGTACCAGTTTTATTTGATATAAATAAGCATGAATTTGAGAAAGCTGTGAGTTAATAGTGCGGATTATAAAGTATGTAAACTATACACATTAAGAATTGATATACTTATTTATTTAATAAAGTTATTATTTTATAATATATTTATTTGATCTTTTAATTATTGACCAATTATTTTTAATTTAATAAATGCTCTTATTTTTATAAAATAATTTTAATAGGTTAGATGATAATATCCCGAGATTTAGCACCCATTCCCATCTACTCAGATATGAAAAAACATATATATATATATATATATATATGGTGGATAATGGGCCACGTGTTTGCATATAATAATATCTTAAGTAGATATTTAATTATTTATTGTGGATAATGGGCCACATGTTTGCATATAATAATATCTTAAGTAGATATTTAATTATTGACATAAATGTGCTCCACGAGTGAATCATGTACATGGTCTGAATTTAAGCCTAGTCAACAGAAGCTTTGATAAATAAACTGCAAACCAACCTCTGTTTGGGCGACCTTTCTCTGAATCATAATAGGTAATTAACGAGGACAACGATAAGGTGAACTCAAATATGTTGCCTCTTTCCATCATCGCACCTCTTTGTGTCAGAATCTTAGAGCATTATTTCAGTGTTTGAGATCGTTATCAACGGGATGCGTTACATCTTCTTTCTTTTTTGTTTTGTTTTTCTTGTTTTAGTTTCTGACATTTATTGCTAATTCTAGAGCTTTCTATTTGATAGTTGTTTAATAGTGACTGACAAATCTACAAATGGATTAAGAGCATCTTCAGTACTGGAGACAACAACAGACATAGATGTTGTCATGTAGATGTGTTAACATTAACAAAAACAAAAACATTGGCATTGCCCTGTGATGGCTAGACACTCATCATTCAAATTTAGATTCACTTGAATCTCAGACTATTTTTCTAAACTTTATTGGATAAATGATTGTTCTGAAAGATGGAAATGATCTTCCATTGGCAGATGATTAATTTGTTTAAAATGATTATTCATTCGAGAAATAAATGTTTTTTCATTCCATCTTCTATATTAAATGAGCTTCTCTTACTCAAAGTAGTATCCATTTTTTTCTTTTCCTTGTTTTGTATGTCAGGAAGGTTAGATCAAGTTTTGAGTCCGAGCATTTTTTTAGTTGGAAATCTGATGATAGGTTGAAACGTATTTTAATTCATCAGTAGCATAAGATTGACAGTCTTTGTTTGTATGTTGTTTTATCTTAAGAGATAGACGTCGATCTTATAGTCGTCGAAGCTGAGGGAGACTGACCAGATCTGTTTAAGGAGATCGTATTTCCTCATGAGCTCAGCGTCATAAATCTCATTTTCTTTCTTTGTAATTATTTCTTTCCCTTGTCATTTTGTTTTTGTGCATTTGCGTAATAGTCTTAAAACATATTCAAAGGAGAGGAAAAACAAGAAGGAAAGAAAAAAAAAAAGGTCATTGAAGGAAAAAATAAGAAAAAGGAAAAAAAAAAAAAGTTTCATTTTTTCCTTAAAGGCAAGTAGAAAAAAAAACCGTTTTTTTTTTTCAAAGGGTCTCTCCATTTTGGGGAAAAAAAACTACTTGGTTTTACAGGAAAAAAAAACATTTTGTTTTAACCATTTTTGGGAAGGGAAAATGTTTTTTTTTTTTTCGATATCTTCGTGACAAATAATTTAAAAAAAGCTGGAAAAGAAAGATCTTTCTTTGGATTTTTGTTTAAAGATTCGATCAAATCCAATTTATTTGGATTTTTTGTTTTGGTTAAGGAAAAAAAAAAGCTTTTCCTTTTTGGAATTTAAATAAAGGAAAAAAAATTTTAAACAATTCTTTTTTAGCGAAGTTCTTTTGTTCAGTTAAAACTTTTTGAAAAATCTTTTAATTTGATAAAAATAAAATCCTAGTACAAAAATACAAGGAAGGGGTTTTAAACCATGACCTAGCATTCATGTGGTGAAGGCTCTACCACTAAGCTACTTACTTGGTTGTATTTTTTCCTTGCGAAAAATATATGATAAGGAGATAAGTTTATTAGGTTAAACTCTACACTCACTTTGTGGGTTTTTGTCAATTCCTTTGGTCTTAGGAATTGGAAATTACAAAACAGATAAGTTCTGTCTAAGGAATTTGGATTTTAAGCGGGACCGTTTGTGACCCCTCCAATCTTTATTGAGAACTGAATATATGTCTAAAGAGGCTGGTTCTAGCCCGGGCTTCTATACCCCACCAATCTTTCCTAGGAATACTCTGTTATACATTATTTTCAATTATTTTGAGAATTAGTTTTAGGAATAGAAAATTGACACATTTTCTACAATTTTGCAGTGAAATGGACTCTGATACAAACAATACTGTTCCAACTGCATCTACTCAAGTTGCAAACCCTATTGTGGAACAAGTGCAAGTGATGCCACTACTATGCCTATCTCTATCTAACCATGAGAAAAGCCAGAGAAGTTTAATGGACTAAACTTTAAAAGGTGGCAATAGAAGATGTTGTTCTACCTGACCACCTTGAATATTGCGAAATTCTTAACTAAAGATGCTCCTAAGCTCAAAGAAAATGAGCATGATATCCAAGTCATCAGTGTTATGGGTGCTTGGAAACATTTTGACTTTCTATGTAGAAACTATGTCATGAATACTTTGACTGATTGCTTATACAATGTGTATTCAAATAAGAAAACAATTAAGGAGATATGGGAATCACTAGACCGAAAATATAAACTGAGGATGATAGGGCCAAGAAGTTTGTTGTGGGCCATTTCCTTGATTACAAAATGGTAGATTCCAAGACTGTGGTCAATCAGTCGAAGCTTTAGTAATCCTCACATGAGATACATCTTTGAGGAATGATGTTGAGCGAAACTTTTCAAGTTGCAGCTATTATAGAGAAGCTGCCTCCTGCTTGGAAAGACTTTAAGAATTACCTCAAGCATAAGAGAAAGAAGATGAGCATTGAAGATCTAATTATTAGACTTCGCATCAAAGAATACAATAAGGGATCTGAGGAGAAAGAGGCACACAATCTAAGCGAGGCCAAGGCTAACTTTGTGGAACGTGGTCAAGGCTCCAAGACAAAGAAGCACAATAAAGGGAAGGGCTTTACATTGGGACCTAAATGAGGGGTCTCCAAGAAGCAAAAGTTCCTAAGGAAATGCTTCAATTGTGGGAAGCAAGGTCTAAATCTTCTTAATGCGGAGGCGCAAGAGAACAAGGCAAGGAAGCTAATATGGTTGATGGCATCACCAATGATGTATCTGACATTGACCTCACAGCAATAATATCTAAGGTGAACTTGGTGGGATCCAATCTCAAGGAATGGTGGATTGACACTGGTGCTACCCGCCCTTTGCTCGAGCAGAAGATGTTCTCGTGGCTTTGAGCCGTCGGGGCGGGGAAAAGGTGTTCATGGGGAACTTTGCCACCTCTAAAATCAAAGGTCAAGGAAAGGTGGTCTTGAAAATGACTTCTGGAAAGGAGCTAACTCTAACCAATGTGTTGTATGTACCTAAAATTTGTAAGAACTTAGTGTCTGGTTCATTGTTGAACAACCATGGATTCAGGTTGGTGTTTTAGTCAAACAAGTTTGTACTATCCAGAAGTGGCATGTATGTTGGAAAAGGGTATGTGAGCGATGGTATGTGGAAGTTGAATGTGATGACTATAATTAAATCTAACATGAATAAAGCAAGTACTTCTACTTACATGCTTGAGTCGTCTAATCTATGGCATAGTAGATTAGGACATGTTAATAATGATACATTGCGTAGATTAATTAATTTAAATCATATACCAACTTTCCAAATTGATGTAAAGCATAAGTGTGAAGTTATGTCGAGGCAAAACTGACCAAGTCATCTTTTAAAGGTGTTGAAAGTCACACTAAACCTCTTGACTTAATCCATAGTGATATATTTGATTTGAAGTTTATACAAACAAGAGGTGGTAAAAAATATTTTATTACCTTTGTTGATGATAGCACCAAGTACTGTTATGTGTACTTACTCAAAAGTAAGGATAAGGCGAAAGAGAAATTTTTTCTCTATAAAAACGAGGTTGAAAATCAACTCAACAAGAAAATTAAAGTGTTAAGAAGTGATCTAGGTAGTAAGAATGAATCACCATTTGTTAATGTTTATGCTCAACATGTTATCATACACGAAACCACAACATCTTATTCACTACAATTCACCTCAACCATAAACTCATATATTTTTAGTCCATTTTTCTTACATATTTCAGAAGTTTATGATTCAATTTAATGCGGAATTATGGAATAATCACCAACTTTGTGTTTTGAAAGTTTTGAATGTAAAAGAAACAAATCCAACAAGAAAAGCATCAAAAAAAATTGGCCAAGGAAGAAATGTAACGACCTAATTTCAGAATGTCACGACATAATCTCATAATGTATCAACAGAAGCTCAAGGCAACCAGCAGGGCAGTGTCGCAACAAGCAACGATATGTCGCGACAAACACAAAGCTGAACTAAAGTTGGAAATTTAAAGATTGTCGCGACATTTCAAAACTTTGTTGCAACATAATATGAGAAGGATTGATTAAGAAATGTTGTAACAAAGAAATGAATGTTGCGACATAATGAAAATCATAAGACAAAAAAATGTCGCAACAATGGATTTTTATGTCGCGACATTGCCTGAGAAGTTCTTGAAGAAGTGCTAGAATTATGTCGTGACATAAAAATCATTGTTGTGATAAGAATGGAAGATAGAAGGCAAGAATAATGTCGTAACATTCTTTTTCTATGTCACAACAAAGATCAAACGAAATGGCAATAAAGTTTTGTCAAGACATTCAAACATGTATCACTACATAAAGAACTGAAAAGGGAAGAAAGAATGTCCCAACACAACAAAACTATGTCACGACAGAAAATGGCAGATTAAAGAGACAAGTCAAGTTAAGTTGATCACGACAAAGGTTTTGATGTTGCGACAAACATTTCATAGAATGACAAGTTCAAGGCATGATATATGTCGCGACATTTCTAATCTATGTCGCAACATAAAGTTCAGAGGGTAGTATTGCAAGGCAAGAAAGCTATGTTGCGACAACAAAAGTTTTATGTCGCAACAATCACAACATACTGTTGAGATGGAACTCTGTCGTGACATAGAAATTTATTGTCTCGACAAAGGTTGAGAAGAACTACAGGAAGAATGTCATGACATAGAAATCTATTGTCACAACACAATGAAGAGCGGTAGGGAAAAACATTTGTCACGACCAAGGTTTTTATGTCGCAACATACCATTCAAGTATTAACACTGCAAGACATGAAAGAAATGTTACAACATAAGACACTTATGTCGCGACAATTACAAGACAAATTCAGCTAAGCTCTGTCGCGACATTTTCAATGTATGTCATGACATAATTCAAGAAAAAGGCACAGAACACTGTCACGACATAACACTGCAAGCCACAACAAAGTTGGAAGACAAATATAGCTACAATGTCAGGACATAATTTTTCTATGTCCCGACAAAGTCATCAACTGGACCAATTTTGGGAATCCACAATTTCAACCTCGAAATTCAGCCCATCATTTGAAAACCTATAAATAGAAGCACTTAGAGCACTGTGCGTAGCTTTCGCCAAACCTGAAACATTTGGGTAGATGGAGTCTCCTTTGTATATTAATTTTCTTTTATTTCTTTTCGTCGATTTAGTTTCAGCTTAACATTTTATTTAGATTTTCTTGGATTTGAGCAGTGATCTGGGTTGAAGTTTTAAGCTGGGTTCATTGTAAAAATTTAGTTTTCATTATTGTCTAATTTCAATGGAATCTAGAAATTTTCTGGAGTTCATTTGTTTCGGTTGCCTTTGCGATTTCGTTGAATTTTCCTGTCCAGTTGAGTCTTGTTATTTGTAATCCAGTTTTGAAAGACTGAGCTCCCTCTAAGAATGGACTAGTGTTAGTTATCATTTTATGCGCAACTTAAAAAAATATCATAGTTAGTTGAATTTATTTAATTGGTTGTTCTTTAAATTAACTGTTCTTAATATTAGTAGCTTATACGAGGAAAAGGTTGTATCTTATACGATTTCCAGGCCCTTTGGTGGCCACGGGATGGGAATTTCTGAGAGTATAAAGCAGTTACTTGGGGGTATGTTAGACTAATATTATAGAACTAATGAACTCTGATTGATAGATCACTAATTTACTCATGGTGTGAGGATTAGTTGAATGATGTATCAGTTTAATTGATTAGAGATTTCTCCTCTGTTTGGTGGAATGATCTTGATCCCATGTTAGCATAGATCTAATCAAGGAGATAGAGGTGATGTATTCGAAGGATGAGATCTGAGTGGAATTGGAGAAGGCTTGCATTGTCTCTTGTTTATAGGGCTTGAAAATCTTCGAGTCTTAGGAACGAGGTGTGAAATCTTTGAAATGAAAAATACCCAGTTCTTAGAAAGAGGATTATATCCTACAAGTAATTGATTAGACCCATGTGTCTGGAAGGAATATGGTTATCTAATTATTGAAATGTATAGTGTATGGAGGAATCCAAACTATACTAGCTTATATCTTTGACAAGTTCAGATTTCAAACTAATGGTTGAACTATGTTATAAAATGATGCAGAAATTGATAATTATACATTGATCTATTTCCCAGTGTTAACTTTACTCGATGAACTCTCCAATCCAATTCATTTTGACTTTTTTGTTATTATTATAGAATTTTAATTAGTCATCTTTCTTTAGTTTAGGCAAATCAATTTTGTACTTTTGAGTTCAAATAGTAAGGATATTGAGTAGATGGGGTAATTGATCTTTATATTTCTCAACAATCCTTGTGGGAACGATACTTGGACTTATTTTTAATCCAATTTGTGTATATGACACATTATTATGCGAAAAATTTTATTTAGACTAAAAACTGCAAAATTTATATAGAGAAAAGATTTATACATTGAAAAGAATAGTGACAGCAGTATTTTGGTTTATATAGAAAAAAAGTTATAAATCAAGAAGTTTTTTTTTAGCGTCTTTGCCAAGGACTTAGTTTAGTCTTTGGTAACCATGTCAGAAAATAGTGCTTATACAAGTTTTTTAGCGCCGTTGCCGGGGATTCTAAACAACTTTCTAGTAGTAGTGTCAAAAATAAATCATTTGGTTTCAACTAGTGCTCAACTGTCAAAATCAAGTTTTTAGCGTCGTTGCTGGGGATTGAAAGAAGAATTTGAATATCAATATTTCAACCAAAGAGAGAATTGTTAATTTGGACGTTTTTCTCTGTTTTATCCAAAAAAAAATCATAAAATTTTCAAAAATGGTCTTAACTACAGTAGCTGAGTAAGCTACTAAAAATGTTTTATGAGCTTATAATGATATAGTTGTTTTCCACTTATTTCATTTGATCTTAGTATGTTTCCATTTCAGGAAGATATTACATGCATTGAAAACCAGAAGCAGAATTGCTGCCTTTGGACACAGAATTGGAGAAGACACTGAGAAATCTGAAGAAAGATCAAAGTGATGAATCAACAGTTATGGCAAAATAGAGAGAGATACAGCAAAACACTCAAGCAGATGCAACAGCGGCGAGGACTTAGAGGCAAAGGACTATGGAGGATTTTTGGCGGCTAGTCATTAGAGATTAATACTCAACTGTGCGACAACCTGCTATAAAGGCCAACGACTTTGAGTTAAAGCCAGCTTTGATCACAATGGTGCAGCAGCATCAATATACTAGCCATCCTAGTAAAGACCCCAACGAGCATATGGGAAGATTTCTAAGGATGGAAAATACAATAAAGCTTAATGGGGTGAGACCTGAGGTGATAAAGCTGCAACTCTTCCCTTTTTCAATGAGAGATGTGGTAGCCACTTGGTTTGAATCACTTCCCTATGGATTAGTGAACAATTGGGAAGAGTTGATGGAGGTTTACATGAGCAGATTCTTCCCTCCTGCCCTTACTTCAAAAATGAGAGGGGAAATCATAGTGTTTAAACAAGGAGATGATGAAAGTCTCTATAATGCATGGGAGAGATATAAGAGATTCTTTGGAAAGATACTTATTCATGGAATAGATTTGATACCACGGATGGACATCTTTTACCACTTTATGGACACACACCTCAAGAGTATAATTGATGCAGCTTCTTTGTGGAGCATTCGAGAGGAAGAGTGCGAAGAGGCAAGAGCGGTGTGAAGATCTAGAAAAAGCAACTCTAGCTCATAAAACATCGAGGAAGCGCCAATGAACTAAAAGGAAGTAGGGTAATAGAAAGATGAACAAGATGGCGCCATAGAAGCGAACTTGATGCATTGATGAGACAATTTGAAACGAGATAGAAGAATGCATACGGCACATGAAGTAGGAATAGTGGAAGAAATGAGTAGAGTAGCGCGATAGGGACTGGCCCATGAGGTCCTATCGAGTTAGGAGAGCTTAGTTTGTTAATAGCAGCGGAAGAAGTATACTTTGTAAGCCAAACCTCGACCTGCCAGCCAATACACACCAACACTAAGGAACCATGAGAATTTCTCATATGGGGTGGAGCACTGACAAGGTCGAACCCGATGCGAGATTTTCAACAATATGCTCCACATGGGTTCAGAGGCGGCAACAACAAGAAGTCATAGGCCGAGGAAAATCTGGGACAAAGAAGATCTTGAAAATCCTTTGATCAATCACAGCATTCATGGGGAGATAATAAGAATTTGTTGAATATTCATGTGAGCGGGAAATTTGTGAGCTAAGGCATTTCGAGGCAAACACAAATGTGTTTCAAGCCAACACTAATGCATCTATAAAAAATGCGGAGACCTGTTAGGGGCGCTGGCCACCGCCACACAGCAATGCAAAGCCGGTCAGGATGCCTTCCCAAGTGATACAAAGAAGAATCCTAAAGATTGTATGGTGGTGACTCTTAGGAGTGGCAAAGATTTGGAAAGTAGAAAAGAAGATGAGAAGAAAAAGACTGAAAAATAAGAGGAAGAAGCAATTGGAAAATATACTAAGTTGAGCAGTTCAGAATTGGCTGTAGAAAATGAGTGTGACGCCACAATTCCCAATGGTCAAAATTTAGAATTTTCTTTTTTCTTTTTTCTTTGCACAACCAATTTTCTTCCCTACATTTCCTCGATATCCTTTGCCTCTATGCTGTCCGTCTTGACAGGTAGAAATTCGAGAAATTATTAACTTACTACAACATCTTGATCCCAGGAAACTAAGTTTTATTACAAAACTTATTATTTAAGTAACCAGAATTGGATATTTAATCCAGAATAGTACAAAACACATAAATAGGTCCCACTCCGGCCTTTTTCATAATTGAGTTCTTAGATCAGTATCTTCTCCTAATGTACCTCCAGTACTTGAAAATATTTCACCATGACGGGGTGAGCAATGCCTAGTAGAAAATTCTCCTACAAGGGCTACTCCCCACCTAAAATGCACATGCAATGACGTACATAAAACATCCAATGTTATTAGCTCAAATGTCTGATCACATATGGAATATTTTTATTCAATCATGCATGAGATGAGACCTCATGCCTGACAGAGTCGACCAGAGACTCCTCACACTGCGGCGCAAAGTGTGAAAACTAGTCATTGGTGTTTCACCTAATGACTTAAACTATTGAACAACCCTTCAATATTCACTTGAATTTTTTATCAAATCCCGTGTGTTATTTATGGAGGCCACGTCTTTTTCGAGTCACCGCCATGAATCGTCGTGCACCTTCGACATTTTTAGAGCTTTCACGCCGGTGATCATGTCTATGCATATTAGTTTGAGTCTTTCACCCTGGGGATTTACTATCTTGCCACTTATTAAATACCGCATTGATTTATATTTGGTATTATTTTATGCGAAGTGAGTCTCGCTTTTGGGCGTTGTCCCATTTCGAGCTCACCCATTCTGAATGGTGAATAATAGTACCATGCACTCACGCTGAGCTCGGCAACGATGTGGCCAGATTATATAAGTGCAATCATGCCATTTCATGCTATGTCATGCTACATGAAAAATAAGAGGTACATGCAACATTTATAAATTCTGGATAATTATTTTTCCTACATATAATTCTCATTCATCACAATTTCCATGTTAATACATCAAGCAAGTACATATTAACATGATTTTTACACACAAGAGCATGTTATTTATTTATTTTCCAGCAATAACACACAAAATGGCCCAAATCTCGGACCCATATAAAACAAGGCACCTCTCGGTCCCTTCACAGCCATAAACCAATTTTTTTTCCATTTGACGCCAAATCACTGTGACATCAAAACATACAACAAAACCCGGAGACCTAGGTCCCGGGATCACAACCAATCCCCACACAGTCCAGGACTACCGAAACCAGTCCCAAAAATTTCCAATATTCAGTCCCAAAATCTTGGAACCAAATCACACGGCCTATCACGGCCCCGAAGACAACCTATGCCATTACATGACTTTTTGGCTAAAAATATTCCAAGTATGAAAATTCCTTGCCGTGGAGGCAGCCAGAGCTTTCAAGATTTTAGTACCGCAGCGTAGCTCGCAAACAAGTGGATCGACTTCTCGGGCCAGAGTCGAGCTCCGGCCCAGTGGAATGCGGGAAAATCTCCCTTTTTTTCTCTCTTCCCTTTCTTTCTCTCTCTCTCTCTCTCCTTTTGCTTCTTTCTCTCCTTTCTCTCCTGTTTTCTTTCCTTCTTTCCTCCCCTTCCTTTTCTTTATCCACCGAATTCCTTCACTCATGTTTGCTCCCTTCTCATTTTCTCTTTTTTTTCTTTTCTCTTTCCTTTTTCTCTTCTCTTTCTTTTTTTTTTTGCTTCTCTTTCATTTTTATTTCTCCTTTTTTATTTTTTTCCTCAACCGAGTTTATCAAAGTGGGGGAAACTTCCCCCTACTTTCCTCTTAGCCACTTGTCACTCCATGTATTTTCTTGATTTTTCTTTTTTTTTTCTTTCTTCTTTATTCCATCATTCAACACATGGCTCAATGTGAGGCATTTATTCCAAGTGCACCACATGGCTCATTCCATGTGTCACTTCCCTAGGGTGCCATGTGGCAACCACATGATCATGCCATGTGTCACCCAACACCCGATGCCTCGAAAATGTGAAATTCCGATTGTCTCGTAATCCAATGAAATTCGACAAGGTAACTAGATTTAGCAAGACAAATTCAACGGTGAAGTTCGTTTCGTCTTCCGAGACCTAGAAAATTTTCGTTTCAACCAAAATTACCGTTTTACCCTAGTTGAGAAAAATTGAATTTTTTTCCCGAGTTTTACAATGAGAAAGAAAAGGTGCAGACTGAGTAGTAGGTGGAGAAAAGAGAAATGAAAAGGAAAGAGGAAATGCAAGCCCGCTGCCATGCAACGTTTCGAACAAAAGTGTGCAAAGAAATTCATTCGGATATGTTCAGCTATTGATAGATTATATCTGTCACGAGGCACGCCCATGCCAAACTATGCTAAGCTCAAGGACATTCTAATAAGAAACATTCTAAAGCACTCCGTTAGTTTGACAGCCACATGCGCAAGGCGTTGATCCAAAGGATTTACCAAATAAGATGCAAGATCCCGTAGCTTCCATCATTCCCTGCACCATTGGGACGTGGAATTTGGTGAAGGCTTTGTATGATCTGGTAAGGCATCAACTTGATGCCACCGGTCAGAAAGAAGAGATCAATTTTGGGAGGAGTCATCTACAAACACCCTCCAAATGGAAGACATAACAATGGTAATGATCTGGTAAGGAGTCCCTTAAGATGTAATCATATCAAGAAAATTTATTTTCCTGCGACTTTTGCAGTAGTTATGGATATGGAGGAAGATACAAGTCTCTAACGTCGAAGACCTTTCCAGCTTACCGGAGCCGCCTGATATTGTTATACAGAAATGATAGTCACTCGTAAGTGAGATGAAGCAAGACTTCAACCCCTGAACAAAAGTAAACATTCTGAATGTGAAAGTACTAGATTGTGCTGACTAGAACAAGAGTTCTAACGGGTCTTGAATCATTTCCTAGTTGTTACTTTCTAATTCAATCACGGTACGGATTAATGTGATTCGAGATCTACTACGGTAAATTTGATCGCTTTGACAAAGAAATACTTTTGTTTCGAATGATAAACAAATATAGAAAAACTGTTGCAATTAAGAGAGAAAAAGAATAAAAAATGTGTCATGGTTAATCTTAAGAATTCATCTGTATTAATTTGAAGTATGTTTTTAGCATCAAAAGCAAAACCAATGATTATATCAACTCATCATGAACTGAAAGTTGAAAATCCAAACTCATCGAAACCCTCCAAATACAAGAAGTTGTTTAATAAGAGAAGATTTTAAAGGAATCGCCTTTTCTGGTTTAATATAGAAAATCCTCTTAGAGGAAAATGCAAAGACCCCACGAACATCAAAGAAGATTGAATCCAATGTTCAAAAGAAGCTGTCGTAAAAGAAAGATCAAATGGCTCGAATGCATGTTTCATTTATAAATCTGACAAACCTTATGAGCCTGAATTCATAATTCCTGCCAAGGGTGGATTCACACAGACTAGAATGAGAGAAATTGAGTTTGATCTCTTACAAGAACTATGATAGGGAATAGAGGGTGCATCCATCATGAAAAATTTGAACACCATAAACTAAAATATCCACTATTCTCATCTTTATCAGATCAAACGCTTTGACGTTAGCAAAGATAACCCTTAATTCTGCTCTTTCTGATTGATATCTAGAGTAACGATTTTCCACAGCCTATAATCTATAGATAATAGATCATACTTATAATGTCCTGCATGAACCTTTCATTTTTGTATGATGTCATTTAGATTATGTAATGCCCCACCTTCAAAGGTAAAACATGTCTATGTTCTTAGATTTTGGTGAAGAGCGCGAAATCTTTCATGATTATTTCTCAATATACGGATCCATCTTGAAATACTGAAAATTTGAAACTGAAAATTTTATAAGTCCAAGACAAGAACCTTAGCTTTGAATTGGGAAAATGTCATTCTACGGTAATGAGGGTATCAGGCTTAGCTGCAAGCAAGATTTTATGTACCTAGGTTATAAGTAGATTCAAGTAAAGTGTTCATCATAAAGCTCTTGCCACTCACAAATGCTTAAAGGGATAAGAAGTTTCCCAGAAGTTTGTTTAACAGGAGATTTATGGGTGACTCCCTAAAAATCTCTAGACCATTATGTAAGACTGAATATGCGATGACACTTTTGATTTGATAAATCATGTAGATCTGCATTTGAAGAAATAAGTCCATATTACATAGTTCAGCAACAATTCGACTAATCAAAGAAAGCCAAAATCATGATGCTATGACTATAATGTATGATACATTTAAAAAGAACTAAAGATATTCTGTGTTATTATATCATGCTTTGGAAAAACCCTTCAATATACAATTACCTGAATAATGGTAAATGGAGATGCTGTGGTAATGTGCCTGCTTGTGGAAAATTCAGTCTTTATAACAGTCCTCGAGTTAATGTACACACTAATCATGTTGTAATTAATACTATGTGTAAAGATGCCAAAACCAAGACCAATCGATAGGTATTATTGTTTCAAGAGCTGATCAGGTAAACTAAAGATGAAGAAGAAGAGTGATTAACATAATGATCACTGTCTAGATATGAAAAGCTCCACCCAAGATAGTAAGGAATTTTAAAGAAGTGAAAATTTTCTGATGTAAATGCTTTCTCACTTATCACCCAAGCAATTCTAAAAGATGCCTTATATTGTAATCACTTAAATGATATGAATTAACTTAAGTCTAACTAACAATCAAAAGAAAGTTATAACCACTGTATTTTATAATGATAAACCCACCACTTTTCAAAAAGATATTGATTTATCATCGTGAGATGCAATGTAAATAGGAGTGCTATGGGAAACTCTCATTAAATGTCATGAACTTCAATATATGAAAGACACTCTATATGGGAGATATAGAACAGCCCACAAAATCCAAAGAGTTTTTATCGCCCACATTTATCAAAAGATCTTAAAACAAACATCTATTAGAATGCCAGAATAAGGCAAACATATAAAGAAATGAGATTCCTCTCATAAACTTAGCAGCAGACTTTTTTATGTGAAGATGATAGACTTATGACCTTCCCATTCTCTTTCTCATTTGGAAAGTTTATATAAATTTCCAACAAGGGATTACTGATATTTATGTCAAAACTCCATTGAATTTTTACCATTTTTCTCATCTTTATTATATCACTGCTTATTTTATGTAAATATAAAAATTATTTACCAAATTTATATTTTGTATAAATTGGATAGCATAAATGAAAATTCCAAATGTGATTAGAAGTGAAAGCAATGACGCCATAGGTCGTGACAGAGAATCGTAGGTCACTAAAAGTCATACTATAACACGAAAAGTTTGTTACACAAAAGAGAAGTTGTCGAGACATGCAAGGGTTTAAGGATATTCTCAGCGTAACAACACCATTCTAAGGTCGCGACACCGGCTGAAACACAACTTCGTTGCCAAATAGATACCAGGTCTTGGATTATGAATGACTCCATGACTAAGCTTAAGGTTCTAAGAAAATTTTAAAGTTATGACAAATATAAGTTGAGACTCCAATCAAGGTCACACTGGTATTTATGTCGCAAATACATTTAAGCAATTCCGGGACAGTTATAGAAAGAAGAGCCATTCATCATGTCGCGACACCTTTCTCGAAATGTCGCGACATAAAGAAGATACGTCAGCAAATGTAAAATTGATGTCGCAACAAAATGTGAAATGAGATTAATTGAATCAAGGTCGCGACAAATCATATCGGAGCAAAATGAGCCTGGTCGCTGCAAAACATGCTGCGCCCAAGTTTGAAACTATCATGATAAAAACAAAGTAAGAAGGGTTTCACTACTCCAATCACTTGAATGACACTTTGAGGTCGTGATTACGTAAAGGCAAACCATTCGCCGCAACACACTTTTTAAGTCATGACCAATGAAAGTAGCTCAATGAGAAGAAACCAAGTAGACTAAGAAATGAGGTTGGTAAACAGATTGGGAGAAATGGATGTTGCGACATGCTTTAAGGGATTGAGACATAAATTTCAACAAGGGGGGAATGAATGATTAGGTCACACCAACTTCCATGTCATAAGACAATGAAAAGACAAACAATTTTAAGTCGCAACATGAAAAGTGGAGTTGTGACCAAGAATGAGTGGCTGACAATAGAAATGATGTCGCAACAACGAATCGAGGTCGCAACATAAATTTCAGTAAAGGGAAGAATAGTCAGGTCGAGACTAGAAATAGAAAATTGAATGGATACCGTGAGACCGAGAATGAGGTCAAGGATCGAGAAGAAAGAATGGTCACATGTTCTTTCGAGGTCGCGATAGAATTGCGTGATTAAAGAAACTACTTAGTCACGACCTAATGTCTACGTTGCTACAAGAAAACAAGCAAACCAACAATTTTGAGTCGCGACCGCCAGCTCAAGACAAATCATCGATGTTGCAACCTAAAGAGAAGTCGCGGACTAAGGAGCGCAGGGTCGACAACATAAATGATGTCACGACACCGAATCGATGTCGCGACATAGAAATGTAGTAAAGGCAGAGAGAGCCAGGTCGCAACATCGAATTGAGGTCGCGACACCAATTCTTGTAAACAAGAAAATGGGGGTCGCAACCAGAGTCTCACTGCTGTCAACTAACATAATCATGACAAAGAATTCATGTCACGACCACTAATCAAATGCAACTGAAGAAACAAGTTGCAATAGAAAACATCAGGTCATAGCTCAACAATTGCAAGAACAAAAGGAAGAACATTGTGGACTAGCCTTCGAGGTCACCACATAATTTGACAGCCATACCGTGATTTCCCAGTCGTCATGACATCGCTTCCTGTGTCACACCTAAACAGAGGGCTGTGCCATTTATTTTAAGAAATCCACTGAGCCTCGAATCAGTTTCCACTGGTTATAAATAGGCATACACATTTTCATTAAAGCAAATCTTCATTTTTCCAAAACCCATATATCTGAGACCGAGAAGACTCACTCGTAGGTCAGAGAATAGACTTTTCTTCTTTTTTATTTTCTTCTTTTTTCTCGATTTGAACTTAACTGCTAGGAATGTAGAAGTTGGATTTAATTTTGTATTCCTCTTTTCCACCACGTAATCAGTTTCTGTAAGTCTCAAAATGTCTTTATGAATTCAGCTTCTTCCAGGAATTATGTTATAGTGAATGTTCTCAACAGTCACCCATCAGAGATCAGGATTATGTAATTGAGACACAAATTTCACTAGATTGACCATTGTTAGCCATAATTTTCCGCATGAATTGAGAGAGAATTCACCGATTGGAATTCATTTATTTATTGATGTGTTATTTAACAGACTGCTCCCAATAGTAGTATCAATACCTTCCAAGGTATGTATCCCGCTCCGATTCGTGAGACCCTCTCGAGTGACATGAGATGGAGATTCCAGAGTTTGGAACATCTATTTGGTGGTACAAAGGACTACCATCAAGAACCACGCTTCCGAGAGTTCACTCTAGATAAATTCCCCAATTCACTCATAACATGTCGAGGGAACGTTTTATCAATTTAAATAATCGAGATTTCACCTTAACTGCTGGAGCTCCCGAACTCAGAAAGCTTCACTGATATCAAATCAAGGGAACGGAAATATCCAAATTAGATTTAGCGGGATGAGCGTATCAATCAAGCTTGTACAATTTTGCAACAACCCTTACTTAGGAAGCAAGAGATCTACACTCAAGAAATGGGTATGAAGTATCGAAAGAAAAATACTCAGATTCATAAAGATTGTGGCAATAAGTAACCGGTTGCACCTCACCTCAGAAAGCAGTAGACCTCAGTCGCTGAATTATGGAGAAATCTAATCGCATTGTTAGGCATCTTGGACAAATCCAAATCCAGCACAAAACAGAGTAACAATGCACGATTGTGCAAAATCGGTCAGTTTCACAAGATTGATAGAATTATTTCAATGTAGAACTCGATTCAACCCAAGATATTTTTTTTGTTAATTACTACATCATAAATTCAACTTTCTTTTACTTTTAAGTGTATTTAGAACACCATTTTCTAGTTAAGCTAAGAAACCGTCACGGGAGGTTCAAATAGTATGGATCTTCGAGTAGTCGGGTAGTCGAACTTCAAATTATTGTCAAATCTCTGCGGAATGACATCTGACTTACATCCACTTTACTACTTGAATGACCTGTGCACTTGTAGTGTCATAACCAAATCCATTATTAATTCGTAAATTATAAAACTCGCTTTATTCATTTTCAAACAACTCATCTAAAGCTGACATAGATATTTGAGAATCAAAGGCTCCTGATAAGTGCTTAATTTGAGTGGTTTAGTCTATATCTTCTCAGATAAACAAGTTTTATGGCGTCGTTGCCGAGAATTGAAGCAATAGCTTGTCCCAAAAATGATGCCAACATACTGGTGGGGTTCATTCAAAGAAATATTTTGAGTAGCATTTTAAAGTACCCGTAACAATCATTATATGATTTGAGCTATTTTGCAAACAAATTTTTTGGTGGTAACCATGAGCATATATGGAATAAGAAGAAAATGGGGATTGACTTGTCACCCCAATCATGGGCGTTTCGATATTTTCAATAGGGAGATAAAGAAAATCCTAGAGAAAACAATGAATACAAGCAGAAAAGACTGGTTTATAAAGCTAGATGATGCATTGTGGGCTTATAGAACTGCTTACAAAACTCCTATTTGAATGTCCCCATACAAGAATATTGTATTTGAGAAGCCTTGTCATCTCCCTCTTGAAGTTGAATATAAAGCTATGTGGGCTATCAAGAAACTAAATTGTGATTTCCAAGCTACTAAAGAAAAGAGATTACTCCAAATGAATGAACTGGAAGAGTTGAGGAATGAAGCTTATGATAATGCTAGAATCTACAAGGATAATACAAAGAAGTGGCATGATCATAAAATTATGAAGAGAGAATTAGAAGTAAGAGCTTGTCCCATTGTGCATAATTCCAAGCTCAAGCTATTTTATGTCCGGGTTGTCAAGATGGAGTGGTCCTACACAAAGAGTCGCAAGTACAATCTTGTATGAATCGGGAAACTAATTTGTAAATGAGTTTGAAGT
Organism: Tetrastigma voinierianum; assembly: GCA_016808115.1. Classification (NCBI taxonomy): domain Eukaryota; kingdom Viridiplantae; phylum Streptophyta; class Magnoliopsida; order Vitales; family Vitaceae; genus Tetrastigma; species Tetrastigma voinierianum. The sequence continues at coordinate 312,115 of JAEQBH010002625.1, forward strand.
GAATGGTCAGAGATTAAAGCTAAATATCTTAGAGGAAATATAAATGAATATTTAGTTATAGATTTAGAAGAGATGAAGAATTTTGGCTTGAAATGAAAAGTATTTTTTGCAAAAGAAATGTCTAGTTAAAGACATAAAACATGAGTGGGGCTTACTTGGGAGGCAACCTAAGAAATTTTTTAAATAAATTTTCATAGTTAACTTGATTTTTGTTAAAATTTGTGTGTTTGAAGGTTAGTTTAATTGTTTGAAATTTTATCAGGTGATTTGTTGATTTTTCAAGATAACGAAGCTGAAATTAGTGTATGATTTTTTTTTGGCATTCTTCTCAAACTCATTATGCAAGTGCTAAGGGGGGAAGTCTTTCTTTTCCTAACTTGTCTTTAGAAGATGTTTCATAGTTGAATTCCTTTTGGGGAGTGTATTTTTATGATAGTAAAATGAACAATAGTTTCTATTGCGCCCATTCTTGAATATTTTTATTATCACCTATGATGAATGACACTGAAATAGAAATGAGATAATATAGAGATATGTTTCATAATTTGAATGAGGTTCTTTGTTGTTAGACATGTCTCAATAAAGTACAAGATTTGAGTGTTTGAATGCATTAGCATAATTTTCGTGGTGTTAATTGCTGAAAATGTTAAATTCTGTACCTTATAAAATGTAATCAGACATCAAGGAAGATTATTTTTTTGCTATGTCGCGACATTATTTCTCTTTGTCACGACAAAGATTGCTCTAGCCTTTTATATGTTGCAGGAAATTATGTCATGACATAATACTTTATGTCGCGACATTATTTTACTTCACCACTGTATAATAATGTCGCGACATAGGTTTAAAAATAAACCCTAGGCTAGTGTTTTGTCGCGACAAATTAAAAGAACACAACAACTCATTTGGCATATAACTAGAGAACCTAGAAATTTAAAAGGCCCACTTCCTCATAAACCATCAAACCATTCATCTAACTTCACCAAATTTCTCTCTCAACTTCTTTCGAAAACCCTAAATTCCCAAACCAGATTTCAATCATGTTTGAACCATCGAATCTAATTCTTAACCTAATGAGATATCAAGAATAATCTGAATGAGGAAGAAGTCACTTAGGAGCCAAATGGGGCACAAGGTGAAGAAGAACAAAAAGAAACAAGAACAGAGACCTGAGCAAACCAACCTAAGAAACAAAAGAAAGAGGGAGCTGAGGAAACCAAATATAGTGGTGGAAAGAAAACCATGATTTGTTTCAGAAAGGTATTTCGCTGGAAGGAAAATTGCAAGACAAAGATTCTATCATGCAATGGGGTTCAAAGAATTAATTGCACCTTCAGAAATGATTAAGAAGAGATGATGGCACTTGTCACATGAGCAAAAGGCTCCCGGTTTCGTGGATACGCCATGAATTACCAAACATGTTGGATTTACAGGAGGAAGACATGTTGAAGAGTTCTAAGGCCATGGGGACACAAGCTGATAAGATGATAATCCTTTTCATCCATAGAAAATGGTAAGCCTGAGGACTGATAGTTGTGTTTTAGAGGACATGCCAGCCAGAGTACATCCTGATCCAGGGTATTGGGAGGAGCACTCATCCTTGAAGAATCTCCACAACAATGCACATCAAGTAGTATACGTATGGCACCCTATGAGGTTTTCAGGCGGGAGGCCTCGCGGTCCTCGATTTGTCGGACAGAGTAGGAGAGGTCCATCACTGTCCCATCGATTGATAGTGACAACTCTAAAGAAGGTGGTTTGATAATGAAGCGCTTCTACGACTCGTGAGTCGGTAATAAAGAGTTATGCATAGACGACGCCAATCTCTAGAGTTTGAGGGTCAGGATCACGTCTTCTTAAAGTGTGATGCCTAAGAGAGGAGTGGTCGTGTTTGGAAAGCGAAAGCTAGCACCAGCAGATATTCCGGGGCCCGAGATACCTCAGAGGTGGCTATTAGCAGATACTCCGCTGGCTACCACCGAGTTTATTCAGTGTCCAGTGAGATGCCACGCTCCATGTCTTCGAAATATACCCAAATCCAGACATGTAGTGGATCGGGAGGGATTGTCGCTGCGCTGTGGCTGAGACCTTCAAGAGTGGACCGATAGCGACATGGATAGTCAGATCGTGTTTTGTGAATGCAAGAATCGTGGAGGCGTGAAGGTGTTGTACAACAACTTAGTGATTTCGAGGAGGCAACTTCTGGGAACCAAGGAGTATTGTGCCAAGTGCCACCTCATCCTTTCCTATTTGAGGATGAAGCAAAAATGGATAATATTCGAACTAGAATGACAATTGCATATGCATGTGTTTCGATGTAGTGTGGAATTTCAGATCGAAATTCTCCCATGGGAAGAATAAACCTGTGAAACAACATACAATTTTTCTAAAAATGGCAAATGGTAAATCACGTAATAGTACAAAGGTTGAAAACCTAGAATTCTTCTAGATCGATGAAGAAACTGAAGTTCACGTTGGAATCGCCTCATGAAATTCCAGCTATTAATCAAATTTGATCGACTCCAGATATCGAAATTTCACGCTTTTCGAGGTATTAGGTAAATGTGAGCGACACAACGAAAGTATGCTGCCATTAGTAAGCATGACCATGTAGTCGCTGATGAAGAAGAAACTGTGGAGGGTGTACATGGTGCTGAGAGCCATAGCGACACTGTTAATTTCAATGACAAAGGTCTCGACACATGTTTAATAGCAAAAGGAAAAGATACATGACTCACATTGCTATTAATGCTGCTACGCATAAACAAACAAAGGAAGCCCAAGGTGACCCATCGGCACCATGTGTCACACCCTATGGCAAATCCAAGTTTTGGATAAGGTCAGAGAAAGAAAACCAAGTCTTGGAGCAAGATAAAGAAAGAAGCTGTTCAGAAGTGACATGCAAGAGGGAAGTGGTTGTGTTTCTCACTAATCAAGCATGGATCGATTCAGATGGGGGAGAAGGAAAAAATGAGGGCAAGAAAAAGAAAAGAAAGAGGAAGGAAAGGGGAGTGAGAAGCTCTACCTTCTCAAGATTTGGCGAGATCGAGCCGCTTGCCACTTCAAGCTAGAGGCAAAAGTTCTTTCCACGCGACGAGAGCTTCGCTGCAAGTATAAGAACTGGTTTTCGCCTAACTCCAAGAGGTGTGAGTTTTATCTCCTACTTTATTATCTGGTCTACGGCGCCATTTAATGACACGGGTTTCTTGTGGTCGTGAGTGGTCTCAGCGGCTCACCCCAATTTGGGATTGAGCTAGAATTTTTTTGAACTATTTTCTAGAGCAAACCTCAGATTGAAATTTTTTAATCGTTATTGGACCGCGTGCAATCGCTTTTGTATGCGCTATCACTGGAAAATGTAAATAAACATGTCGCATATAAAAATCATGCTTTCAGATATTTGCCTATTTTGATGTATTAATACGGATTACTTAATGCATAAATTATATGTAGAAAATATAATTGGTCCACATTTATTAATAGATGTGAAAATTATCATGCATGTAACATGAAATGGCATTCCACATTTCATATGCACGGGGACATCGCGTGAAACGGGTGTGATTGCATGACATGGTTTTTGGATAAATTTTATCAGAGAATGTTCAATAAATTATATCGGAGGGTTGCAACAAATTTTATCGAAGAATGTCCAATAAATTATATCGGAGGGTTGTCCAACAAATCTTATCGGAGTATGTCCAATAAATTATATCAGAGGGTTGTCCAATAAATTTTGTTATTAGAGATTGTCTAATGAGTTTTCAAAAACCAAAATCTTTTGTTTTGAAAATAGTTTTTCATACATGGAAAATGCATGTATGAGGGGAGCTGGCTTTAGGAATCGTATACATGGGCACTATGATGTAGACATTCGAATAGAATGTGCATATTTTTACTTGAATGTGTGTGTGTTTGCTATCAGACAGCAATCTCTAGGTATAGCCTCTTGTAGGAGAATTTCTCTATTGGGAATTGCTCACCCCGTCGTGGGAAAATATTTTTCAGGTACTGGAGGTACACCGGGGGATGAAACACATTCGAGATCTTAGTTGTGAAAAAGGCCAAATTTTGGCTTTACTGTGTTTTGTAAAATTCTGGGCAAAAAACTCAATTTCTGTATATGTAAATGAGAAGTTTTGTAATAAAAACTTATTTTTGAACTTGTTCAATGTAGTGTTAATAATTTTCCAGATTTTATACTGCTTGTAGAATGTGTATAGAGGTAGTAGTATGGAATTTACTACAATCAGTTGATATTTGTAAAGTAAAGGCCTGTAGAAGGCTACTCCCCATCGCGTGTTTAGTCACAGAGTTTTAAGTGGTTCCTGTCGCGACACCTGCTCTCTATGTCGTAAATACGGTCTCCTGCCGCAGCGGTTGTTGTCATTCTCATGACAGTGGTTTTCCTGGTCACCAGAGTTGTTTTTCCCTATTTTTCCGTTGGGATATGGTTCTACGCAATGACAATAGTTTTGTTTTCTATCGTGATAAATGTCACATAGAAGTTCCCTTGTCACGATCGGAGAGATGGTCACTATTGCAGGTTAGGGTTGTGACGGCTCTGCTGCGCTTTCAAGAGATTCATTTCAGACAAAGATTTAGAGTGTCGCATTAGATTTCACGTAGCTATGTCATGATGTAGTATGCTATGCCATGTAAATGTGGCTAAGACCAAAGGGCTTCGTGAGCCGCGACATGTTAGCATTTTGCGCGCCATGACAAAGTTGGTTAAGGCCAGGAGTTTCTATGTTGCGACAGAGTATTTTTGTGTCGCGACAAAGTTTGGCCATGGGTAGGGAAGAAGCTCTTTTCATTCCGACGTAATATTTACTGTCATGGCTGTAAAGTATGGGCTAAAATGAGAGGCTTCCTGTCATGCATGAATCTTAGTTACTACGCAGTTTCGGGCCGCATCAAGAATTTTGTCGCATTATAATGTTTTTTATGTCACAAAAGTTTCGGTAATGCGGAGAGGCTTCGCACGCAAGTGACATAATGCGCAGTTTATTTCATCACAAACGCAAAAGCCAAATGAGAGGCCTTCAGATTGTGACAAAGCAATTTACGTCGCAACACACTTTCTGTCCGCAGAAGGTGCAGTGCACTTTTCTATCGCTAGACGCCTAAACTGGGTGGGTCCGTCGACCACTGTCAACCCGCTTAAACACTTCCGCAGAATGTCGAGTGACCCGACATCTCTCACGCAAAACGTATAGCTCCCTTTGTACGGAGCTCTACCTATAGGCTACCAACACCGTCTAAACATCAACAATGACCACACAGGGTCTCATATACAATTATAATGAGTAAAAATGACCACTTGGGCCCCTGCATTAATACTCACAACAACATATCCCAACCAAAATATACTACATGGTTCAAGAGTTAGTACATCACTCTTATACAACATATATTAAAATTTATAAAATTCTAATACATGTATACAAACTAACTACCAAAGCCACAACCCGGCTTTCTTCAAAATTGGCCTCTAAAATGAGCCGTCTTCTCGAACTCTCCCTGTACCTGAAATAATATTCCTCAATGTATGAGCTATTGCCCAGTAGTGGAATTACCCTAAATGGGTTACTCCCCATCTAAGTGCATATGCAATGATTCAAAGAAAACACACACTCAAGTAAATACGTGATCCTACTTGAATGTCTACATGTCCATCCCATGTCTCAAGTCATCACCGACTCCCTCACACTTGCCTAAGTCATTTATGAGAAAAATAATCAGTTTTCAAAACAAAACTTGTTGTTCTCAAAAACAAGCTACCGAATTTCGGTAAAATACGGGACTACCCTCCGAGGCGAATGTGTTGGAGAACCTTCCTAAACAACTCATGGGCTCCTCCGACGTGAAGTTGTTAGACCATCTCCCAACACCATTCCCTCCTCCAAAAATCATCCATCAAATCCCTTCTCGCAACCATGTTCGTTTTTCTTTCAATTTTCATGTCATGCACTCACACCTAATTTCTAGGTTACCCCGATGCATATGAAATGCAATATGCCATTTCAACCCGACTCATACCAATATATCAATATGTCAATTATGCATATATTCACAATTTCACATATTTCATGTTATTCAATTTCTAGCAACAACATCCAAATTAGCTCACATGGGCTAATTAACAAATCAAGTAATTCATTTTGAATCACCCGAAACACACAACAATTCACGTGAATAATAGAAACTCCTAAGCTGACACTGCTCACTAGCCACACCATTTTCTGCCACAATTCAAGTTTATATCACAGCGACTTCATGACATCCATGGACATTTTAGTCCACCATATTGAAACCCAGACTGTTTAACAAATTCAAAATAGAACAAAGGGTCGTCTATGGCAACTCCATCCATCACACACGGGGCCTTGCACTTTGTGGAACCACTCATGGCTAATTCCGCCATGCCATCAAAACACGATTTATTACATAAATCTCACCACTAGCCGTCCAAACAAGCTACTACACCTGTCAAAATGTGATTCACAAATAGTCTCTGTAGATCAATCTGTCCCAAGCCTTGGGGGACCGATCAAATTGTCTGCTCAAGGGCCTCAAATCAACTCAACCATTAACAAAACACTTAAACAAAGAAAACAAGCAAAGATAAATCCTCATCACCAGAGTTTGTCGAAAACTCCCAAAACTGCTCACAAGCCCTCCTCAACGCGTGAACAACTTTCCTTCTTGCTTCGAAGAAATCCGACCGTCTGATCGCCTGGGATCTTAGAGATAAGTCACCCCCTCTCTCTCTAAAAACTAAACCCAAGCCTCACCCGCCATTCCCATTCAACCATCGCCCCTTTGTCTTCAAATTTGAGAAGACAACACTATTTACTCTTTTGTCCTTTTCCTCATTTAACTTTCAAAAATTCCATCCATGTCCCTAAAATCTTGGATTTTGACACTTTGCACTATCTCGGCCATCCATTTCCATCCTCTCTCTACTCATGCAACATGTGTCACATGTGTACATGTTATAGGTGACTTTTTTCACATGACATGTCGCTTTACGGCACCCGATATTCGGTGCCTTGAAAAACGTGCAATTTTGACTGTCTCGGAATTCGACGAAATTCGACGTGTTAACTAGATTTCGCAAGACAATTTGAACAGTGAAGTCTGTTTTGTCATCCGAGATCTAGAAAATTTTGGGATTTTTACCGAAATTACGATTTTGCCATTTTTCTAGAAAATTGGAATTTTCTCGGGTCTTACAATCACGACTGAGGATTTTAGGTCACGATAGAGCTAGCCACGATAGAAATCTTTGCCGCACAAGACAATGTGACAGTCGCATGCAAGTTATCGGCATGCACAAATACAAAGCCTGTCAGGTTAAGGTAGGGAAGACTTATGTCACGATAGAATATTTTATGTCGCGATAGAATTGGCCAAGGTAAGGAGAAAGTAGGTCGCGACGGAGCATTTTTGGGTCGTGGACAAAGCCTGGCTGGCTGTGGGAGAAACAGTTGTCATGAGACTCTAAATGCAACGAGTTGCCTATCACCCACTTACAAAAGTCAATGCCAAGACAGGCATGTGCGCGTGATCTGGGATGCACAAGACTAATAAGCACTAGTGCAATAGTGGAAATTCCCTGTACACAGAATCTCTCTCGATAGACTCGACAAGGACTAAAGGGTTTATTATGGTGACAGAGTTCTCTGTGTCGCAACATAAAATAACTCTTAAGGTAGAACCCGTGTCGCGACAGAGATTTTCTATGTTGCGACATAAGGTGTTGGATGTAGGAGCTTCCTGTGTCGCGACATAAGGTTCTATGTAGCTACAAGGACTAGCCATGCCCAGTATTCCGCCAGAGTGAGATAGAGTTTGGCTGGACAGAGTCTTCACACCCACACGATAAGGGCCTGCGTGTGGCGATAGCGCTAAAGACGCACACACAAGGCCTAGGCGCTGTAGACGATGCTGATGTGCATACACAAACTGTATAGAAGCCAAAAAGACCTCTGTGGTTCTACACATATTTCCTCATTTTCTATTTTTTTTGTATGATAAATGTGAATTTATACATTATAAATTGGTATATTTTATTTTATTTATGAATATAGAAATAAAATTATTTCTAATCTTAAATTCACTCATATTATCTAAATAAGAAAATACTTAAGATACTAAAAACCATTAATATTTGTTATAAAATTTCTTAAAGATTATTATTTTTAATATTAACTCTTTGATTATTTCAATACATTATACCATTTAATTTTTATAGTCTACTCATCATCCACATCTATTGTTATCTTACCCTAATCATGATATAATTTTTAATTATCCTACAAATAGAAAATATTGATTAAACGCAATATATGCATTAAAGAGTTTAAGATAAGTTTTTAAAAAATGTTTAGATAGACTTATATAAAAAAATTAAAAAATATATATTAAATCATTGTCTAACTAAAATATTGACATTTAGTATGGTTTTACTTCAAAATAATTTACATTATATCACATCATTTTTATTATTACATCTAGTCCATAAGTTCACAAACATTAAATATTTTAAAGACTTTTGTGATTATTCTGTAAGTATATGTAAAATATGTATAATTAGTTAAAAAGTTAAAGTAATAATTTTTTATAATGATTAATATTTTAATGCACTTAAAACCATGAAATGTATTTTTAAGAACGTGCAACTTTGGATTTAAAAAACATAACTTTGAAAATAATATGAAATTATTAAACTCATGTAGAAAGTGTATTTGGAAAAATTACAAAAATATGACCCTAAATTATTAAACATTTGCAACTTCAATTATCGTACTCAAAATATTAAAATTTCATAGGTAATTTTCTGACTCAGAAGTTTCACCTATTAAAGTATTTCCTACAACCAACTCAAATAATATAGATTTTTAAAACCAACCAATGAGCAGTAACAAATAATATGACATTTTTTTGCAACTACCTTTATGATCCTTACAAAATATCAAACTTTCAAGGATGCTTTATAATATTCCTCATAGAATATATCAATTTCCGTGGTCAACATAAGGTGCATCTCATATAATATACCATTCTATGACCAACCAATGAGTGGTCGTAAATAATAGGGCATCTTATGATCACTTTTACTGCTCATCACAAAATATTATTCTTTTATAGACGTGTTAAAATATTTCTCATAGATTATAAATTTTTTGAGACTAACACGTTCATCACAATGATAATTACTCATGACCAATCAATAAGTGGTTGCCGATTCTAAGATATTTTGCGACTAAATATAAAAGTCCTCAAAAATATCAAACTTCCATGAGAGTTAAGGAACCGTTTTTGTAAATTATAGTATTTTTCTATGACCAATTTAAGATTTATCATAATAATGCATTTACAACCAATCAATAATTGTTCCAAGAGAATATTTGCAACCAAACAATGGTAACAATAAATAAAATCGTTAATCATAAATAAATAAAATAATTAAATTGACTATCTATTAAAATCAATGACCAATTGTCAAAGTTCATCGTAAAAAATTAGAATCAATGACTAGTTTGGATTGACCATAAAAACTTTGGATGCAAAAAACCAAATTTCTTATAGTGAGTCTAGAAGATGATCATGTCAATAATTATGTTGCTTTTAATGTTTACACTAATCATGAAGTTTTTACAAAGAAATACAATGGTGTCAGTATAAAGGTTGTAACAACTACCATGGCTGAAACAAAAGTGGCAAAAAAAAAGAGAGTATGACTTAGATTTTGGAAGCGATAGTTTCTAAGTGCAGTAAACAACTAAGAGATTACAACATCAATAGAGCTATTGATATAAGGAAAAATTTTAAAAAATAAAATTGGAGATATTTCTTTGCGAGCTTTACTTAAATTTGTGAAGATGATATTGAGTGATTGACATGGGCGTTCACTTTGATTTTAAGCCTCAATTTAAGAAGATGATATTCAAGGGCAGCTTGTCATGTCCATAAATGATGATCCTCCAACACCTAATTCAATATGGTATTTGGTTTAAGGATTTCTTTTTTAGTTTTATTTTGATGTTATTTTTTAAATTTTTTGACTTTGTTATTTTTCCAACAAAAAACAAAGGAGTATGGAAGAGACTTTTATTAGTTATCTTTTTTAGCTCTATAAGTAAAATTCCAAAACGGGGTTGGTGAATATTTTAAAGATATTAAAAAATTATGCAATGAGGAATATTGTGGAAAGGGTTTTAAGAAAACTGGTCAAAGCTGGTGAATATTCTAAAAATATTTTGGAAAAATCTTGGATGCACATTTTGAAGAGAGCTTTCATCGGGTTAATATTTTTGAAGATATCTTTGAGGATTTAAAGTCTATATCCGCATGTTTGTTGATTCAAAATTTGGGTGTTCAAAATGACACTGTGTTGGTTAATAAAAGAGATCATTGAGATTTTGTTTATCCCAGATAGTACATTTGTTGATTGAAATTTGTGATAGGAAAGACATCCTTATGTTGGCTAATTTGGAATTATGCATATAAGAGGTTGCATACATTAGGTGGGGCCTTTGAGTTCCTCCTTCTTGATGGAGAAATATGATTTATGGTTTGCATAAAAAAAAAAAAAAAGAGAAAAGTATATGATGACAATCTTGATGTGTGTTTTGTCAAGGTAATTTCCACAAAGAAAATATATAACTTTCGGGAGAAAGTTGGAAAAGACTAACGGTACTCACTGAATAAGGCCACCTAAAAGATTTACTACAACATCGACATCATGAGGGGGAGTCTTTGAACATATATATATATATATATATATATATATATATATATATATATATATAAAAGATTTCCTCTCAATTCGTTGTTCAAGTGAATGATGTACTCATCCACCTCGGAAGTAAGGGTTTTTTTTTTCTCATTTTTCACTTCCTCATGCATTGGAACTCAAAGAGTCATCTCCGGAATAGTCTTCACAATTTCATCATTTGTCTTTTCATATGATTCTGGAGAGGTTGACTCTTCTTCCTTTACAACTAAGTCTTTCAATTCCTTGTCATCATTTTCTTTTTCTGTTATAGGTTCCTCGAGTATAGGCAAACTTCTTTGTTGTTCTTCTAGAAGTATTTTAGCCATTTCCCCACTTGCACCTCCAATCTCTCAAGTTGGGCTTATTGAATTTGAAGAGTTTCCTTGTCTCAATCCCACCCAGAATTGAACTTGAGATGTTGCATCTTCAGCATAAATTCTTTCTAAATTGGCCATGGTTGCCTCTAACTTTGTCATTTTCTCCTGTGGAGGTTGACTTTTCTCCTTTTGATCAAGAAACCTAGGCAACCCAACCAGAGAATAGTCCATTTCAGCCTTTGATCTTCTATAATCATCATTTTTCATGACCAATTTAGCATGGATTCTTTCTATTTCAGCCATTTTTTTATCTAGGCTTAATCTTTGGACTTGTGGATTTTGAAGAGTGGTGTAGCTTGTATTCCATAAGGTGCTTAAGTGTTGGCTCCATCCAAAATTATGATTGCTCAAGTATAGGGTACCTCCATATTGAGCATAATCCATTGATGCATATGGTTGTCACGCTTGAGTTGTCACTCTTCTTTGATGTTCATCGCCACTCCTGCAACCCAGTTGTTACTCACAAGAATCCAATGCATTATCACTGATGAGAGATCCATTGTTTTAACTCAAAATTTATAAAAGAAACATAAAGTATAAAACTCAAAACCACACAAAAATAGACATAAAAATGTTTGAAGTACTAAAGAAGCACTTGGTATTGATATTATGAGTTAAAACATCGATTCTCAAGAATGTCATTAAAAACTTTATAAAGTATTTTGTGATGTGTATGAAGAATATAAGATAAAATATGTAATGAGCGCCTATTCTGCACAAGTATACACTTGTCAAGTAATACGGTGTACGAGATGTACAGAGATCGATCCATAAGGAAAATGGGGATACTAAGTACCAAAATTAGAATACTTCTCTAATATCCAAACTAACAATTGTGATAATAAACCAATTGTAAAGTAAATCAATGAAATTTCATTCATAAATTGGTGATGTACAACTAGGGGATACCAAAGATAATATAATTCAGAGTATTTGGGGCACAATCGAGTTACTTCATTATATCATAGATCAATATTCTTGTACCATTTTTCCTAGAAATGATATCATGCTATCTCTATCTATGGTTGATTGTAAGTCTTTCTCAAGGTCACAATAACCCACTATTTAACACTAGGTCTCTGCTTTAGCTCAACCTCAAGTGTTAAAGACATTAGATCAAAGAACCACTAAACCTCCTAATGGCTGCCACTTTTAAGGACATCCAATTAATTAGGTTAACTCATCCATGTTCACTTTTACTACCATATCTCATGAGAAGTCCACTCCAGCATTGAGATTAGTTAGAAATCAATATGTAAATAGTAACCCAAGCATGAATTAATAGATATACAATCCCAAAAGATAATAAAATGTGGAAAATTCAAATCATTATATAAAAGCACATCCAGTCCAGAAACAACAAATCAAACCCTAGATCCACAAATTTCAAAAACAGATAGAGGTTTTGATAGCATCATAAACTTAGGATAAACACACAGAAAAGAGAAAGAAAACTTCTAATGTGATCAAAGATGATGGATCTGATTCATTGCAATCTCACAGATCTTCCAAAACTACAAACAACTCCCAACCTCTCTTTCTGTCCAGCAAAGGACAAAGTCCTCTCCTAGCTCCCAGCCTCCTTGTGTTTCCTTGAGGTTTGAGCTTTAAACCGTTAATTCTAGGTCTAAAATTGTTTGAAAATTGAATCTTAAAACAAACCCTCGAAAGTCACATTATCGGAAATGTTGCCACATTAGATGTTGATTTAGCTCTGCAATGTCGCAACGCTATTGCAGCCTTGTTTTCAATCAACTGTGAAGGCCATAACTTTGTCATTCAACTTTGAACTGGGTGATCTTGGACCAGCTGTGTTTTATGAACTTAGATATAAAAAGAATACACTTAGAAATGATCATAAGAATTCACTTATGTACCAACTGATCACTTTCTGGTTTCCTGCTCTTCTTCCTCAACTACCACAATCATAACTTGATCATTTAAGTCAATGGAGGAATAGGGTCTCTTTTGGAAAGACAAGAAGTCTCCTATCTATCCATATAAAAATTGTAATCCATCAGAATATTGTTCATAGCGCTTTATAAACATCAAAACACAAAAAGAGCTTTATGTCAGATGTGTGGTTATTGATTTGGGCTTTATCTTCTTTGTTTTTCTCCATATTTGTCATATCGACTTCCAATCACAAAATTTCAACATTTAGAGCATTGATCACACAGAGAGAAACTACTAAAACCATAAGCAAAACATATTGATAAATGAGAGAAGTATACCATCAATTACCCTACTTAGTACTTCTCCTGATTGGTCATTAGATTCTAAGCAACTTCTTCACCATGTGATCGTAAAGAAAATTGGTTTACATAGACTGTACAATCAGGTATGTTCAAACAAGTTGTATAAGTTTCTGAACACAGCAGGGTCCATGGAAATAAAAAGCATGTATTTGAAATTTATAATGGCAATAATGTAATTAGATATAAGCTCTTTAGTATTAAAAATATTGCTTATTTGTTTACAAAGTGTGATATCTGGTCTTTATTGTGATGTTTAGAACTAGCAATTAACGCACTGTTGATCCTCATATTTTTACTAAAGCCTTGCACCTAAAGATAAATAATTTTAAACGGAATAAATAGCTCAATACCATAAATGCTTGTTGGTTATGCATTGCACCAAAAGATGCCAATGTTACCACCATAACTCATAAACATGTTCATTAAATGGGATGGGTTTCGCCGAAGATTTGACGTATTTATCCATCAACTTCAAGAAAGGACCATCACAAATTTTAGACTTGATTATGACACATTCTGATATGGTAATTTGGACTGTTGAACTCAGGGAAGTACAGCAACATCTAACCAAGTAGTAATAATCGCCTGGTTAAGTAGAAGATAGAAAAGAAAGGAAATAAAGAAAAATTGATGATCATCACTATAATCAACAAACTAGGTTCATGAATAATCTTAATCAATATACCACTAATCTGTTTGGTGAGATGTTCTTAATTTGGAACCTAAGCTATCCATGAACAAGCATTATCGTGTACATAATGAGGTGCATCCCAATAATCACATATGTGAACCTGGAATTGTCTTAGTAAAGGTTATCTCATGAGCAACTAGTGTGTTCTAATCCAACATTTGTCTCAATCAAATGTAATTTGTAAATCCAATTCATTCACTAGTTATTATTCAAGATTTGCTTATATAAAGTTTTGTTAACAAACAACCTAATCCGCAAATGCACAAATCACAAGTAATATAGTGGCTTTCAAATTAAAAACCTTGTTTGTGGAACCCACAGGGAAGAGATGGTTTAAGTAAAGATTAATTACCCCGACTACTCAAGAATTTTACTATTCGAAAGGAAATAAAATAGAGGGCTGTTAATTAGAAAACCACCTAACTACATTCTACTCAAAATAATAGCAAATACCAGTTAAGACAAGAAACACTTTACTTAAAGACACTCAGGGTCTACTACCTATCAAAAGATTTCCACTCATGTCTATTGCTACCGACATGAAAATATTCTTCAGTGCTTACTCAAAGGAACTTTGTTTGAGAACCATCTTTAGAGCCTTCAATTTCTCACACCTAATTCCATTCTTTCCAAATACCATCCAGGTAAAAGGACAAAAGGTTTATGCCAAGGTAAATCAACTGTAAATTTCCATTTGTCACCTTTCATTCATGCAATGAATTATTATGTCAGACGATCACCTTCGGCCCATACGATCAACACAAAGGTTAGATGATGTCCCTCCTAATGAAATCCATCTGGGACAGCATTCCTACTTCCTGACTTCTTTCTGATTAAGTCAAATTGATTTTAATATCGATTGTATAATAATGTGTGGAATGACAATCAAGTCCTCAAGGTATACTTCAACTATCACTTCCTTAAAGTCCCTTTGATCAAAGCTCCCATCTCACTACCTAACATGCAAACAATTGAACAAAAACCTAGAAACTATAGAACCACATCATAAACTAGAACAAACACAAGATTATATTCACAAATCCATTTAATGTTACATAAGCTAAACACCAATGTCCACAACCAAATGGAAGAGGATCTAGCCACGCTGTAATGTACTTCAAACCCACAATATCATGTCTACAACAAAACATAATGCTGAAAGATCAGATATGTTAAGAACTGGTTTAGGATACAGCAAACAAATGTGCAATGTGTTCCAAGTCTTCCAAGAACTGTATATCCTAAAATACAAATGTAGTATTTATGGTGCTGAAAATGGCCAAGACGGGCTAAGAATGAGGGCATTTTTGTCCCAACCCATACTCCTTCTGGCTTCAGCAAAGACAGTGTCCGTGAATCAAAGTGACTCTTCGCCTAGGCGAGCCCTTCGCTCAACAAACTCGAGTATCCCGCTTCTTCGTCTTTGTTCGCCGACGTAAGCTCTCTCTTCGCCTAAGTGAACTACTTCGCCTTGGGGAAGATATTCTCTTCATTCAGGCGGCATTGCTCTCGTCGCCTCATTTTCGCTTCTTTTACCTCTCTTTGGGAGCCGCTTTTCTAATACCTGCAAAACTCACAAATGTTAAGGATTAGTGTAATATTTGCACATAAGGGTGTGAATCTAGCATTTAGGTTGCATAAACACATGAGAAACATGCTATAAATGCTTATACTATTCCTAACAGCGTGTAGGAATCCTTAGTTGATTCAAGATGAAAAGCATCCATGAATGAAGAGATGAAATTTGCCACAAAAAAATGAAACATGAACTTACATCGTCACCGAGTTAGCTAATCGTGTGTCATTAGATCTATATTGTGAAGTACAAGGCAAATGGTAGTACTGAACGAAATAAAGCAAGACTGATAACAAAAGGGTACACTCAAACTTATGAGATTGACTACACAGAGACGTTTGCACTAGTAGATAAGATCAATATGGTTCAAGTATTATTATCTTTAGTTGTAAACTTAGGTTGACCATTGTAACAATTTGATGTAAAGAATGTCTTTCTATATGGCAAGCTATCTAAGGAAGTATCTATGGATCTTCCACTGTGATATTCCTCAAAGTTAGAAAGCAAAGTCAAATGTGTAGATTTGTAATAGTTTGTCATATGAGCTGAAGCCAACTCCTAAGAGCATGGTTTAGTAGGTTCAAAAAGTCAATGCGAGCTCGTTACAAATGTTAAATTTAAAACTTCACACTTTGTTCCTAAAGAAGATCATGGTAAGATTATAATTCCTTAATATAAGTGGATGACATGTATTATTTAAAAATGACCAAGAAAAAAGAAAGCTCTACAAAATTATTTTTCTAAAGAGTCGAAATGAAGGATCATGTTCCTCTAAAATACTTGATCAGAAGTTTCGGTCGTTCGAGAATTTTTCATCTCAAAGAAATATAAAATAGATATATTATACTTAAACTAATGTAGATGTTATCCATCATTGTTATCAATAGAAGGAGGTATGAATTGTAGTTCAACCCAATCAAATACCTACTAACAAAGGAAGATGTGAGAGACTTGTAGGAGATTATTGTATTTAGCTCATACAAGACTAGATATTACTTACGCTTTAAGTGTTGTGAGTCAATATATGCATAATCCTAGAGAACAACATATGAATGCAATCATTCGCATTTTGAGGTATTTAAAAGGTACACTTGGGAAAGGTATCATGTTCACCAAACATACCTATCTCTAGAGTATAAAAGTGTATACTGATGTTGATTGGGACAATGTAGTAGATGATAAGAGGTCTACCTTTGGTTACTTTACCTTTGTAGGAGGTAATCTTGTGACATAGAAAAGAAAAGAAACAAAAATCTGTCACTGTCAAAGTGCAAGTAGAATTTAGAAGCATGACACTTGGACTTATGAGCATCATGGCTAAGACTCCTCTTATAGATTTGGGTTACCTATCCTGGGTCATCCAATCTAACTGCTCAAAACAGGACAATACAAAGGTGTGACATTGCTCATAATCTAGTACAACATAATCGTACAAAAATGTCGAAGTGGATAGAATTTTCATCAATGAGAAGTTAGATTTAAAGATTGCGGCACCGCCTAAGATTAAGTTAAAAGATCAACTAGTTGATATCCTCACTAAAGTGCTAGCCCAATACATACTTCATCTTTAAATAAGTCAGACATGTGTGATATCTATCCACCAACTTAAGGGGGAGTGTTGAGTTTTTTGGAAAGCTTTTCAAAACATGGTTCTTTCCATATTCTTTGTGATTATTATTTTTATTTCTTTCCTTTCTTAGTTTGATTGTAACTATGATTGAGAAGGATATAGAAAGTCCTCCCCTATAAATTTGATTGTATATTCTCAAAAAAATATCAATAAAAATATTACAGTTCACCAATTTGAGCAAGATCTAGATTTTATTTTGTTTTTCGTGATTTCGTCATCTTGTTGCGACGCTTGTTTTAAGTGCGCTATCATGTTATGCCAAGTGGGTAAGTTTGGTTTTATAAGTTATCAGCCTTGTTAATAGCATTGCTTTTCACTATCATTTAACTTTTATTTGTGTATGTAAGTGATTTGTAATTATAAAACCATATCAATCAAACAGACAACAAATCGATTTTGATCATCAATATGTTAGAACTCCAGTCAAGGTGCATTCTAAATTACTATAGTATTATCTAATTTGTATGCTTTGAGCCTATTGATTTCGGTGTCAGGGTAAATTTTTCATTTCTTTTCTTATATCAACCCTTCGAATGTCGGAAAAGTTGAATCAAATGAAAGGAAAATTTTTAGTTTAAATATTTTTCTTTTTCTTTCTCTTTCTTTCTTTTTGTGACTTAGTTTCTAAGCTCTCTGAAACTCTATTTCCGTATATTTTGGCATTTACTTGCTCACCTTAGTGTTTCACAAAAGTTTAAAGGGGAGCATTTAGGTTCTCAATTTTACTTTTCTCTGAATTTATTCTTGACTGTATATCAGACTTTAATTTAGTTTCTCAATATGTTAATATTCCTTGATTCTTTTTCTAAATTTATATAAATTCTAAATTGATTCCCAATTGCTGTAATTGGTCTAATGGAAGGGGATCTGAAAAGAGTTCTTGCCTATAAGACTAGTCTGGAGCCAGCTATTTGAGGACCCAGCTAGCAAAGAAAAGAAGCTTGAGGAAATGAAGAAAGATCAGGGCATATTACAAGCCTATGTAGCGGTTGCAAAAGTCTGAGTAGAGGTTGAGGAGCTGTCATTAAAGGTTGGAATTCCTACAGTGTTTCTGTTTTATGCTAATGGAAACTTATTGATGTGTTAATAATTTTGTTTTCATGAATGCTTTAGGATTTCAGTTTCTAATCAAGAATATTTCAAAATATCTGCAGAAATAGTAAAATCAGACTATGTCGTCTTTGAAAGCATGGAGTAATTCCTTCCACCATTTTTCATCCTAGAATCAACCTGAAACCTTTAGGCAATCAAATTTTTAATATTAAATAAGCATACTCTCTATTCAATAAATCTCAGAATCAGCATGTAAATCTACTTGCCAAAAGTTTTGGACATTTTTAAACTCTTGAATATTGGTCTTGTTCCTTTAAGATCTTTCATTTAGTATGTGAAGAGGGAAAGTATATTTTTAGCCTATTGCCAGTGGCCTAAGCTGTCAACTTGGAAAAACTGCATGAACTAGTTCATTGCTTGTGTAAATGCTTTTTCTTAATTGAATTTTTTTGGGTAATTGCATGCAGAACTTACATGCCCTGTGCCATGTTTTTTATTATTTATTTGACACTATCGAAGTTGTTGATTTGATCCACTTGTGTCCTGGTTAAAAATGTTTTAAATTTTCTGCATTCAATATGGATTCTCATTACTTTCGAAAAGGTAAAAAAAGACGGTGCTTGGAGTGACTTTCGAGACTGTCAGAGAAATCAAGAAGAATCCTAGAAATTGACTTTGAAATAGTTTATTTTTGTCAATATATTAGGTCTTGAGTAGCTTCATTTGACAAAATACACCTAGCTTTAACTCATCATCTTTCTGACTCAACTAATTCAATCAATATAATCATCGGCAAGACTAGTTATCAGATCAGAGAAAATCAGGAAGCAAACGAGATTCTTTAGAAGTTAGATATAGAAAATAGTTTGAGATTAATTGAAGCAGACACAAAATGATGTCTGTCCATTGAATATAACAAACATAAGGCCGTTGGGTGTTGGTGCAGGTTACAGGACCTAGAAGATATCAGCAACCACTCAAGAGCTGTGTGGAGGAAGGGCATGTGGGAACAGTGTCGATGGGTTTGATCCTCCCCCAAATCTTCAGCCTTATGTGCATGACTAGTGATAAATTGCCAAGAGTGAGCTTGTGATCATACTGAAACAGTATTTTGCTTTTAAACAGATACATTGTTTCTGAATATGACTCTGTTATGCTATATCATATAAGAAGATGCATTATATGGAAACTCTAAAAGAAGCAGTAGCTCTTGCCTTGAAAGCAGGTACTATACTTGCTCCCATATGAATGCTAATCACGGTAATCATTAAGGGAGTTTAGTACTTTCTTTAATTATCTGTTTATTAAGTTTAGGCTGTGGTTCAAAAGTCACTTATTTGGCTAATCACCAGAATGGTCCCGAGACGTATCGGTTCATTGTATTGATTGCGCATCGCCGATACAAAAATAATAAGATGATTAAATTATTTAAAATTATTAAAATTCATATAAATTATTAGAGATATATATATAATTAAGTAAGTTTAAAATTTAATAAAACAAATTATTTATTATTTCATAAAAATATATGTAATTTATAATTTTTTCATATTTGTAAAAGTATATTGAGATAGATTTAAAAAAAATTATTTATCATTTCATTAAAGATTACCAAAAGCAAATAAATTTATTTATTTATATATTTACTTCTTTTTTAATATTTACATTTTCTAAAATAACTATAAATCTTATTTTAAAATATAAATACATTTTTACATTTAATAAATAATATGTAATTTAAAAAAATTAAACAACGAAACGACGCTGTTATCTGCTCGGCGAGACGAAACGACGTTTGTTTCTCCCCCTCCCATGTCACAAAAACGAAACCCTTGGTTCCCGGTCGGCATAGCTGTAAACTTCAAGCAATGTTAAGAAGTATGTATATGTCAAGAAAGACTGACTGGCCGAATGCAATGGAGATCTTCACCTTCAACTCGCCCTCCCGAGGTTTTGAGCAAGCCGCATGCTGCTTCCACTACAAGAGGTAAAATAAAGCCCGCTTCAACTTCAAATCTGCTTTTCTTCCTCTTCTTAGCTCTTTCTTCCGTTTCTTCTTTCTTCTCGAGATTTAACAACGCCAAAATCTTAGATCCGGATTCCAGGAGGAAGAAGAACGTTTTTTTTTAGGTTTTTTAGAAAGCAAATTGCAAGGGTTCAAATCTTTTGTATTCTTGTCAGATATGAAATATATCACTGGATCTTGGCCTTTTATGGAATCTTAAAATTTTTAATTTCTTTAGCCTCTTTTCTGCCTTGTACTTAGAGATTTGATTTGGTCAGAAGTTCAACGAGTCCACCGAGCCATCTTAGAACTTACCGAAGCTTATCGAGCTCTTAGATGAATATATACCGAAGTTTCAACGATTTCATGCTTGTCTTGTATATGGTGCTCAGACGACGCCGGTTTGTTTCGAAGCCTACATATTTAATCTATCGAGTCGCACTGCACCCACTTGAGTTTTGAACCCCTGGTTTAGGACCCAGTAAAACAACTATATAATCCCCTTATGAGACTTCAGCTTCTTTGATGGGGATTCACTCAATCTCCCATTTGGGAAACTGGGGGCACCAAATGTGTAAAACTGAAATGTTATATTTTAGATAAGCAAACTTTTATTTCTTAATTTATTTAAACTCACTTTTTATTGCATGCTTGTTCTCTTGATATTCTTTCTACAATTATAGATTTTTAAGCCTTATTTTTTATTCAAACTAACTGGAATTAAATTGATTACTAGTTAGACTAATTTTCGTTTCTTTTTCATCCTTAAGTCTCAATTCCAGCAAATTTTCTTTATTCCCATTGTCTGAATATATACTATAGATTTGCTTTAATTATACTTAGGATCTGGTTTTATGGTTTATTGTATTTTAATTAAGCCTATTTTCTTTGGGGTGAAAAACATCAAGTACTTTCCCAAAAACCCTTTCCAAAGATTTGTCCCTTACTGTAACTTTAGGTTACATTACTGTTAATTATTATTTTCTTGATATGGATTAAATATATGCATGACCCTATAAGGCATATAATATGAATAAAATTGTGATTATAGTCTTGGCATCCCCAAATCACAATCACTACTGATTATAGATCTGGTTTAGTCCATTTGAGAATAATAAAACTGGCCTTACTTTCCTGAGTTATTTAATTTGTTTGATGTATAAACTCTTATAGAAAAGTCCAGTTCTTTATTCCACTTAAGCCAAGTCATATGAAAATTTTATAATTAAACTACTTTTTGCCGCATAGAGAGCTACTTACCCATGATGAAGATTTTGTTAATTAGGTAGTTTGACATTTTTTTTTCAGGTTTTAAATTATAACTCATGGTTTCAGCCACTTAAGAGGAAGCAATTGAAGCATATGACACCAGCAACTAAGTTCAGGAGTGAATGCTGTGACCAATTTCGAGATGAGCGGATATGATGTGGAGGAAATAACAAATAGTGATTGAAGTGATTTTATCCAAATAATGTGATCTTATTGGACCATAATTGAAGTGATTTATATAATATGTAATTGAATAAATTTTCTGTTAACCACTAAATAGTTTTTTACCAGAAACAATTAAATGAAATAGTAAAAAGTGTATGTGAGTTTCCACTGTCCAACCTGTAATAAGATCCATGTCCATTTTTTCATTATGGTTAATAAATATTTATGTTTTATGATTTTATTTTCTAACTCATTTAGTGAGTATAGAAAGACTTAAAAGGGAGGATCCCTAGCTTATGTGATAGAGCATTCAATTTTCAAAAATATTGATATAAGGAGAGTTGGGTTTGAGTTTGAATTTTAGTGAAAATAATTTAGTATGTTATAACCGTTAAAAAAAAAAAACTCTGATCATTTTGCATCGGGGTTATTTATTGATAAACATTTATGTTAGCCGTATTTATTAATCGAAAAAGAAGTAAAATATCTTGTATTCTACATTTCATTAATCATGCATATTCATAAGACAATTGGAAGTTAGAAGTTAGGGCCACCACGTCCGGACTTTTTACTATTCAATTATGACATTATTTCCCCTCATTTGTCTTATGATACGTGTACAATTTGGTTGACTAGACAAACCATTATATGCCACGTGAGAAGCATCACAGACATTTATTTTTTTACTTCAAAACATGTTCACGTGCATTCATGTGCCTGACATGCATCTTTAAAAAAAGGTCCCTATGTAGTGGGTTCAAACCTGGCCATAATTAAATTGAAAATGACATTTCAATATTTTCCAATTATATTTTTCCAAAAAATATAAGATGCTCTTCAGCTTGCATTCATTCATGCACCATTCACCAATGCATTTTTCATACTTATGTTTTTAGTTTCTATTGCCACCTAATTTAATTCAAACATTAGAGAATATGAAAACCAATCATAGTGAAACAACACTATTAGTTAATTACGCTTATGTCCATGCCGATTACATTAAACAGAATTATTATTATTATTATTATTATTATTATTATTATTATATGAAATTGATATAATGACATATTTAATTATTTTATTATTAAACATTAATTGATACGATAACATTAAAACTAACAATAAGAATTAAAAATAATGATATTTAATTTGAAAGAGTTATTACGATTATTTAATTTGATATAATATTTTTTTTACTTCTATTCATTTTTTATTATGTTGCAAAGATTATATTTTTACAAAAGGATTTAGTTTAGTGAGGATTCTTTTGACTTACCTTACTCCCTAATTTTTCACTTGAACTAGACCCCAATAGTTAAGGATTACACACTATTTGTGCTTGTAGTTTTTATATAGTGAATAACAAAATTATATGTTAAGTGCATACTTTAATTTTTGTTTTTGAGTACAATAAGTATCTTGTAATTAAGAACATCTATGCAAACATTTTAGTAAAATATATATTTTTAATGAATTAAGGAATTCATATAGTAAATAATATTAAATTTAATAAGATTTTTACACAAGGGAATTAGTAAATTAATGAAATACAATATATTTTTATATGAATAATTATTTATCAAATTCAAAGAATGTAAACAAGATTAATAATGTTGTAATATTATTGTGTATAAAACCTTAGTTAATTAATATTAACAATCAATTCACAAAGAGGGTTTTTGATTGGCTCACCCCGAACCTCCTATCACCACTACTACACTAAAAATATATCAAACAAATACTATAACAATAATAAAGAACTCATTTTATCAATAAAAATCATATATATTAGAGGAAATGCAATAACAAAAATAAAAGTTTTATAGGAAAACATACCCACTCACAAGAAACTATGTTTATCTCAAGCATCACAAAAAGAGTATTTTCCTCGAATTCTTCACATTTACAAAAATATAACTTTAGAAACCCATTTTAAAAAAATTATAACATAAATCAAAAATATTATTTATTTGGAGGAGTAAGGGCTAAAAGTAGGCTCTTAAGAGGGCCTAAATATTAAGGTAGCTGGTCCTAGCTGGGCCTATTCAAGAGAAATGTGGGGGCCCGAGGCTAATCGCCTTTCGCCTACTCATGCCTTCCTTCCACTTCGACTCATAATTTATTTATTTATAGGTGAGTCTTCTATTTCAAACATGGTTAAATAGAAGTTATGAACAGCCAGGGTCATGGTCATTATATGACACCGAGATGTGTTCCCTCGCAACCATATTCCAGTGATTAGATGCCTCATAACAAGCAAACCACCACATGGTGAAGAAGCTACACTAGACCGTTTAACACTCTTCAAGATACAAACACTCCAACAAGTATGTAGATATACCGAAGTAGACTTCTCATGCTATCTCAAAGATCCGTACCAAATCGAGTCAGAATATCCAACATCCTCAACTGATCTAACTTTCAGCAGGCGGTTAGCTGTAGTCTTTGTCTCTCCTGTATATCCTCATGACACTGGGTTGCTATCCAATGATCCTCTTCCGTGATCGCTTTCCAATATCCGCCCATGCCACCAACAAAGCCAATATCCATCATCGCGGTATTACGCTCTGATATTATATTGTACTCCTATCGACAAATAAGGAATCTGCTTGCATCTCCCCGACCCAAAAATTATTCTTCGCATTGGATCGAGACTATAAATTTGTCTCCTTAGCCACAGTGGTAAGCCACCTCGGCGTTTGCAATCATGTGCATGTCAAACCCAAGAATTTTCCTAATATAAAGGCTCTTTGTGATAACCAAGTATTCCCGAGATCGATCCTGTTGTATCTGCACCCAACACAAAGAAGATCATCAAGATCTTTTCAATTTCAAATTTTCTTTGATAAAAATCTCGGTTTCAGCGCAATATGCCTATATTGCCGCGGTAAAGTACAAATATGTCATCAAACATATAAACCAAGAATACGCTACTCCCACCGAACTTATGGTATATACAACTATCAAACTATTCATCTCAAAACCGCACGTAAATGGATAACTTGATGAAACCAAATGCCATTGACAGAAGTCGCGAAGCCTCCATAGATAGATTTTCAACTGCAAACTATCCCTCTCTTTGTATCTCCTGATACAAAATTCTTCTGGGTTGCACCATATAGATTGTTATTTCACTAATGTCAATTGGAAATGTCACCCAACATCCATCCGATGAAGCTCATTGATTCAAAGCACAAGTGTCATTATTGTCCTAGTAGCCCTTTCATGAAACCTAGAGAAAGTTTCTTTATAATCGATGTCTTCCTTTTGTATAACCTTTAGCGACAAGACGGCCATCTCTCCGTCGCCACCTTTCGAATCCTCCTCAGTTTTAACATCCATTATCGTAAACTAATGTGGTTTCACACTTTCAGTAAATGGACAAGATCCCAAACGCCATTATCCTTCATGGACTGATTCTTCAGCTGGCGGCATCAACCACTTGAGATTTAGGAACCCTCCTGTGGTCATGAAGTCGATCTGACTCATGTTCCACCGCACCAATGCTCTGTCCATGTTCCTTCATGAAAACACAATCAATCATCTGCAATGCACTTCTCCTTCTCTATGATCTCTCCCCTTAATGATGAAAGTCTACAGGTGGAGTTTAATTTCCAGAACTGGAGGTTCTGATATTTGATTTGGATCTCGCTTTCTTGAACAATGTCGTATAGAGCCTTGACTAATGTCAATGATGTTCATGGAAATAAACAATATTCCTCTTCAAAAAGCAAAATCTCTATCCTTATCTCCCCATCAAACTCACATCCTCAAACAACCGAGCCTCCTGCCTCTAAAAATTGATTTAGTAGGTAGAATTTAGTAGTAGAAACTATAGAATTTGTAACCCCCTGATCCAGAGTATCCAACAAACAGAATTCAACCTTTCTTGAATCCAATTTCTTTCATGCTACCAGAAGTGGCTCTAGTTTCAAATGGATATCCCAATGTATAAGTGCTTTTAACAGCTTTGCCACCAAAGTCATAAGGGGTTTTAAAGCAAATATTTTGAGTTGGTACTGTTACCATGACATATGCTGCGCCTCTCAATGCTTCACCAGAGTGAGATACTGGCAAGTTGAATGACTAATCATATCCTACCAGCGTTCCTCTGAGGGTTCCGTCACTTCGTTAATGTTCATTCATGTTTCTGGAGGAACCCGTGGTGTACTATGGGATTAACACGCCGCACTCTCAGGAATTTAGCAAACGTCCCGACGCTAGCCCACTCGAACCGCCATATCTCCATGGTATTTCACCACCGATAAGATCCGACGCGACCTGCTGTCGATTTCAACTTCAACTTGAACGATCAGAACACTTCCAAGATTTGGACTTTCATGAATGAGATAAGGTAGCCATAACGTGAAAAATCGTTTATAAACGTGATGAAACATTGGCTGGTTGGCACCCATGAAACCGTGAGAATGGTCCCACATATCCAGAGCAAATAATAAAGACATCTCACTCTATTAAAGCTAAAATCTCCTTATGTTTGTTTTGAGCTCCCTTTATGCACGAAAATTTCAAAATCAGAAATCAAGGGGAATCTAGAATCCCATCCGACAAGCCTTTCACCTCCTTTAGAGATGTGACCTAATTCTTATGCCATAATTATTGACTAATCTCATCTGCTAATTCTTTTAACACTCGAAAAGCTAATTGCAAAGGGTTCCTCAGCGATATGAAGCAACCGGGTCGCTGATATAA
Organism: Tetrastigma voinierianum; assembly: GCA_016808115.1. Lineage (NCBI taxonomy): Eukaryota > Viridiplantae > Streptophyta > Magnoliopsida > Vitales > Vitaceae > Tetrastigma > Tetrastigma voinierianum. The sequence goes on from JAEQBH010002625.1 coordinate 338,635, forward strand.
AGGTTATCTACATAAGATAAAGAACCAAACACTAACCAAATTTGGAATTTTTAAAAAGACTAACTGATGCTTCAAAAAGAACAAGTATAACCAAACTTGTCAAATATGAAATAGGAAACCAATTCCGTCAAAAGGATCGTGATAACATATGTCTCATTCAAATCCAAATAAGTACCGCATTTTACCAATAACCTAAATGTCCCAATTGCCCTCAACTTCCGTAATTCCTCTTGCCATCGCCTACAAAGATGTATTCTTCACCATCATTTGCCGGCAACTCAAGCAATCTCCCGCATGGACACACCGATGTGAGTGGTTGCACCGTAATCTATCCACCAAGTGTGTTTAGAGGTACCGTCAAGTCAAATTAACCTCAACAAACTTAGATTAAGAAGTGTACCTTTCTTTGCACGCCTAAGTATGATAGGTTGGTACACATTGCTTCTTCTTATGTCTCACAGCCCCACGTAAGAAACAACCATCAACCCTTTTTTTTATGTTGTTTCTTTGTGGCTGGAACTTCGCAGGTTCTTTATCCTTCTTTTCTTCCTTATCCCAAAGATCTACTAAATGAGCACTTTCTCTATCTTCCTTTTTCTTTGTCAACTTTTCCTCTTCTTGCACACAATGTGAGATGAGTCACAAGAGACCAAGCCCCTTTCGCAAATAGCTCACCTTAAATTGACTGAATTGTGTGGGAAGAGAGAAATAAAACCAAATGCACAAGCAAATCCTCGTGAGAGACTGCTTATGTGCTCCTTAATCTCAAGGGCATTATTTATTTACTAATGCTTCAATGTTCCCAGATTACCTTTATATCTCATTGAGATGATTTTCCAAAGTGTACTTGTTTTAATTTTTCATTCTTTGCAAATCTATTCTAATTTCTTTCTAGAAACTCTTCTTGGCCTGCCTTTTATCGTTTTTATCAGGCTCCCGAATGCTTCCTGAATGACCTTCTTAATGATCATCAAACACATGCGATTTGATCTCTCCCACTGCTCAATATCCCTTTTCATCGAGAGGAACTTTCAACAAGTAGAGGTGCAGGAGAAGAAACCCCAACTGAAGGTCCTTAGATCCATGACACCGAGAACTATTTTAAGGTTCTCATGCCATGTGTCTTGAAGTTCGTTATTTAGCATAGGAATAGAATTAATGCCGGCAATAATGTTAGAAGCGTAACTAGTAGCTTAACCGGTGGAACAAATCAAGAAAAACAAACCTTATGAAGATGCAAACTAAAAATAAATTCAAATAAAAGCAACCCCATCTCAAGATATCGACACTATTAATATTTTATCTGGATAAAAAATATTAACTTGTAAGTGATATCTCTCGTGTAGTAATCAAATATCATTATAACATATTGAATGATAAATTTTCAGCTTAAATTTATTATCCATATGTGTCCGCCAAATAATTATCACGCTGCTTATTAAAATATTGTGTGTACATGTAATTGCGTTAAATATTAATTTTCCTTTTAGCTGTACCATACCCACATAAGCCGCTTGCAAGACATAATCTTGTTATATTTGAAATAAATTATCTTGCACAAAAGTGGTCACTATGATATATATTGTGTTAATTAACTTTATCTCAAAAATATATATATATATATATATATATATATATATATATATATATATATATAAATACCGTAGTTTTGAAATGTAAATTTTGAAAATACAATCGTAACGAGCAATGTTTTTTAGGATATTAAATCACTAACTAAAACATCCTGGGCTTGGCCTTGACTATTATTATTATTATTTTTTTATCATGTGTTCTCTGGTACCAATGCCTGTTTAAAAGCCCTTCTTTCAGGAGTAACATCCTTTGAACCAATATGTCTTCCACGCTTCAGACGTATTTCATGTACCACTTCAGGGGTACCAATGCTCATCAGTTCTCCTTCCGAAGGAAACATCCTTGAACCAACAGTCTCCCACGTCTGCGCGAGTTTTTAGACCTACGGTTATCGGTCCCCGCGGACATAAACCATGCTCTGTAATCGTCATGAGTGGTTGTGGCCATCTACCGCTCGCCCGCCCATGTTCGGGCGTTTGTCTTATATTTAAATATCGACAACAAAGTCTGAGCATCTCATTTTAGTGCGATTCAGGAACGCAGTGAAAAGGGCAACTTTTGGGAAGCATTTTGGAGCGTAAGGAGGCAAAGGTGGCAAAGATATCGGAACGTCGCGGTCGCCCCAACGCCTCGACGCCGTGACGCCACGCTGCCATGCCTTCAATCACAAGCGCAAAAAGGACCGTAATTCGAGGAGCGGGATCTGAGATCGATGAACATATCGACCAGTAAGTAATCGGTCACAACAAAGAGGACTTTCAGACTTTGAGAAGGTTTCAACATTTTGTATCTTCTTCTTTCTGACGAAAAGACCTATGTCTTATAGATTAACTATTCGTAGTTTTCTCGCTTCCGCATGTCTTGACGTCCTAGGGTGCTGTTGAACTCTCATTGCATTTTCATATGGATTAAATATTAGTATTTTATATTATTCATTGAAATATAATATTAGTATCTCAGCTTTATATCTCTATGGAATCATTTGCATGGTGATAAAACCGTCAAGATCATGATTATATCACCGAGATCCGTGATTCGAGAGATGAGATGCCTAGATCCCAGTAGAGCAAGGTACCTTCCTGCTTGATTCAGTATAAGGGTACAAGAATAGAGAGATATTTTTGTCCCAATATGGTAATTAAGGTTAGAATGATTTAAGATTTCTAAATATCAAAGTCCGGGTAGAGATACACTCAACTCTACTAGCGAGACAGGCGGGATACACCCCTAGAGAGGTATTTCAGAAGCAAGATCACCCAGCCATCAATAAATCATAAATAAACTGAATAATATCATCTCAAGAAATAATCCATCAAAGTGGCAAGGGGAGACCGACAGTCGAAACGTCGTGTATAAAATGAATGCCTATGTTCAAGTACCGCAGAGTCTGGCAATATAGTGTACTTAACGCACGGATATCGATCGTGAAAAAGAATTGACTGGCAAAGAGGTCTTCCGGCCGACACAATATTTAATAATTTTGATTCTAGGTAAAATTTAAGTAAGGAACCAACTAAGCTATTGGATTCTAGTGAATTAACGGTGTTACGCCAAAGGTTAAATCTCCCTATCACGCTCAATTGATTACTTTCTAAAGATATTGTTATTCAATATATTTGTAATATGTCAACGGCGAGGTAATCTTTGGTCTTACTAGATATCCTTCTCGAGGTATATCCGCCTATCTCGAATAGAATCGAAAGAGGTCTTTGAATCCACCTGATTCTCAACGGTGCTGTCGTTCTGAACCCCAACAAAGCACCTTCAGTTCAATATCTCTTCATTGAACCGAACCCATTGAAGGCTGCTCTACCTGCATCCCTAAATACCTCAGGTCTCGAATCTCGACTTCCAAAGGCGATTATGTTAATACGTAATGAGACATCATCATATAGTCCAGAAAACAATACAGTATAGAGTAGATATGACAAATTAATAAACAACCTAATAACATGAAAGATCAGTTTTAAACGATTGTATGCATTGTACTGATGTAACCTCTAGAAAAGAGATCTAGAAATATAATGAAAGAAAAGATGAAATCAAGCGTATCAAGGAAAAACATTGCTGACACATCCGAAAATATCCCAAAATGAAAAGCTGATAACTCCCTTGAGTAACTTCCTGCCGTCACTCAAGCTCGAAACCGCGGCCTCCGCCAGCCTCCACGCCTCCCGATGCCCTGGCACCCGGAAGCCATTCGTATCTTTAAACACGAGGTGCGCATTGAGCCGACGCCGCGACGCGTGGTGACGCCGCACGTGATAACATCCCGCCTCGCTTCCTCATTGTTCCAACCGCTTCCAAAGTCAGCTTTACGCCTCCAATGAACCTGCACCACAAATGCAGAGCACAAAATCGTGGATCTAGCCACAAAAACTATAAAACCATATTATAAATAAATAAAATGATTTTAACTCACGAAAGTGTAAGATGAGTGTTTGTGTTCATCACACCCTAAACTTAGTTTTCGTCATTCTCAAGCAACCGATTCTGACAGACATTATACACCCGACACCATGTGCAAATTCAATACTAAGACAAGGCAGTACATGTCAAAATAGGATCAAAACTGACTCACCACACACCATCAATGCTTGCCTCCGCCAAAGTTCGGGCAGCGGCATACATATTTGACTCTAAATTGACATATAGTGAAATCGAATTATGCGCCAAATCCCACTGTGTTCAATGGCCTTTCCCAAAATCCCCTATAAAGCTATAGTGACTTGACCCGCATTACGCCTAGGTTCCGATACCCCCAAACTTAAGCTCATCCACCTATTGTGAAGAAGCTAACGCCAGGAAAGGATAGGAACGCACCACGATTCATGTCCTGCACTAGAACTCTGCGTACCTAAACAAATGGAAGTGAAGACCTAGTGCCAGTTTTAGCTAAGTGTTCCTCAGATGGACCACTGGTGATCACCTGGGCTGGTTAAGGGCACTGTGCATTAAATTCCTTCAAACTCACCCCGAACACTCAACCAAACTCGATGGCTTAGGTTGCGTGAACGATCCATCTTCAAAGGTCCTATGTAATCTGCAAAGGAAGTCAATGACTCTGGGCCATTGGCTCAGTAGCATTAGGCTTTGATAGGCTCCTCAGATCGTGTCTTGCATCTGAATGATGACCCGCTTTATTCCTATGCATACCTATTTTGTCATTTTTTTCTTTCTTTTTCAATGTTTTTGTATTTTCTTTTTGGTCGTAGGCTCGATTTATTAATCCTCTCTTTTGATGAAAACCAATACTCAAATGGTTCAATCTCCCTAGTTGATCGAACTTTAGTAGTTGGTCTCGCACTTGCACGCTACTCTGAGTCATCAGTATGCAGCGTGATGGTGGTTTTGAGAAACGTTTCGACTACCTGTAATTGAATCTCACTGTTCTTTTAATTATCTTAAACCACTATCGAGCATCAAACAAATGTATGCATTGTTAAGTTTATAGTAATCCTTCAATCCAAAATTACATCTCACAATTTTCAACATGGCACACGTATGCAATTACTACATGCAAGAACGTCCTAAATGTTAATCAAATTAACAACATGACTCATGAACATGAAAGTGCGATGTAAAATAAATCCACAAAACAAAACACACTAATGCTGAACACACTAAAATACTTTTCACAACACGCCAAAACCAAAACACAATAAACAAAACACAAACATAGTACCCATCACCAAATCCCCTCCCCCCCAACAGGGCCACCAAAGGTCCCCACCGGCAAGAGCAAAACATAGAGGGTAGGCGGGAATGAATACACCGCGGTGGAGTGGTGGTGGATGGGTAAAGCCGCCTGGCGTTAGCCACTCGCATGGGGACCGCCGCCGTCAGAACGATGGCCTGATCGCCTTAATCGCTCCAGATGTCAGCACGCTAAATGCTCCATCCCCGAAGGGTGGCGGAGTGACTCGGTGCTTCGGGTCTCATCCCGTATCGCGCCGGGCGTTCGAGAGAGCACGGCCCCGGCCATCTGGGAAGGATCGGAAGCTACATCGAGGCCTTCTCGTAAAATGAGAACAGACGCAGGTGGTGTGAGCTGCAGACAGACCGGCTACTACACCCGGGTGCCAACAACGAACTGGGGTTATCATAATCGAAGCTCGCCCCTCGCTGCCCGAGGGCATCGACCAGTCGACCAAAGTCATGACACCGTAAACCGCCGACCGACATGTGGCTCATCGGATGGAAGCCCAGCCTGTCAGCCAGCTCCCGCGGTCAGTACAAGCCAAACATCAGCAGGTTGCGCCCAGTCCAGCCCGCGATCCCAGCGCGCGGAGGATGGCATCCCAGCAACCCGCCCCAACATCGAACAGTATATCCTTCCGGATGACGCCAAGCCGAAGCAGGAACACTGGTGAGTCACTCGCCATCCGCCGTGGCGCACGCAGCAAAATGGACACAAACTGGGAAAATGTGTGCCAAATGCTTGCCTGAAATTGACCGCATGGTTCAAGATCGTTGATCCTCCACTCACCCCGTCGGGTCATCATGCGACACCTCATGGAGGTCTGATGCCCATGCAGTTGATCAAAGGAACTTTGGACATGTGTCTAGCTATAACTATTGATCGACTCCGTGACCGAAGTCGACATTCACACACCCTCGCATCCCGACCTGGCAGGACATGGGAAGCGAGGTTGGAAGTGAAATTTCAACCAGCGCCATCGCAGTCACTGGACGAGCGGGTCGTATAAGGCACGCCACCCTTTAGTCAGCGATCAGTTTTCTAAAGAACCATCGGGGTGATGAAACCCTTCCATCGAAGGATCTGTCTTGTAAACAGCTAAACCGACCTCGCTGCACTCCTCAAGGCTTATAAACGGAGGTCGAACGGGAGCTCAGTCCCGCTGTCGACCATTGGCAGTAACCGCCTCGCCGTATACATACTAACCTACAAAACTCGAACACCTAATGTGCACCACAACAAATCAACTAAATAACCACTCATCGACTCAACAAACCTAAATGGGACTCAAGCAAAGACTTAAGGAAACCTACAATCCGAAATGAATTCAAAAGACCTCTAGACTACACAAAACCAGCACAACGAACCCTAGACCACTGCATCTCTGTAATTAACGCATCTAAGCTAGAATCTGGCACACATGGTGGAAATTCAATATGACCCAAACCCGCCAAAGAGGGTGACGCGGTCGGCGAAGTATGGAGTACTCCACCAGGACGAATCCGAGTCTCCAGTTCGGCACCGGCTAAGTAAGGGGCCAGGAGCTGTGGTTTCAGAGGAAAGGGGCGTACGGTGAAGGTGTAAAATGAACCATTCTTGGGCTGACGGGGCCACGTCGCAGCGTGCAGTTCCGCGGTAGCGACGTGGCGGAAGGGCGTGACGAATGGCGTCGCGGCGTGTGGGACCCGCGTCGCGGTGGCAAAGTAAGTGACCAAATGACGTCGCGACGTGTAAAAGTGACGTCGTGACGTGAGAATTCCGCGTCCGCGGCGTGACTTCAAAAATGGCGTCGCGGCGTGAGAATTCCGCGTCAGCGATGTGACGAGAGATGAAAATTTTGATGGCGTGACGAGGAGAGTGTCTCGCGAAAATTTTTGAACACGCTACTCGGCCCGTTTTTTCGAGAACTCTCACGTGTAAACTTCATTCGGGCATTGAACCGCATTTGTAAGACCTGCACCCACGCTTCGGGTCACGCGAATTAAACCAACAGCGGCTGCGATCATGAACCTGACTAGAAGCGAAATTCTTCGAAAATAACCCGATAGAGCCGGAACTACAAAATTTGAACACTTGATTTGCCTCTGAAACTCGCTATGTTTAATGTCGTTAGCTCGACGACCCTGAATCTCACTGTGCAAGACACTTAGGATAGACCGAGAAATGCTTATGCGCATCCTTATAGTGCACACTCAATGCTCAAGGTGGATGAAATACTCTTCTGTACATGCCCTTGCCCTTCTCGGTGTCTTTCTGTGCAATAAGCGGTTTATCCTAAAAGTTTTCTCATCGCCTTGCAAAATCTACGTATCTTGAAGTTCCGGGGGTATCTTCGTTTGGATCGTCGTGCGGATGCTTCATGAGGTTGAAAGCCATGGAAATAATTGCGTCTCCTTGGACTCTCTCGATTTGAGCTCACCCTCTTGCACATTGATTTGAGCCTTTCCCGTAGCCAGGAAGGGTCTACCAAGTATGATGGGAGCAATTCGATCTTCTTCCATGTCGAATGACAAAGTCATTTGGGAGAGACAGATTACCAACTTTACTAGGACATTTTTCGATTATGCAGGGATGTTGGTAGGACACGTGCACTGCAAGGCGGTTATGATCGATTTGGTTCTCCCAACTTTAACCTTTAAACATCGAAGCGGCATCAGTTGGTGCTCGCTCCCAAGTCACATAAGGCTTTTCCCGATGCCCTATTCCTATATGAAGACAGTATATGAATTTCCCGGGTCTTGAAGTTTTTGGGGGAAGTTTCTTTTTGCGAAGATAGCCTTGCATTCCTCGGTTAGAGCGATGGTCCATATTCTTCTAACTTCTTCTTACTCGCTAAGATCTTTTCATGAATTTCACGTAACTAGGCATGTTCTCCAATGCTGCCTCAAAATGGTATATTAATGTATGTAGTTTCTTGAAGATGTCGAGAAACTTTGCTGACATTTCTCCAACTTACCTTTCTTGTAACCTACGAGGGGCAGGTTAGTATGACCGGGTTCATACATTTTGTCTTGTTTCTTTCGGTTTCTTCCACTGCTTTTGTATCCTTGCATTTCAGCTGTCGTATCTCGGGCTGCTCGGTTTGTATCAGTCTTTGGAAATTTTGATCATGTCGCTATTTTCACCAGTTCTCATATCAATGGTTGTGGCCCCAGAGTTCTCAATTCTCTTCCCTCCTTAGAGTGATGGCGCGCGATATTCTTTCCTTCTCCTCTAGGGTTTGCCTCACGAATTGCTTGGTAGTGAACCTGCTTTGCTTCCCGGTCGATAAATTGGCCATTTGACCGTATCTGTGCCTCAGATTTCTCAAATTGTCTTTGCTTGATTGTTCAATTGAGTTGCTTGTTGCTGCATGTTTGCTTTAGTCTCATTCATAAAAGCACAGTGGGAAGTTAACATCTGCGCAAGAGCTTATTCTAAATCCAACTTTTTCTCAGAGGGTGGTTCATTATTTCAGTTTGAGGCATATTGTTCTAGTTATTTACGCCGTCCATATCCTTGATTGTTTTGGCTAATGCAGTTACGATTGTTAGCCACCCTTGTCCACGGTCGATTCTGGTAGTTGTTTCCCCACTCTGGTCCCTTCTTCTTTGTGGTTGGTCGGCGAACTGGACACATCTTGGGCTTGCTCCCTTTGTAGGGTTTTCTGGCCCGACATTCCCTCTTATCTTGTCCTCCTGGAATTCACCTGACTCCTATGGGTGAGTGCGTATGGCATGTCTTTGTTCCTGCCTCTATTTGCTTCCTTAGTCGGGTGTGCCACATGATTCACTAGATTGTTTAGGACCTCATTATCTGTGCCACCACCGTGTTTACTGGTGTAGCCTTCTCTGAGCCAGCGATTAGTGTTGGTGACATCTTCCAATATCTCATCGCTGATGCGTGGTTTTTCTTAAATCAATGATCACCGGTGAGAACATCATCATTGTTAAGTTTGCATTTCTGGATGTGTAGAAGGTGTGGACTTGCATCCATCACGGTTGGTACGATTGGTGAGGACGCCCGCGAATAGTCGTGAAACTGTCCCATGCTTACGCCGGGTTCTCCTCCTCTAGTTGACCAGCGGGTGATCTCTTACTGGGATTCTTTGAATTTTCGAAAGTGGAAAGAACTTGATCGAAACTTTTGTACCGTCTCGTTCCATTTAGTGATGGAATCGGTGGTTGGCCCGGTAGCCGTGTTTGAAGCTCTATCCACGTGAAGTGGGAACTTAGTAATCTTAGAGCATAGCCCGGTAACTCCGTTGGCACTTGATGGTATCGCAAACTTCGAGGAAATTAGTCAAATGCATGTTCGATTCTCATGGGGTAGTCCGTGGAACAAGATGACGAAGCATGCGTGCTTGTGGTGACTTGATTCGAAATTGTTTGCTTGAATCGGTGGCGGGTCGATCCCATACGAACAAGCGTTGGTGGTAAAGCGAACTCATCTAATAGCATGTCGAGGATCGATGCGGGTGTATAAATGGCACAGGCGGCAGTTGCTTCCGTGATTCCCATTTCGGCTTCTATACGTGGTTCGGTTTGTTGATGCGAAATCTTGTTCTTCAGTGTTGTCCATGACTATTGGGATTCTAATACATTTACGTTTCTCTGTTCTGGCAATCGTACGAAGTCTTCTGACTCAGGATCACCGCAGTGTTGGTCGATGAATTTTTACGTCATGTACTCACTTTGAGGCTTTGTCTTTATGATAACACACGAACTAATGAAGCAATTACCGGCGGCAGAAAAAATAAAAAAAATAGCGAAAAGATTGAGAATACTATCTGTGCTCACTTCTCTATATCGAATTTAAACCTTTCAAACCAGCGATGCCAAAAACTTGATAGGCGGCAGCGGTGTATAAAATGAATGCCTATGTGCTGTAGTGCGCGCGTAGCTAGTAATATAATTGGCCCTTAACGTGCGGATATCGATTACGGGAAAGGTGAATTGACTATAGAGGATACCTTCAGACAATATCGAGAATAATTGATTTTAGAAGTAAAAAATTTAAGTAAGGAACTACAACTAAGCTATTGATTCTGAGGGTGTGGTGTTGGCGCCTAGGAGTTAAATCCTATCACGTTCGTGGATTACTTTTCTAAAGATATTGTTATTCAATATATTTATGTATGTCAATGGCGAGGTAATCTTGCCTACAGAATATCAGCACTTTCTCAAGGTATATCCGCCTATCTCGTGAATAGAATCAGTATATCTCTATCTGGGCTCGGTATTCGAAATGCTTAAATGTTCTAACCCCCGAATGCCACGCCCCGGGTTCGGATATCTACAGTAGCCGAATGTCGGCTAAAGGCTACTCTACCGGATCTTTGAATACCCTCATCTCTCGAATCTCGGATCTCCAGTGCGATTATGCTAACATTGGCCAGACATTATCATATAATTGCAATACAGGTATAGAGTAGATATGACAAATTAATAAAAACTGAATAACATGAAAGATCAAGTTTTAATCCATTGTATGTGACAGGGTTTGATGTAACCCTAGAAAGAGATCTAGAACATAATGAAAGAAAAGATGAAACTGTTTAATAAGGAAAACATTGTTTAATATCCGAAAATATCCGAAAAATGAAAAGCGTTACAATTTCCGGGCACTTCCTCGAAGCCAGTGTCACTCTGCTCTCGAAACACATTTTCCGTTCGTGCGCCTCCGATGCCTAATTTACGAGCCATTCGTACTTTAAATGATGAGTCACGAGATTTTATTTGGCGTCGCGGCGTGGTGGCGTTCGCGGCGTGTGGTGGCGTCGCTGACGTGTGATCCTTCACTGCTGCTCCTCATTGTTCCAAAGCGCTTCCAAAGGCGCTCTTTCTGCAGCTCGATGAACACGTAACCACACGGACACAAAATCGAGGGATCTAGCCACAAAAACTATAAAAATTATTATAAAATAAATGTGAAAATGGCCAGGCAGGCAGTGTAAGATGAGTGTTTTAGGCACTCATCGGAGACATAGCCACAGTCTCCATTATCTGATAATTCATCGAATCCGATTAGTTTAGTTTAAGTTCAGACACTAGTACTCTTTCACACAACACTTGTATCCAGATAATACTCAAAAGCTAATCTCTGTACTCAACAACACTTATCCTCGTGGATCGATATCCATACCATAGGTATACTATATTACTTGGGGCGACAATTGCACTTGCTTTGGGTACATTTATACACACCACGCTTTTCATTTATCGAGTTTTTGGCGCCGTTCGCCACAGATAGGTTTAGAATGATGCGAGATTAAAGCCATTAGATATTACTCCGGAATTTTTGTTTTCATTTGTTTTTACAAGTGCTGATAAGTTGGTCTTCTTGTTTAGTGTGCGATTGCGGAGTCAAGGTTTCGATGGCGCATGCGGCAATGAATCTAGTTGATCTACCTCCTTCGATCCCGAGCGAAGGACTTTACAGAACAAAGCGAGAGCAGGAGAACTGAGCAACTAGAAATCTAGCGATCATGGAGAAACCCGATGAAGGCGAGGATCTTAGCATTGGCAAACGAGCCACATAGAGGATTCGAAATGGGAATAATGGAAGGAATGGCTTTGACACGTTCATCGACGAGATGATCCATTCATGTTGTTAGAGGAGTTTGCCTTACCGCCTACAGTTGTGCAGACAGCTATCAGAAGACCACCCATTCAGGCAAACAACTTGAGGCGGAAGTCGATAACATTACGGATGCTTGAACATCTTATTTCATGGTACCCCATGAGAATCAAAATATGCATCGACTGACTTCCTCGAAGTGCGACACGATAAAGTACATTGGGAGTTCTTGAAGAGGCACTTGGGATTGAGGTTGTTCCCACTCTCACTGAGTGATAGAGCCAAGCATTGGTTAACAAGTCGTGCCAAGTTCCATTACTTCATGGAGCGATTTAGTCGCGAAATTCACGACGGTTTCCACCTCGAATTTTTGCTTGTGCAGAGATCAATACTTTTGAATGACTAGGAGAGAACGGCGAGAGGCATGGAAGTTGATTTCACGAACTGCGAGAGATGCCCATCACAAATGCGACCCGGATGGATGCGGAGTCCATCACGTTCTATAATGGTCGAGAATGCAACTACGACAGTGATTGATGCCTCGGTTGGAGGAGCACCAATGAAGAAAACCACGGACCAAGCTTATGAAATTACGGAAGATCTTTGCGTCAATACAAATCGGTGGCCCGAGGAGAAGACTACGCAGTAAAAGCCATGGGTGGCACGGATAATGAGTTCTCAACAATGCGGTTAAATCATGTTGCACGGTGACTAAATGATTAACTAGACGACGAGGCAGCGAATGCCATCTGGTAACCCATGGGAGTTGTGTAGTGTGAGACAACATAATAGCACAAAATGTCAGTCAGGAAACCAAACCGTAGAACAGGCTCAGTATGTGTCGAGATTCAATCAGAACCAGCCATAACAACAAAGGCAGTGTAGGCTCTCTTCTCGGAGACAAAATCGAGAGCCCGAGGTGGTGTAACAATCGGAATCGAATAATCGAGCGTCAAGGGTATGGATGGAGGAACAATCAGAACAACATGCCATCACCCCGAGTGAGCGAACCACCTCCTGAGAAAAAGGTGGACCTAGAACAAGCCCTTGCACAGATGCTCACATCACACACTGCCTTTATGAATGAAATGAGAAGCGAATGTCACGGCAACAAGCCACCCGATTGAACAATCAAGTCGCGCAGTTGAGAAACTTGGAGTGCGAGATGGAGTCGAATGGCCAATATGTTGTGAGAGAAGGCAGCGGGGTCCTTACCAAACAACTCAGAAGTGAACCCGAGAAGATATGGGAATGAACATGTTAAAGCGGTCGAGTGAAGTGGTAAGAATTGGAGGCACGGGAAGCGACCCCGATTATAGGAGGTAGAGCATGAGAGTCATCCAGCCGGTCGGGAATGATGATGCGGATGAGACGACCTCGAGAGAAAGCGGTGAAGGAAACACTATGCGAAGCAGAGACAACCCACAGGTTCCATATCCTGGCGTCTAAAGAAGCATAAGTTGGATAAGCAGTTCACCAAATTCATGGAAGTGTTAGCTACACATCAATATCCCGTTTGCTTATGCTCTGGAGCAGATCTTGATTATGTAAAATTTATGAGACTATCTTGTCTCGAAGAAGATTGGTGATTTCGAAGCAGTTAACAAGCGAGAATGTAGTGCCATAATTCGAAACTGCCAGCGAGAAACTAAAAAGACCGACGGTTCTTTATCCGGGTGCACCATTGGTAATGCTATCTTTGAGAAAGCACTGTGTGATTTAGGTGCCAGCATTAATCTCATGCCCTTGTCAATTTTTAAAACATTTGGGATTAGGTGAAGCTCGACCAACTACGATCACCGCCCGACACTAGACATGTCCTTGAAGCATCCGAGAGGGGTAATAGAAGATGTCTTAGTAAAGGTTGACAAGTTTATCTTCCCAACATATTTCATTGTATTAAATATGGAAGAGGACAAGGAAATACCCATAATCTTGGGTAGACCGTTTCTTGCAACTGGCAGAGCAATGATTGATGTTCCGAAGGGGAGAAGCGAAGTGAGAATATGAGATAGAGTCAGTTCATGTTGAAGTGTTTGTCAGTGAAGTATTCTTGTTTCATGCGAGAGATAATGGGAAGCTATAGTGTCCCAACCAAAGTGGTCTCATAGATCTTTGGAGTACAACTAACTCAGACAGTTGGAAGAATATGAAGCGAAACGGAGGAGTATATAAAATGGATGGATTCTTCATTGATAGAGAGAATATGCTGGATCTACAGTGAAATATAAACACTGATTACTATCAAGTTGTTCAACCATCAAGATGATTTCAAAAAACAACACCTAATGTTGATATATATCTTGGATAACATCTATACAGGTGAATCATCTGAAATCTTAAGTGAACTAGAGATGAAGTGTGGGATCAGCAGGATGTAAAGAAAATGCTGGGTGGTCTCTATTTATTTAAAAGGGATAAGCCTTCATGTATGAGATCATTATTCAACGGAAGATGGGCATCAAACCTGGTGACTTGGAGAGTTGATCAACTATGAGAGGTAGTAGAAGGAAGCTGTTAATGGTGACTATGGTATTATCATATCTCAGGCAGTGCATGGAAGTAAGTCGGTTCCAGTGTAGTACTAGAAGGAGAACAAGCGTCATCAGGCAGAAAACAATATATTCTTGCAGCACCGAGCAGTCATAGGGTGGAGGATTTGTATTGATTATCGGAAACTGAACAAAGCCACTCGAAAAGATCATTTCCCATTGTCATTTCTGGATCAGATGTTGGATCGATTAGCTGGTCATGAATATTATTTCTTTTTAGATGGATATTCCGGCTACAATCAAATTGTTATAGCCCCTGAAGATCAGGAGAAGACAACATTCACATGTCCCTATGGGACGTCGCGTCGGCGGATGCCCTTTGGGTGCAATACGCCGGGCACTTTCAACAATGCATGATGGCCATATTCTCGGCGTAGTTGAAGACAATCGAGATCTTCATGGGCCCGATTTTTGATATTAGGTAATTCATTTGACAAACATGCGGAAAATTTGAGATCGATATTGATAAGATGTGAGGGCCCGACTTAGTACTCAATTGGGAGAAGTGCCATTTTATGAGTACGAAGGTGTGTATCGGACATCGGTTGTGAGAGGAGATAGAGGTGAAACCAGGCGAAGGTGAGCAATTGAAAAATTTACCTCCACCCTCGTAATTAAAAGGGATAAGAAGTTTTTAGGCCATGGCCCCAGTTCTATAGGCGATTCATCAAAGACCTGTGATTACCAAAACCGTTGTCTAATCTCACGGTCAAGGGACCCCATTTGAGATTTGGTCGCGATGTTTGTGCATTGGTATTAAAGATAAAGTTTGGTATCAACCCATTGTGTGCTCAGTTGGTCCTTCCCATTTGAGCTTATGTGTGAAAAGCATAAAGTGATTTGCCTCTTGGGTAGTGTTAGGCGGAAAGCAGAAAATTTTCGGGTAATCTACTATCGCGAACGAATGATGCTCAATTGGATGCGCCACTCTGAGAGAAAAAGAACTATTAATTTGTGTCTTTTAACTTTTGACAAATTCGGGCCTTATTTGATTGGTAACAAAGATTAGTAGCTCACAGCGATCATTACCTTATAAAATGCTTGATGACTAAAGATGCCAAACCACGATAATTCGGTGGGTTCTATTGCTTGCAAATTCGCGTTGGTCAAGACAAGAAAACCTTGTGAGAACCTAGTGAGATCATCTTTCCACGATTGGAAGGCGGAGTAGTGATGTTAGTGAATGGCGATTTTCGGATGAAGCGACTCCTAGCTATTGAAGACAAGAGAGCAGTTCCATGGTTTGCAGATTATGTGAATTATTTGGTAGCCAGAGTAGTCTCATTTAACTATCAGCGAGCGGTTTTTCGCACACTTGAAACGCCACTATTGGGAGGAGCGATTCTTTGCGGACATTCTTGGTACGACCCGGAGTGATCGGAGATGTGTGCTCGAAGATGTACCAGAATTATCTTGCGCAATACCACCAGTTACCATGTGGTGGACACTTGTTAACCCGTGACAATGACCAAGATTAACCGTCAGAAGCTACTAGCCTACCTTATTTAAGGATGCTCGTCATTTTGTATCCACATGTGACAAACCGGCCAGAATGAAGGGCATTCTAGAAAGGATAGGCAGCCCATGCATCTATTCTAGAGTCGGGTGTTTGATTTATGAGGGATGGATTTCATGGGACCATTTCCTCCATCTTATAACAACCTGTACATCTTGTTGGCGGTGGATTATGTCTCGAAGTGGGTTGAAGCAATTCCAACCCACACTAATGATGCCAAGGTAGTGGCTAAATTTCTTCGCAGCCACATATTCTCGCGATTCGGAACTCCTCGAGCAACGATCCTGAATGCGGTGCTCATTTGCAATAAGATGATTGACAAGGTTTTGAAAAGTATAGGGTGCGCCATCATTACCTCCTTGCATATCACCCACAATCAAATGGGCAAGCGAGTATCAAATCGAGAAATTAAGTCCATTCTAGAAAAGCCGATTAACAGTTCAAG
Organism: Tetrastigma voinierianum; assembly: GCA_016808115.1. NCBI lineage: Eukaryota > Viridiplantae > Streptophyta > Magnoliopsida > Vitales > Vitaceae > Tetrastigma > Tetrastigma voinierianum. The sequence goes on from JAEQBH010002625.1 coordinate 354,999, forward strand.
AAGGGTGGTCTAAAAGATTGATGATGCACTGCAGGTGTGCCGACGACATTTAAAACACGCCCAGGGATGTCACCTTTCGAATTGTTTAGCAATGACATGTCACCTACCGGTGGAATTGGAGCATCGAAGCACTAGGCAACTTGGCAGTGAACATGGGCGGTACTCTAGCCGGTGGCGGCCGCTCTTATTTCAGTGAAACTAAGGCAATTTAAGACAGCGAGAAGCTTATAGAAAATGCTCGCATTTACAAGGAAAAGACAAAGGCCTAGCATGATAAAGCCTGTACGGAGAAAGGAATTCGGCGAGGCAACGAGTCCTCTTGTTTAATTCCGTCTAAAACTTTTGCCCTGCAGGAAGTGGAAATGCAGATGTTCGAGGACCTTTCCCGCAGTGACCAAGGTCTTTCCACATGGAGGGGTAGAGGTTACACATCCTAAGAAAGGAACATTCACAGTTAACACACAACGGTTGAAGCCGTATTTTGGGGGCGAATTTCATGCGGATAAGCAGACCATTCCATTGACTGCATCCGAAGAAGTACAGTAAGCGGTCATTAGAGCTCGGGTTCCCGAGCACATTGAGATTCAGGGTCGTCGAGCTAACGACATTAAACATAGCGCTTCTTGGGAGGCAACCCAAGTTTTTCTTGCAATTTTCCTTTCTATGGTTCAATTTTTATTATTATTATATGTGTTAAGTTATATTGGTTTGTTGTTCTATCCGTAATCTGAATCCCTTTTTGGATGTATCTTAGCCGAGGACCAGCGCGATCGGCGATCTTTGGGAATCAGTTCATGCGAGCACTACAAAGTCAAGTCACATTACGAAGAGAGTTTTCTCTTATCTTAGACCATGGTTGCATAATGAGCATTTGGGCCTTCTGTAACATGTGATGTTTCTGCATGCGTCGCGGCGTTGAGGCTCTCAGCGTCGCGACGTCTCCGCCGTCCGCTGACGTCGGTTGACCCTTCGGCGCGTCGCGGCGTGAGATCTCAACGTCGCGGCGTTGGATTAAAACCTGCGGAATATAGTGGCGTAAGATCTCAAATCGCGGCGTTGGTTTGAACTCCTGCGGGCGATACCGCTACGTTGGATCTCAGCGTCGCGGCGTTGATTTGCACCTCGGAGCGTCGCGGCGTTGGATATCAGCGTCGCGGCGTTGATTTTACCAACTCTCACGGAATGTCGCGGCGTTGCACGACGTCGCGGCGTTGATACGTTTAGGCCAAACACTCTCATTTTGCTCCTACCTTTTCCCCTACTTGCCTGAACCCTAGTGCCCATTGTCGGCGCTTTGCACAAACCATTGCGGAGAGTCCACTCCCGCACCGGTCGGAGGCCATTGTTTGCCCTCAAGCGCTCTCTCATTACCCAGCCACCTTAGGTCTCGTCGATCCTTTGTCACATCTAGCATTTTCCACAATACACGTAGGTGTCCTTGCATAGGTCTCGTCCTCCTCCTTAGTTCTAGGCCTCCACATTAGGTCTGGATTGGGGTGATCGGGTAAGCCGGAGTGTCACAGGGTTTGTGTCTGCTGCTGTGCCCCTTTGATGCTCCGTTTTCACATTGCACTCTGAGTGTTGCTTGCATTGCCCTAGCCCGTTAGGGTGTGCTCTGTTGGTGCTATAGCTACCTTGCCCATGTAGGCCCTTCAATTGGCTCAATTGTCCTTACACCAATGTCTAGCAAGGCCAAAGATTGCCTACAAGAGGGTCGGACTAGTGGTCAGAGCCCCGATTTCGATGTCACACGATTAACGAGGTGTCGATGGGTTAAACTTTATCTGCAAGAACCATTCTTTTATTAAGGAAAGGTTTACCACCACGATGATTTTTCCGCCAAGGCGATTGCGGCGAGGATCTTGACGCACGCGACCACCTCATCGACTCACGATGAGTGTGGTGCGAGAGTCCCTGCGCCAACATCGCCTCCCACGTCGTCAGAAGGTCTAAGTGCAGTGTGTGTTGGTGAACTGTGTGAGTCTATCAACACTTTTATAATCTTGATCATGTCCCTCGAAGCCTTTTGATGAGCTTGCAGGCGACCCGACTACCCGAAGTCGTGGGGTTTTGACAAACGGGCGGGGTAGTGGAAACTTCAGTAATGAGGGCCACGCCGTCATTTAAGGCCAAACATTTAACATATCCCCCAGTCTGCATCGCTTCATCCGCGTCGCGTCTCATTCCGGCGGCAGAACATATGTGAAGTGGCGCCAGCGTGCCTTTCCCGATTATGCCATCGTGGGATATTCCTTTTTCGATGTTGGGCGGGTTATAGAGGATGCCATCACCATAAGCGGAGACGCTAAGATGAACTGGGGCACCCTTTTCTTATCTGTGACCTTGCAAGCGAGCGGGGTGCTTTAGATGACAATGAGCGTGGTTACACCCCATCAAAGCAATATCGGTTAGAGGACAAGCCCAGAGATTGTCTGCGACTACGAGGGACCTACGATTCAGGTCATGAGCCGTCGGACGAAGACGAGCTTCATGACTATCAAACCCGCTTTGGACTCCTGGGCGACCCCGGAGAGTGAAGCGATCCTCCGCTCGCCGCCTCCGCGCCTGGCGGCCCTCGGAGGCGGCTCCTCAATCCACCCACGGATTAGGACCCGATGCTCACCGCTGCGGGCGCTTTGTTTTGATGCAGGATGAGACCCGAGGAAACGCAAGGTCCTCCTCACACGAGGATATAGAGCGCCAATGACCCGATATGCATACGGTGTTGGCCAGCAGGCCACTATTCTTCCCGGCGGCGGCGGTCGCTCCGAACCATTTCCGCCGTCTTCTTGCCCACCACCGACGCGCCACAGCCACCACGGTGACTTGCCGGTCGGAGTTCCTCCGCCTTCATACGTTGCTTCATTGCCCGGTGGGGACGCGTATTTTGTTTGGAGGGGTGTGGAGTGATGCTGATTTTCTTAGATTAGTTTAGTGTTTATTTTCGTTTATGCATGTAGTTGCGGGTTTTTCTTAGATTAGTTTTGTGTTTATTTTCGTTTATGCATGTTAGTTTACATTTTCGTTTAGTTTCATTTATGCTTGCTCATCTTAGGATATTGAGTTTGGTGTTCAGTTCATGTTGTGTTTTAGGTAGATCATATACATGTGTAGTGGCGTCGTGTTTAGGTAGTTGTGTGTGTGATGCCATGCTTGAGAGTAGGGGGTCACTTTTGAGCAGAATCCACTAATGTCATGGAAGAAAGGATCCATTGGATGTTCGAATGCTCGGGAATTAGGTCGAATAGGTGGGGAGGCATAGTGACTCACCTCCGGTTATTCAAGAAACTATTTCTCAAGGAGCCTATCACACTCACACACAAATGATCTCTAGGGTATGCCTGGGTGCCGAGCCCGGCTACGAGAAGGTTCAGCAAACCTGAGGTCTCTAGCCTTGAAAGAAATGGGACACGTGAATAAAAGAGGATTGCCTTTGAGCCCCCGAAATAAAAAAATTAAAAAAATTAAAAAATTAAAAAATTAAAAATAATAAAATAATAAAAAAATTTAGAGATAGAATAAGTGGGATCTTCAGTGGAATCCAGGCAGATCGAGGGGCCTTTCAAAGCCCAATGCCACTGACGGCGGCGAGGGAGTCATTGACTTCCTTGCAGATTCTGAGGGGATAGAAGATGGAAGTTTCCAAACAGGGCCCATAGGTTTAGTTGAGTGTTTTGAGGTGACGTTCGAGGAGCTGAATGCGGTGCCCATAACCAGCGGGTGGGGAGTCTGACTAATCCAGCTACATGAACACTTAACCTGAGCAAGACACTAGTTTTGTTCTATGTTGTGAGTAGGTATATTAGAAGTTGCAAACGGTGCGTTCCGATCCTTTTGTAGTTAGATTTTCTCAATTAGGCGAGTTGAACTCAAGTTTAGGGGTTTCGGAACCTAAGTGTACACTAGAGGTTATTTATTTAACGCACATAGGGTCCTTGGGAAAAGTTGTGAATGCCTTGGAAATTTGAAGCGCTAGTCAGCTTCAGGAGTTGACTGGTTCTTTCGAGTCGAACACCTTTGCGAGATCCTTTGAACTTCAAATTAAACGACGGCGGTGTGGAGTCGGTCGATTTGATCCTCTATCTATCGACATGTGCATCACTATCTTAGTGTTAGACTATAGTATGTAGGGTGTGTATTCGAGTTTAGAGTCGAGTTCTTGCTTGAGAGACGAGCAAGAAGCTAGACTGAAGTGTGATGGTGGCTGTAATATTCGATCATACGGCGTCACGTCTTCACGTTTTTGGCGTTATTTTATATTTAAATACGTATTGTTTGTAGCCCGATATCTGATTTGTGCGATTGGTGTGAATGCAGGTGAAAAGATGCTGGAAGCATTTGGAGCGAGAAGGAGCGGTCGCATAAAGGTGAGATCCCAGCGTCGCGACGTTGGGTCAAACATATATAGAAGTCAACAGCGACAAGCGTCTGTGTCGTGGCGATCTCAACGTCGTGACGATCTGCGACCAGCGACGTCGGTACGAGTGCTCTGCCTCTCAATCATTAAAAGCAAAAAGGGGACCAGAATTCGAGGAGGGGGGATCGGAGATCGATGAACATACGAACTAGGGCACGGAAGTCACAACAGGAGGACTTTGACTTTGGAGAAGAGCCAACATTTTGTATCTTCTTCTTTTCGGACAGAAAGACTGATGTTTTATAGATTAACTATTTGTGTTTTCTCGTTCAGTATGTTCTAGATTTAGTCCTAGGGTGTTGTTGAACCCTGTCACATTTTCATGGATTAAAAGATTAGTATTTTATATTATTCGATTGTTTATAATTTGTTATGCTTTATATACGTGAATCATTTACATGGTGATGTCTAGCCAACATTAGCATGATTATGCGGAGATCCGAGATTCAAGGATGAGGATACCCGGGGATTGATGAAGCGACCTTCGGTTGATTCGGTAAATAGAGATATTAGATCCGAAGGTGGCAGTGGGATTAGAACATTTAAGCGCGTTTCGGATGTCGAGTTGGGGTACTCTGCTAAGCGAGATGGCGGATCTGGCACCAAGAGAGGGTATTTCATAAGCAAGATCCACCCTAGCCATCAGTAGTATAAATAAGTGAATATATCATCTTTAGAAACGAAATCCATCGAAAGTGGCAGGGGGAGACATAGCCCTAGTCTCCATTATACAGTAATTCATTAAGATCAGTTAGTTTAGTTTAAGTTCAAACATTAGTACTCTTTCACACAACACTTATATCCAGATAATACTCAAAAGCTAATCTCTGTACTCAACAACACTTATCCCCGTGGATCGATATCCGTACCATAGGTACACTATATTACTTGGGGCGACGCGTGCACTTACGCACATAGGCGTACATTTATACACACCACGCTTTCAGCCTATCAACCTTCAGGGACAAGAATCCGAGTTGGAGCATTTACAGCCGAGATCAAGGGGAAATAAATAAATAGATATTTTCGGCCCCAAAATAAAAAATCCTTTTCTAACATATTCTCAACAATTCAACATGAAACGACTCGTGCAAATGAAATTTAAAAAAAAATTATGTGAAAACCATCACACAAACGGAACATTCATATTGAATCGCCGAGAATCAAATACGGGATTTGCGGAAGCGTGCACGAGATCCATAACCATATTGAGATATTTGAATAAGTGCGAAACTTTATGATCTTCTAGATCATGATCCAGGAGGCTTTGTTATCTTCGGATCTAAATACGAATACGAAGCGTATGATCTTCCAGATCTACACTAGTTTTCTGTCTAATATTTCTCTTTGACAATGGGAATAAGAAGAAATAAAAACCTTGTGTGATCTAGGGACTATGACCCCTATTTATAACCAATTGTGTCTGTATATGAACAGTTACGATTGTTCGTAATTTCTATTTTAACCCATCATAGAAATAGAAATTACGCTTGTCTCTACACATTGATGGTCACACTTTATAATATATTAATTAAGGCCCTAAAACTTAAATTAATCACTTTAATTAGCTTAACTTTATTTGATAGCCTATAATTCACATTTATTTAATGTATCAGCCCATATATTCGATTTTACTCCAACAATAAATTGATGGATGTGGCGTTGTTGGGTTCGACTCTACATGTCTGCGAGAGCAAAAATTTTTGCAAAAAAAAATTTTCATTCACCTCCACATGACACCTTTCCATTTAAAAACGACCAAACAAACGAAAAAAGAGGCATTCACATCATTAATTGCTTTATTAAAATTGTGGGATTTATGTCATGTTACTTCTGTTGTTACCTTGATCGTCTGACATTCAAGGCATCAGCAACATAACGTGAACATGCAAAAGGGCGATTTGACGACGGTGGGCTGAGCGCCTCTTCGATGATTAAATCAGCAAAAGATAAAGAAGAATAAGAAGAAAGTTTGTGCAGTTGGAATTACTTACCTTCCCCTCGTGGGGGGTCTTCCTGATTTATACATGAACTTCTCATTGCTTTTAGGAAAGAAAATCTCATAATTTTAGTGATAAAATTTCTCATTCCTTATCAAGGATTAATGTTTTTGAGAAGTAAGAGATTAGAAAACTAGGAAATTCGCGAATAAATAGCACTTGCGTATTTCCCGCCTTCATCCATTTATCCATAACGAACTTGCCATATGCGGAAGGACGGCCGGCTAGGGGACTTAAAACTCTAGATGAACTACCCTGAAGCTTGTCTTTGGGAAGACACTGCGGCTCTCACGAGACGAGGCTTTCAGATTCTCCCGGTGTTGGTGTTTTTTCAAGTTGCATGTAGTAGGGTGGGCTTTGGCGCTGCATTGGAGCCGGAGATACTGAGCCCATCAAATTCACCTTGAACATCTTGTATGAAAGGATATTGCCCATCATTCACAACTTACCAAAATTTAAATGGCCTACACTAATCCAGACGAATCCCTCCCAAAGAAACAAATCCTTGTGGTGTGATCATCACAGGGACCATGGGCATGAGATTGACAGGTGCAGCCTAAAATTCTTGGTGGAAAAGCTTATCAAAGCGGGGTACCTCATGAGGTATATAAGAGAAATTGACCATGGGGTTGAGTCAGGACAGGTCGCGGACAGAATAACAGTTAACATGGCAGCCCTGTTAGATTCCAGACCAGCATTAAACTATATACTGGGCGGTCTATCTGATTACCAATATCAGTCGAAACGCCAACAGAAGAAACTCTTGAGAGCTGCCACAGTTAAGGCCCGAGTAAATGTTGTCCACAAGAAAAGAAGACATGAAGAAACCAAGCCAATAGATGACCCCATACCCTTTCCTTATGTCAACTTGAATAGGGTTATTGTGCCCCACTATGATGCACTAGTACTCACCCTCTATATTAACGGTTTTCATGTGCATAGGTGCCGATAGATCATGGCGATGCAGCGAGACTTAATACTGACTACGCCTTGATCAAATGGAAAGGCTGTCCTTAGATGTAGTGAACTCGGCCGGGGGAATCCTCTCTGGTTTTAATGGTGCGACTACCGTGACATTAGGAGATGTCGTGCTCCTTCTAAAAGCCAGGCTAGTCACCCAGCAAGTTCTATTCTCAATCGTCAAAGACTTGAGGCCTAACAACACACCATATTGGGGCGAGTCTGGCTGCATTCGATGAAAGTTATCCCTTCGACCTACCACCAAACAGTCAGTTATTTGACTAATGCTTGGTAGGTTGACCTTTTTAGCAGTCAGTTGGCCGCAAGGCAGTGTTATCAACTATATGTATGGGAACATAGTCGAGGTTTAAAACACAGTCGAGGTTGACCTTTCGATGCGTTTGATGTACACATTAATTTTCCAGCCCTTTCGACTTTCCACACTTGAGGTTTAAAACACAGTATTTTTCCTAACTCACAAAGCACAAAATTCCAGCCGGGGAAAGAGGGGGCATTGTGAGTACCATGGTCTTTAGACCCACTACTCAATGGGCCCAAGGCCCATTCGGCCTAAGGCCCGCCTAGCCCACGATGTGAAGAGACCCAAGCCCACCTATCATATTAAAACCGGAGCGCACTACCTAGACAAGAGAATGAAAGCCCGTCTATGAGATCCGGCATGTCTTCCCAAAGGCTAGCTTCATGGCAGTCTGTCTAGAGTTTTAAGTCCTCAGCCGGGCTTCCTTCTGTATATGGCAAGTTCGTTATGGATAAATGGATTATCCGTGAATTTCCTAGTTTTCTAATATTTTACTTCTCGAAAACATTAATCTTTGATAAGGAATGAGAGATTTTATCACAAAAATTACGAGATTTTCTTTCCTAAAAGCAAGGAGAGGTTCGTGTATAAATTAGGAAAACCCCCCACGAGTGGAAGGTAAGCAATTCCAATTGCACCCTTTTTCCTTCTTCATCTTTTGCTAACTTAATCCTCGAAGAGGCGGTCAACCCACTATCATCGGATCGCCCTTTTACAAGTTCACATTACACTGTTGATGTCCCAAGGGTCAGACGATCAAGGTAACAACAACTTCAATTTTGTCCTGTGATGAATTAGAATATTTATATTAATGAGATTATACACCTTTCATTAAAAAATACAAATCTAATTAAGATATATACTTTTCAACTACTTTGATGACTTCTAAAGTGCTACTTTAAAAAATATGGAAAAGTGTTGCATGGGATAATGCAGAAGATAAGTCAAAAGATCCAAATAAAATATAATTTTTTCCACATCACTTTCAAAACGTGTTGTCACAGGCTCAAGCTCATTTCACGTGCTCATATCACCCCCCATACCGGCTTTTATTTTATATTTCCGTAATCCGTGTCCAATTCGCGGACAAAATTCCACGTTTACTACTCTCCCCCGTTCTAACCTCCAAGTCTTTAATCTTTCTGTCCATGGACTTGGCCCATGAGGACTGTTCAGCTTCGTCATCTTCATCTTCTTCTCATACAAACCCTATTTATTCTGAAATTTTCATGCCTGTACATCGCATTGGACCGAAGCGGAAAGCCGGGAGGAAGAAGTTCCGGGAGACGAGACATCCGATATACCGGGGCGTCCGGCAAAGAAATGGGAACAAATGGGTGTGTGAAGTGCGGGAGCCCCGGAAGAAGTCCAGGATATGGCTAGGCACCTTTTCGACGCCGGAAATGGCGGCTATGGCTTACGATGTGGCTGCCCTAGCGCTTCGCGGCGGCTTTGCTTCCCTGAATTTCCCTGACTCGGCAGCGCCTTCCCGCCCCAGTCAGCCTCCCGAACATACAAACTAGCTGCTCTTGAGGCCACCAAGGCTTTCAACCCAGCTACGCCGGCTTCGTCTTCCTTGTCTTCAGGTGTTGCAGGCTCGAAGAAGAAGGTTCTAGAAATTTCATCCAGTTTGGAGTCAGTCCGAAGGAAGGTTCTGGAAGTTTCATTGGTGGATGGTAAAAGGGCCGAGAAGGTTCGAGATGGTTCGATGACAGTGTTTATGGATGAGGAGGCGGAGTTTAATATGCCAGGTTTGATAGACAGCATGGCGGAGGGTTTGCTCCTCAGGCCGCCTGCTATGTGTAAAGGATTCAGTTGGGACGATGCAACCGATCTCCACACCGACTTGTCTTTGTGGAATGATGATTAGTTTCATCATTCATGCAGGTCTCCTCTTCTTGCCATTTTTAGTCAATCAAACAAAACTGGCATACATTTTTCACCATCATACTTATTTTTAAAAATAATTTCCAAAAAGCTCTTAATTTTCTCAGTTAAATCCAACAAGGGCAAAATTTTGAAAAACAATAAGAAAAACACATTTGATCCCATTGAGAAGATGAATTTAATTACACAGCTCTAAATAAAGATATGTTTTGAAATTTTATATTTCATCTTGAAGAATAAAATTTACTCATCATCCTAAACACCCGAGTCAAGGATGAAAGTTTCTTGATTCTTGATTTTGCGAGGTGAATATAGCTGAATTTTCAAAGTCTAGATGGTCCTATCTACCCCCAAATTAAGATGAATCAGCAGCCATTGATATTTGGGGGAATCTTGGTAACTTGAACATTTTTGGTGGGGCATCATCAACACACTGTCAGTACGATCAAGGTGATGGTTTAATCTCCATTTTCCTTTTTGGACAAGTTTCCGCTTATGGGTGACCAGAATTTTTATCGGACTTACCCTGAAAAGTCTCGTGTTACATCATCATCGACTTTTACTTTTTATTAAAAGGCCCACCCTTATTAGAGTTTGGGTCTTTTTAAAATTTGAATACCTATTAATATGTTATATATTTTAGGTTTCAGGCCTTTAGATTTTATATATTGTTCAAAGTGTGAATTTCTCTTTCTCTATTGTGGTTTTTCCCTACTTAGATTTTTTTTCTGGTAAATTCTATGTATTTTTTCTCATGGTATTTTTTTTTCTTGTTGCCTTCTATTTTTTCTCAAACATATACATTTGTATATACTTTATTATGGTTTTTTATATTGATAATGTTTTATAATATTCTACATAAGAGTACATTGGAGAATTTTCAATAAATTGTTCAAACTGTCAAGTTAATATGTTTTAGACTAGGTCAGATTCATAATTCATATTATTGAATAACAATTCCCGAATAAATTAGCTAATAAAATCAAGAATAAGAAAGAGTTACAGTATTTCTTATTAAGAAGTCTCAATTATATATCAGAATTTCTTAAGGACATAACTCAATTATGTGCTCTACTAAGACAAAGACTCAAAAAGAATTATGTTATGTTTTATGAGGTGAAGAACGGGGATTGTTAATAGTTAATACTATTAAGTTTGGGGGCGCACACAAATACACTTGTTTAATAATTAAAATAATTAAAAATAAAATATTTAATAAAAACTATACAAAATTCCTAATAGTTTTAAATCTAGATTTAAATAAAAATTCCAAATTTTCAAATGGTTCATGTCATTGATAGATTGATTAAATTAGTAAGTGAATATGAGTTGAATTTCATCATATCAAATCTCAAACAATGAGATTTTCCAAATTTATTTTTTAGACGTGGAAAATTTCGAATTGAAGCAATATTCTTTATATCTCAATTAGAAATGTTTTATATAAGGTGAATTACATAATTTCTATCTCAATTAGAAATATTTTATATAAGGTTAATTACCTGTTCCAAAGTTAATTGTTGATTAGTGGAAATAATTTTTATATATGGTTAAAAAAATCAAAGGTATAAGGTTTATTTTATGAGAGGCTAAATGAATAAGAATTGTAGATGTTTTCTTATCGGTCCAAGATCTTGTTTATGACATTTATATTCAAAATTCCATACTTTGTCTCAACTTATTGCGGTGTATGGATTTGTGTCATCTTTTTAAGATGTTTTGTTTTTCGTTGTTTTGTTGTGCCATTTATTGTGTGTTGACAATTCAAACAAGAAAAACATATTCAATCAAATAGAAACAACATATCAAATCATGATCGTCATTATGTCATAGAACTTGAGTCATAGGTATTCTAGTCATTATAGTATTATCAAATGTGTTGACTTTAAGCCGATTTATTATATTTTTAACCTAAGTATTGTTTCATCCTATATAATTTTTAGTGAATTTGATTATTTGTTTATATCGATGTAATGCTAGTTTGAATCAATAAAATTAATTTTTCCAAAAAAATATGTTAGTCTAAAAGTGAATGGGTTAGTGATTAAGTATGGAATCCAAAGAGAACACTTGTTGACTGTTGACTAAGTTTAAAAATAGATCATTAAAAAGGTATATGTAGAAATTGCGAATAATGATATGTTCCCTATGATTAAAAATAAAAATTAGGGTGTTGGTGATTTTTTTTGAATTTTACTCCAACATACATAATGGCAATTAGAAAATGTGTGTGTGGGCAAACCAGAAAATTTAAGTGTTTCCAAATTAATAATGCACCGAAAATCAAACTTCTAATTTGTGACGCCTTGATCCCGGGAGTCCGTTGACAACCCGTCAACCTGCAGAATACCTGTGTCTCCTATTATGAGACTTATACATGAGTAAAAATGACCACTTTGGCCCATACATCAATACTCATCAAGAATACATCAACTGTATAACAATAGTTCAAGAGTTAATAGATCACTCTTAATTCAAACATATATGAAAACTTTAAATTCTAATACATGTTAAACAAAATGAATACCAAAGCCACAATCAGGCTTTCTTCTAAAACGCGGCTTCTAGTGAGTGACATCCTCCTGTACACTCCCTGTACATGAAATAATGATCCATCGACAAGGTGAGCAATGCTCAATAATGATAGTTTCTACATAGGTTTACTCCGTATAAATTGCAAGTCATAGCAAGCAATCACCTTTCAAGCGAATACATGATCCTACCTTTGAATGTCTACATGCTCAATCACATGTCTCGAGTCCTCACCAGGCTCGCCAGCGTCTGCAAAGTAAAATGCGAGCAAAAATACGGTTTTTAACAAAGGTTTTATTCTTGAAAACACACTACTGAATTTCGGTAAATATATTGGACTACCCTCAGAAGTTGATAATTTCCCGAGCAGTCATGGGTCCACCTCTCCAAGAGATGGTTGTTGGACCACTCTCAAAGGCAATTCTTCGGAAAATCTTCCTTGAAATTCCTTTCACGGCCGTTTCATTTTCTTAATTTCTTTCATGTCATGCACTCACCTGATTGGTGCCGGTGCATATAGGATACGATATGCAATTCAAACAATCCCATGCTAATATATTTACATGCATATATTAACACAATTAATTCACATAAATCATGTTATTCAATTCTATGTAACATAAAATTAGCTCATGCGCTAATTAACCAATCAAGCGATTAGTTTGAATCACTGGCTTGACACAAAATCACCTGACATATCACGTGAATAGTAAAACCACAGGGTCGACCTTGTTCACGACCACTGTCAGGATTTTCTCGCTCAGTTCAAAGATTTTGAGACCGATAACATGGCCTTTAAGGCCTCAACAAATCTCCATCCATAAAAATGACTCTTAGCCAAAGAACAAACCAAGTAGGAAAAGATCCCTCCCTCTTGGAGTTGTCGGAACTCCACAAAATCGATGCTCACGCATAGCCCTCGCCGCATAGAACAACTTTGCTTACTTGCTTTCAGGCAAGACCAAAATCCGGCTTTGGAAATCTAGAAAGTCACTCTTTCTCTCTCTAAAATCTGAAACCACAACTTACTGCCGTTTGTGTTTCAAAATGAAGAAAACTCTTCTCTTTTGTCTTATTCACTTAAACATTTCAATTAATTCCATTTGTGTCCTTTCATTTAACTATTTGACATATAGCTTCATCTCCATCATCTCACTAATCATGCAACATGTGTCACATGGGTACATGTAGTAGGTGACTTTTGTCACATCACATGTCTTTCCTGAATTTGTTTCTGACGCGGGCGCTCGATTGTCTCGAGAAAAGCGTGAAATTAAATTGTATCTTGATTAACGAGAGTCGACGTGGTGGCTGATTTATGACGATTCAGCGATTGTAGTCCATTTCTTCATCAGAGATCTAGACAGATTTTCGTTTTGACCGAAGTACCATTTTACCCTTTTGAAAATTTAGAGATTTTCCTGGGTTTTACCTGGCCTGGGTAGCATCTAATTTGGTTTCTTTGATGGTTCCTTTATAACTAAGTAAAAATCTGCATAATAATAAGTGAGTAAATAGTAAGTTGAAGATTAGAGAAGGAATGTCATTGTATATTTAAAAATATGAAGGAGCTATTAACAAAGGCTATGTGGGAGAGGAATTGCTACATTTAAATCTAGGAAAACTAAAACAACAAGCCAAAATGAAATAAACTTGAAAAATTCTACTAGAATGACAAAATTGCTAGAAGTGATTCATTGTTATTGATTGATTGGTTCTTAGTCTTTTTCCTCGTGAGGAAACTCTCTCTTATCGAGACTATTTTAAAAGCTGGCAAAGTCGTATTTTACTCTACTTTTACCAGTACTCATAGTAATTGTCGCGTCCATTAGAGAGGTTGCTCCCAGGGTTTCTCCTCACACCAGTAGCTGCCACTTCTCCATTAGGGAGGCTTGCTCCCAAAGTTTCTCTATTTTCTTGTCATTTTTTTAAAAAGTCTCATTTATCTTCCATTGACCAATTTTCAAAAATTTTAAATTCTCTTAAATACCTTGTGCTTTTTATATGAGCTTTTCAATTGGGTTTAGGCTTATTTCACTTAAATTTTTAACTCTAGGCTTGGACTCAAACCTAAATATATATTGGGTTAGGCAAAATTAAATTTAGGTACAAACATAGTCATTATTTTATTTTAAGGATGCTTACAAATTTCGATTTTAAGGTTGTCAATTCAAAGTTGATTTTATTCAAGTTCAAATTGGTGTTCAAATTTTTTTTATGAAAAAAGATTACCAATTGGAGAACTTACAAACATCATTGGAAAAGAATCACAATAATCATGAAAACTAATATTTGTAACGTCTTTAATTAGGGAAATATAATTACCACTAAACACTTGAATCTAAACTACTATATAACCCCTTTTTTGCTAAACAATCAACAGTTCTATTTGATTATCTATAAACATGACATAAACATAAATATTTAAACCCTAAGACAAATTCCAAATATCCTCAATTAATAATAAAATAGAACTATGAATATTAATTTTTTGATTATAGCAATCTATCATTATTTTTTAGTCACTTTCAATCTCTAAATTCAAAAAGCCCTTTCTTGGCAACTAACATACCATCTCACAAGCAACCATTTTAATAATACTTTTAGAATCTCTAATAACCCATCCTAAAGCACTAATATTTTGAACTCTTGAACTATCAAAATTTATTTTAAACCTATTTTCAATAGATTGGGGATTCAACGAATCAATTTTTCCACCGTTAGGGAGACATCACGTTCTTCATTTTGAAGATTATGGTCAAATATATACTCTTGAAGGTTTTGAAAGATTGAAACGATGAAATGTTTCTTCGATTTGAGGGTACCCTAAAAATAACTACGGTGACCTAAAATAAGGGGCTGCAAAATTTATTTTAGACTTTGTAAATGTTTTTGTCAAATTCTAAATTATTTTCCTTTGATAAATTTAAAATATAAATTACTAGGATTCGTTTGTTTTTTTAAAGGAAAATAATTTTTTTATTCAAACTTGCAATAAATCAGCCTCATTAAAAACCTAAATTATAAACCATAAAATGATAAGCAATATCAGGACATATAGTATAATAAATCGACATAAAGCTTGTAAATTTCATAATATAGTGACTAGAATATTTACGATTCTAGTTCTTCAATATCTTGGCTTGATATGTCACGATATCATCTTATTGTCAATCATTTGCTATTTGAATTGCACTGCACGAATAAAGTCTTAGTAATAAGAAGATTAAAAACACAACGTTGTAACAAGTTAACGACAAATCAAACGCTATAATAAAATGACAATAAATCAAATGGCGCCATAAGATGGCAATAACACGAAAAAAAAAAAACCTAATCTTTATAGAATAACCACTTTATGTCAAGATGGGTGAAAAAAATAGCCCTCTCAGGGGTGATTCTGACTTACATGTGACCATGCATTTCTCTTCTTCAAGAAAGGCAGTTCTTTGGAAAAAATAATAGAAAGTTGAGAGAAAATGAGGTTAGTTAGAGGTTTCGTATCAAACCTAGGATTTGTTTGTTTTTATAAATTATTCTCCGTTTCGAGAAATTTTTTTTTTAACAAAAAATAAAATAAACTTTTAACAATAAAATAATTTTTTTATGAGAACAAAAAATAAGATGTATTGGAAGAACATTTTTGGTTACTTTTTATTAATTTCACTTATTCTTGAAGGACTAATTTAAAATATGATTGTAAAACAATATAATGATTAAAAATAAAATATTATATATAAAAATATTTTTAAAATATATTTGAAGATATTAAAAACAAGTTAAATACATAAAGACATAGAGAATCTTTTAAGAATAACTGTCAGAAGAAATTTTTATTTTTCCAAAATTTTATCGAACATAACCTTATATTTTGAATGTGAAAGACAAATTGCAAAATAGAAAAATTAATGGAAATATATGGAAATGGGCTTGACTGGCTTTTATCCAACTAACCACTATTTATAAGGGAAAACAATAAATAAATGGCGGCTTTTATGGTTTTTTTTCAACACCTCAATGGTTTTTTTGTTTGTGGAAATTTTGCCAAAGAAAACATACAAAAAAAAAAAAAATATATATATATATATATATATATTTCCCTTTCTTCTTTTAATTCGTTATTGTTTCTGTTCACTATTAGAAATTTATCGACTCATGAATTTTTCGAAATCATTAATTTATTAAAAATAGAAGTCATATTTATAGTTGCGTGCATGGCATGTCATGCAATTGCAATTCTTATATGTTCTCAATTAGTTTAGAATTTTATTTATTTATTTTTTGAAATGTCAGGAAGAATTATGTTAGTGATATATTTTGGGAATATTGAACGTTTGGTGGCGAAATTCCTAAACAAATTTGTGGCAAAATTCATAAATAATTTGGGCGAAGAGCCCAATATAAAAACTAACTCTTGGCTATGGAGAATATTAGGAATGACAACGGGTAGCTTTGACCCGTCCTGAAAACAACCAAGGTTTAAAAAAAATTCAAACAAAGATTGAATCGCCTTTTTACTCCAAAACATCTAGCCAAGAAAACGGAATGATAAAAATAAAAGCCTTTCTTTTCTTGTTGTGATTTCTCGTCGATCAAACAATATTAAACTTAAGAAATGCCAAGAGATTAGAACCTCTTTATGTTGACCTCGTAAAATCGGGCATCATTGCATTGCATGGGAATCAATAAAACTCTTGGCTCAATCTTTGTTACACTCTTCGTCCTAGAGCAATAAAGACAACAGCCGAAATCGTCACGTGAATCTCTCGAGGACTTCGTTGTTGTCGCATGGGAAGAAGTAGTTGTTGACGATGAGGATTTCATCATCAAACTCTAACATCACGTCGTACCAGGCACAGTCGACGATCTGGAATTTGAATTTGCAGAGAGGTTGAGAAATGAAGGAGCTAGGGTTTGAAAAATAAGGGGTTTCAATACCCAGATTTTTTTTGGGTATTAATTGATAGATTGATAGCAATTTAGTAAATCTACTACTATGACTAAGCGATCGAATTTTTACAGGAATTTTGTACAATAATTTTTGTAAATCCATTCCTGTACCGTACCCGATTCGAATTTAGTAGGAATCCAACCCAACCGTCCATAAATTTTTTTTTTTGAATATGTATTAAGGCACGAAATTGATATGTCCTTACGGAATTTTGACATATAATTAACGCTTCTTAAAAAGAAAATTTGTAATTATTTCTTGTCCTTAATTTCATCGGCTAACTTATTTGGAAATTGTAATTCCATATCATGAATTAGGAATCTTATTTTAGTCTAGAAAAAAAGTGAACTTGACAGTTTGAACGAATTTATTGAAATATTTCCTATGTTCTTGTGTAGAATATTATTGAACATTCTCAAGTAAATAAAGGAAAAATAGTATTAAAATTATGGACCTTTGTTACTTTTGCATTTAAATCTTTAACAAAAAGTTTATTTTTTATGTATAACAATTTTCATTAATTTTGTTTTTATATCTCAAACTTTCATTTTAATTATAGTTCTAGCATCAAAATGACGTCATTTTGTCGTGTAACGTTGAACATGATAGAGGTTCGGAGTTTTGTTGGGAACATAAAAAAAAATTCATGAAAGTTGTTATATTTAAAAAAACAAATATTTTGTTCAAATTAAAATGCAAAAGTCATGAAACTATCTGCCACTCCTTTCTTCTTCTCTCATTTTTTTTTTGCTAGCCATTTTTTCTTAAGCAAAAAGTGGTGATTTTTTTTTTATGATTTTGGTCTTAAATCACTCTCTATATCTCTCTTTATCATTTTCTTTTCAATAAATTGATTCTTTCACATAGATTTAATTTTTTAGTTTTTTTTTTTGTGATTTATATCGCCAGCTTGTGCGATATGTGATTTTATTCTTGAGCATTGAGGTGTGTGGTTGGGTCGTTTTGGTGCGCTGAGTGGACAATTCCAGACAACAAAACATGATACATGGAATGAGAGCAGTAATCGTGATTGGTATCTTGTAGGAAGCTAAAAATTTCAGAAGCATAAGCATTTTAGTCATTATATGATATCAAAAATATGTTGGCTTTGAATTAATTATTTATGCTATTAACGCGGATATCATGTCACTCTCAAAAGTTCTTAATGAAATTCGATTATATATTTCTATTGAATATATTCCTAGTTTGAAATTTGAATCAATTAAATTAAATCTCTTCAAAAAAATATGAAAGCCATTAAAATTTGGGATTTCAATACTAATTTTGCCTCTAAACAACTATGAACTATATACACTTGTATAATACGCAGAAACCTATCCCAACAGGAAATTGGATCTCAGACCATCACCTCCTTGACCGTGTGTTGATTACCACGTGGCATAAGATGTTAAAGTTATAAGATTCCCCAAACATCAACGGCTTCCTATTCATCTTGATTTGGATTAGAGAAGCTCATCTAAACTTTGAAATTTTGGCTATATTCACCCAGCAAAATCAAGAAACTTTCATCCTTGATTCGGTTGTTTAGAAATTATCAATATAATTTGATTTGGATGAGTAATTTTATTCGTCAAGATGAAATATAAAATTTCAACATATATCTTAATCTTTTTTTTATGGCTAATTTATAATATATTAGGCTGTTCCTATTAACACTCGAATTTGGGACCTCCTCTTTTTATATCTTATATTTTTTAAACATTTATATGAACCAGACATAATAAACAAATATACCTTCATCTAGAACTGTAAATGAGATTATAGGTTTTTTTTTTCTTAAATGTGTTTCTTTGCATATTATTGTTTTTCAAAAATGTTATTAATGCATTACTCAAATGATAAAAGGATAAGATCCCAAATGAGAATCCAAAGATTCTAGATTTGAATCATTCGAATTCTTATAAGAATAAAGTAGTAAAACGTGAAATGCAAAGATAAATAGATAAGAAAATTAAGAGATTCTCAGAAATTACTTTTTTTTTATTGAAAAACATGGATGGTGAAATGTAAGCCAGTGTTGTTTGATTGACTAAAGGAGACCTGGATGAATGATGAAACTAATCATCATTCTAGATATAGGAGCATCGGTGTGGAGATCGGTTGCATCATCCCAACTGATCCTTTACATAGCAAAGGCGTGAGGCAAGCCCTCCCGCCATGCTGTTTATAAACAGTAATCAAACTCATACACTACTATCTATAAACAGTGTCATCGGACTCGGACCATCTTGAACCTTATCCGTCCTTTTAGCAACCACCAACGAACCTTCCAGAACCTTCCTTTGGCCACAGTCCACACTCGATGAAGTTTCTAAAACCTTCTTCTTCGAGTCTGCAACAGACGAAGACGGCGCAGCTGGGTTGAAAGCCTTGGTAGCTAGGCGCATTGCCATATAATGCTACAGGCTTAAGTGACAGGGCGGGAAGGCGCTAAATGAGTCAGAGTGGGGAAGCAAAGCTGGCCATGAAGGGCCAGGAGCAGCCACATCGTAAGCCGGCAGCCTTTCGGCGTCGGAAGGTGCCTAGTATATTCTGGACCTTCCGGGGCTCCACTTCCACACACCATTTGTTGCCATTTCTTTGCCGGACGCCTCTGTATATCAGGATGTCTGATGCCAGAACACTTCACTCCGACTTTCAGCTGGTCCAATGCGCTCTACAGGCATCAAAATTTGAGAATAAGTAGGGTTTGTATGAGAAGAAGATGAAGATGAAGATAAAGACTCCTCATGGTCCAAGTCCATGGACGGAAAGAGTAAACAGTTGGAGTCAAGAATTAGAACGTAGAAGTTGAATGGGGAGAGAGAAGAATGGTGTTTTACTTTTTAAGGGAAAGAAATATAGAATTTTTTCCGCGAATTGGACACGGGATAGGACAGACAAGCAAATTGGGTATGGCGGTGATTTGAGCACGTGAAATGAGCATGAGCCTGTGAAACCACGTTTTAAAAGTGAAGTGGAATAATTCGATTATCAATCTTTCTTACTTCATCCTCTTTGCATCATCCCCGATTCCCCATGCAACACCTTCCCGCATTTTTTAAAAGTAAAAGTCATCAAAGTAGTTGAAAAGTATATATCTTAATTACATTTTGTATTTTTTAATGAAAGATAGATAATATCATCAATATAAATACTACAAAATTAGATGAACATGATATGGATCCCATAAATTATTTTTTTAAAAAGAAAATAATTTTATTGATTTAAACTAATAATACATTGATTAGAAATATATATATAAATTTACACAAAATCAGATAGGATGAAACAAAACTCAGGTTTATAGTATAATAAATTGGCTCAAAGTCTATAAATATGATAATACAATATTGACTAAAATACGTATGACTCTAGTTTTATAACATACTAACAATCATAATTTGATTTGTTTTCTCCATCTTATCGAATATATTTTGATCGTTTGAATCGTTCTGCGTAAATAAGCGTTCTTGTCAGACGTGAAAAATAAAAATTATAACAACTTAGCGTAAGTAAAACATATAAGAAAATAATCGCCCGAAAAGTAAATAAAACTTAGATCCCATATGGGATAACTCGCGTTTAAAGAAATAAATTAGTAGAAGATTGCTGATAGGTGATTATGGATCAGACGATCGTTGTCATCACTTCTACTCAAGGAAGATGAATGGGTAAAAAAGAAAGTTTGAGAGAAAATAAGTGGATCTCACAAATTATGATAAAGCAATTAATAATTAATAATGTGAATGTCCGGTTTTGGAAAGGTTGTTAGGGTGACTAAAATTGCCTAAAATTAAATGACACATGCAGTAAGAATATTAGATATGTATAAGTGTGACTTTTGCATATAATGATATAAATTTGATAAATTTTTTGAAGAAAAATGAACACGTTGATTATTAGTGTCGTATTAAAATATATAATTAAAATTGCTAAAAATCATAAAGGATGAAATCACATCTAGGTTAATAGTATAATGAATTGACTTAAAGCCTATTGATGGTTGAGCCAACATATTTGATATTACTATTGTGATTAGAATACATATGACTCTAGTTTGTGACATGAGCAACTATATGATTTTTTTCTTTTTTATAAATTAAAAAGAAAATGAATTTTTTTTGAGTTTAAAGGTTAAGAAAATAATTTTGATTTTAAATAAATTAAAATAATATGATTTTGTTTTAAAAGTTAAGAAATTAAATTTTTTTTAAAAGAAATGATTTTTTAATTTTTTTAGAAATTAAAAAAAAAATGACTTATCAATTCTTTTAAAAAAAGAATTTATATATAAAAAAAATAAGAGAACTTTTGATTTTGAAAATCACATAAAATGAATTCGGATTTTATAAAATTTAAAATAAATTATCAATTGTAAGTTATAATAATAATAAATATAATAAAAATAATAATATAATAGCATTTATTTGAAAGTTAGCGTCAAGGAAATTCAAAATTAAATGTAAAGAGCAAGAGGTCAAAAATATTATTCACTAGAAAAAGTTTGGGTGGGGTATTTGTTTTTCTATTAATAATTAAACAATTTAAGAAAAGTGTAATATGAATATATGTGTGTGATAATAGAAAAATAAAAAAAATTAAATTAGTAGGAAAGTAAATATTCAAACACTTGGCAATAGGAAAATACGTGTTAGGAAAGAATTAGTGTATAAAAAGATCTTTATTACAACATTAAATAGATGAAAAAGAAAAAAATATGGCATGATTAAATACACGAAATCTAGCATGATAAGAATACACAAAATCTAGAATTAAATATGATATGATTAAATACACAAAAACATGAATAAATACACAAAAACCGATAACTAGCATGTTAATTACATGGAAACAAATAACTATGACACAACATATACATAGTATATATATGGGAAATATTTAATATAGCATATGTAAAGTAAAATACTTCTATAAGCTATAAAATATAGAAATATTAATATAGCACAAGTCATGATGATGTCATAGTGACCCAGTTTGCATGGAGCGTATTTGGAGTCATTTGAAGTGAACTAGAAGCGCATTAAACACAGGTCCAATGATACGGGCATTGGACTCTTCTGCAAAAACAAGAAACAAAAAAGGATCGACGGGGGTTGCTCAGATTGCCTCTCCCGATCTTTAGAGTCGATTGTCCTGAAAGAAAATATCCCATTCTTGGAAGTGAATCATTCTGTACGCTTTCATGATGGGGTGATGCGGTATTTATAGTAGATGTTCTTCCCGATTGGATGATGAAATTCTCTTATTGGTCGAAGTTTACGTCATATACATTATCAGTTAATAAGGGATAATTAGGGTAGTTATTGAGAATTATCTTACTTCCTGCTATTGGTAGAGATTTAGTTGAATTTTACAGGATATGGGCTCTTCTTTGGGTTGTCGTCGTTGGCCCAACCATGGGGCGAATGGCCCGGACTCCTTTTTGGCGGTGCGAGCGGTCATTTCATGGGCTGCCGTCTTCTTTAAACCCATCTGAGCCAGTGAGTGGGCATGCCTTCTTTTTCAAACTTGATGGGTTGCCCCCGACCCCTTAGTTTGACGGCGTGACGAGAATTTGTATCGTTCTGGTCGGTCTGACATAAGGCGTTCATGGCTGGACTGGATCCAGGCTTTATTATGCCGTCATATGTCTGTGATAATGATGACTTTTGACTTTTCGCTTATTTCATAGTTCATACATTTGCTGAAAACGTTATAGATTAGCCTTGTGTTCCCTTTGATCTTGAAGCTTTTTACTTTTAGCGAGTTAGACTTCCTTTTTCTTAACATTCATCCGACCTTCTGTTCAAAATCTCTTTTGGTGTTTTGTGATGCCTTGGGAATTCGCCCTTTTCGTTCTGTTCCTGGCGATGTTTTTTCTTGTGTGAGTAATATAGAGGTACTAGGTAGCTTAGTGAGGTCTTGTTCTTACCATCGATTCTCAGCGGTCGGTCGTTTCTCTTTAACTGCATTATAGGGGGTGGCTTCTGCGGTGCAGGTCGGGCGGACGGTGGTGAATCAAGTCGTTTAGATGTGGTTGCTCTTGAGATGCCGGGGAGACCTCCTCTCCCTTGGGTAAACGAGAGTAAAGTGGTCATGTCTACCGATTAAAGTCAGATATCTGAGTCGGCCAGTACGAATCTTTCACGAGTGGTAGGACCGATTGAGCCTTTATATGGGGAGATTTTGAGGCGATAGCAATTTACGTTGGTGTTCGATTACGATCTCGATGTTTGACCTCACTGCGTTATAACGGTGCCGAAGATGGTGTGCTTCTTCGAGGTGTATGCGACAACCTCCATTTTCCTCTACATCCCTTTATAAAAAGGGTCTTGCAACATTTCAACGTCTGCCCCTCTCCGCTTTCGCCTAATTTATGGGGTATTCTGATTGGGTTGTTGGTTTTCTTTAGGGATATAGGCTTGGGTGTTCCTAGTATAGGTCTGTTCCTAGACCTCTTTAGTGTGAAGGAAGCCGCTGAGGGCTTTCTTTATTTATCTAAGCGTTCCAGCGCTCCTATGATCATCTCGGATCTCAGTCTTCCATAATTTTGGAAAGAGCGTTACTTTTTGTTAGTGGCGCGATTGGGAGTATGATCCTTGTGAGGAAGACACATTTCAGGTGTTAGGTATGCAGACCACTCCCGAGAATCTATGTGAGCTTTGCTTTGGCTTAGTTCGGTCTAGTTTTCATAAATTATAGGGTATCCCTAATTTTTCATTGGTTGTGCGCTTTTCAGGTATTCATGCAGTCTTAGCCACGAGACAAGGTCGTAAGAGGAAGTTAGCAGGTGTCTTACGCGCGCCTTACTTTGAGCTTGTCGGGTCAGGGATGTTGGATCTTGAGTTCGAGGTCCTCCCTTGCACTTTGGGGCCTTCACCTGTCCATTGGGTTCTCTCGATGGGCCTCAGTTGTCAAACCCACTAAGGGGCTTGGCTGGTGGAGGCGTTGTCCCGGAGATCTCGGAGTGTGACGGAAACCTCATTCCCGCCAGAAAGGCCACGGAGCTTGGGGTAAAATCCGGAAGGTTGAGGGCGTCTTCTTCATCACCATACGCCTTGCCATCTAAGGTGCGAGGGCAGAGTGTTCTTAGTGGGGTTCTGGAGCTGAGTTCGCGACTCGGGTTCTGGTTCCATTGAGGCGAAGTTCCTCTGGGAGAGCTGGCCGAGCCTCCATTAGGCGGTTATGCCTATAACGATTTGGAGTCCTCTGCGTGGGCGTTGAGCCTCCTCAGCCGAGTGGAAGAGTTGGGAGGCTTGCCAGGAAGGCGATGGGGTGAGGATTCATACTCTTCAATCATGGGCTTGTTTGTTGATCTTTAGATCTCGTCGAGTCCTCGGGACCAAGTCTCAGAGGGTCGGGTGCGCTTACCTGTTGAGGAAGCTTTGGCTCTATCCCTCCAGGGGGTTGCCTCCGTAAGTTCCTATGTCTTTCTGTGTCTGCCTTTATCTTGGTTTGGAGTTGTGTGTTGACTTTATGTTGGGTATCGGTAGGTGGCTACCCATCTGAAGAGCTTGAAAGGGCTGAGGCCAGGCGAGGTCCGCACGTCCAAGCCGCTCGACTTTCTGGGCGAGTGGGCTGCTCTTACCTCTGGCCAAGGCGGCTGCGAGATCGGATGCAAAATATGACGGAGGAGGCCGTGAAGCTCAAATTCGATTTGAGGAATACCACGATGGTGCAAGCGCGGGCCGAGGGTAGGGAAGAAAAGGCTCGAAATGGCTTAAGAGTGGGTGGGTGAGCTTGAGAGTCGAGGCTAATTTGTAGAGTTGCGGGATGACTGTTTGGTGGCCAGGGACGGGCTACAGGCTGCCCAGACTGAGCTTCAAGTAGTCAGGGATGAGCTGCAATCATCCCAGAATGAGCTGCGGGTAACTCGGGAAGAGCTGCGTGCTGCTAGAGATGAGTTGCGTAATAAAGCAACGTTGCTAGATAGAGCCCGTCGCGAAGCTTCCGAGGTTGTGAGCTCTATTAAACACTTGTCTGAGGAGTGCCATGGGTTGCGAGGGGACCTTGGAGCGAGAGGCTACGGTTGTTCGGAGGGACGGCGATAATGAGTTTGAGGGATGAGGCCTACACTCAGTGGGCTGCTGGATGGCTTGCTTTCCCGGATAGGGGTTACTAATGCCTACCGGGCTTGGACTAGCCAACTTGATATCCACTAGTGACAGGAGCCAAAAGAGTCCTTTCGGCCAGGCTATTCTAGAAACCAAACACCCCCAGGTGACCCGCTCCTTCTTAGTATACCTTCCCCTCCTACGCTGAGTCTAAACCTCTTTGTATAATTTTGTTTTTTTTTTTTTACGTTGGAGAAGCCGAACCGGGATATATGTGATGTCGTTCTCGATGAATACCCAGATTTTCTATCTCCTCGCTTTTTTCTCTTCTTATGTTTGTTCTTGATCTTCTGCCTCTGCTTGACTTGGATTGGTGGCTATATGGCCTTTGTCTAGCCAGGTTGAGTTCATGTAAACTAAGTTCTTTGAGGCGCTCGAGTAGGCTAATGCTGGCTGAATTGGCTCTGGGCTGCAAACCTTAGTCGGCCAGTTGAACTCTTCCGGAGACGAGGCTGGCGAGGCTCCGTGGGCTAATCTTCCTGCGTTGAATTGGCTCCTGGGCTACTAGGCCTTAGTTGAGCAGTTGAGCTCTTCAAAACTAAGCTGTTGAGGCTCCGTGGGCTAATCTGCTTGAGCTGAACTAGCTCTTGGGCTACCAGGCCTTAGTTGAGTAGTCGAGCTCTTCAAAACTGAGTTGTTGTGGCTCCATAGGCTATACACTTTGGTTGGACTTGCTCTTGGGCTGGGCCTTAGTTGGCTTGTCGAGCTCTTTAAAATTGAGCTACTAGGCTCACGGCCAGGCTAAATCTGCACGGCTGAACTTGCTCTGGGCTACGGACCTTAGTCGGCGATCTATTTGTCAAAACTAAACTGCGAGGAAGCCGTGGGTTAATCTTCCTGAGCTGAATTGACTCTTGGGCTACCAGGCCTTAGTTGAGCAGTCGAGCTCTTCAAAACTAAGCTGTTGTGGCTCCATGGGCTAATCTACCTGAGCTGGACTTGCTCCTGGGCTACCAGGCATTAGTTGAGCAGTTGAGCTCTTTAAAACTGAGCTACTGAGTGTGGTCGATTTGACTTCCATTCCTCGGAAAGATGCGTGCATCTTTAATCTTTGATTTATGGAGGTGAATGGCTATGGAGAATTGGAACCCGATTAATGCGATTTCAGAGTACTCAGAAGCTTCTTTATAAATTGCGACTCCTCTGCAATGAAGCTCATGCTTCGAACCTTCTTCCCTTTTTGGGGCGTAACTGGTATCCGCGTGCGATGAAGCGTCAAGGCTTGGTTGTCTTCACGGGAGGTTTGCCTAGAGATCCTGGGATGGCGTTTAGTTTTGATGGTCCTCTGCTTGTAGGAGTTGTGTTTTTCTCTAGTTCCCTCTTTATGGAAGTTATGTTGTTCCTAAGCTCAGATCAGGTAATGAGGCCGGAGTGCTAGGAATGCATCAGGAGAAGGCGGTGTATAAGAGAACTTTTAGTACCGCTTTCTCTATTTTCTCCTTTTTTTTTCTTCTTTTCCTTCTCTTTCGCTTCTTTCTTCTCCTTTTCCTTCCCGTTCTCACTCTCTCTTCTTCCCTTTGTCTTCTTTCTTCTCCTTTTCCTTCTCGTTCGCAGTCTCTCTTCCTCTCTTTCCCTCTCTCTTTCTCTTTCTTGAGATTTTTACATTTTTGAGAGTATCTTTGATTCATTCCCTAGATGTAAGGGATGGCACTGCTAATTGTAATCAATTGTAAATTTATTGGAATAAAGAACAATTTTTTTTTTTTTTTGAAGCATGAATCTGTGTACTCTAAAGTGTGTAATTTTCTCGGGTGTTACTGGCGGTACATCTACTTTTTTTTTACCGCGATGCCTCACTTTTGATCCATAAGGATATTAAATAAAGTAATCAATGAAAGCTAGTAATACTTTATTAAATATTACAATCCGAGGTCTATTGATAGAAAGCGGCAGGGGTGCTCGGCGTTCGAGAATGGTAGAATTTTCCTTCTTATGCGAATTTAGTAGTTACCCGGTCGGCGACCCGGGAACCGATAAGAGGCCTTCAGTTAGGCCTTAGTTTCCATGTGTTGGATTTTTCGCGGGAAGAAGCTTTTAAGACTAGGTCACCCGGGCTTGTAGATCTGGGTTTGACCTTTTGTCGTAATACCTTACCGTCTTCAGCACAGTGATCTTCTGTCGTTTACGGACGATCAACGCTTTTCATCTAGGAGTGCAGGTTTTAGGCGAGAGCCTCTTCGTTATGTTTTGCGCTTGCCAATTCAATCCTTAGGGATTTTTAATCGAAAATCTCGGCGGGGGCTCAGCCTCGATTGCGAAGGCTAGAAAATGGGGTTTCTGAGTTCTTGACTTGCGTGTTAGCGGTTACGCATGCCCGTAACACCTCGGGTATTCTACCCATTTGCCTTTAGATCTTCAACTTGGTCTTTATGGCCTTTACAGGGTTACGATGGTGACTTCTGCTTGTCCATTAGATTGTGGATAGGTGGGGATAAAAGTAATAGTTCGATCGGAAGCTCAAACCACGAATCTGACTTAAGGATTGTCGAATTGCTTCCCATTGTCTGACACCAGGGCTCTTGAGATACCAAACCTACATATTATGGCACGCCAAATGAAGTTACGTACCTTTTGTTCCATGATGGTAGCCAATGGCTCCGACTTACCTTGCATTTGGTGAAATAATCAGCGTCTGTGAAAAATTTGCATTGGCCCTTTCCAATTGGCAGAGGTCCCAATATGTCTAGCCCCGATTGCTGAAAAGGCCAGGGGCTTGTGACTGAAGTCAGTGGCTCAAATGGGAGGTGAGGGATTTTAGCGTGCTCCTGATAAACTTTGCATTTCCTGATTAGCTCTGTTGCGTCTCTGAGAATTGTAGGCCAGTAGTATCCCTGCCTTAAGACCTTTCACTTCGGTCTTAGAGCCCGATGTGATTTCCACACTGCGCGCGCTTCATGTACTTCCCTCAGTACGTAGTCGGCGTCCCCTCCTGCAATGCATTTGAGGATGGGTGTGAAAAAACCTCGTTTATAAAGGGCCCCCCGATGAATAGTGAACCTGGCAGACTTCGACCTAAGCTTTGATGCCTCCTTTGGGTCATTTGGCAGTAGTCCTTCTATTAAGTAGTCTGATAGGGTGCATCATTTCGGCTTCGGACATGGCCAGGAGACCTCTTTTTATTGAGATCTATGGAGAGGGCTGCGAGGTGCTTTCGACGGGCATCAATTTGTTGAGGTCTTCTTGGGAGGCTGTTGCCAGTTTCGCTAAGGCATTTGCTCGTGAATTTTCTGCTCTTGGTATGTGTCTGACCTGAACTAGTACGAACTTCCTCAGCAATTCCCGTACCTTTTTGAGGTATAGGATCATTTTTTCACCTTTGGCCTCGTAGGTGTCTTCTATTTGCTTTACCACCAACTGGGAGTCGTTGCATACCTCAAGCTGATCAACTTCCATTGAATGGGCGAGGTTGAGTCCGAGTTATAGCGTTTCATGCTCGAACCTCGTTATTGAGACTTGGAATTGAATCTGAGGCGCATGCCGATATCTATTCCTTACGGAAGTCGAGTGGCCGGCACCACTCCCTTGAGCATTAGCGGCCCGAATCTCTGATGGCTTCCAAATGGGGAGGTCGTCGTTTGAGTATCGCAGCAAGCTACGCAGTGAATTCCATGTGAAATGCGCGAGATCTGCCCTTTTATTGTTGTTTTTGGTTTGTATCTGATGTCGAACTCGCTCAGCTCTATGGCCCACTTCATCAATCTTCCCGAGGTCTCTGGTTTATGTAACACCCGCTTCATCGGGTATTATGTTGGGATTTAGATGGTATGTGCTTGGAAGTAAGGGCGGAGTTTCCGGGCTATGGTTACCAATGCCAGGATTAGTTTCTCCATCCTTGGATACCTCTCCTCTGCCTCTCGAGCTCATTGCAATAGTGGCCGGGTCTTTTCAGTCTTTGTCTTGAATGGGACGGCTGGCCCAGTCGAGAAATACGGCTGCCCGGTGCAGTGAGGGCTCTCTCTCGGAGGGACACAAAAGCGGGAGGAGCTCGGAGTAAGTTTTTAGCGCTGCGAATGCTTCCTCGTAGCGTTCATCCCATTGGAAAGATTTTTCGGAATGCGGAAGAAGGGCGGCACTATCACTGGCCTAGACACCAAACGACAGGCGGCTGTCCAGCTGATGGCGTTTGGACTTCTTTTTATGCTTGATGGTGACGGCATCGAGCCACGAGTTTTATCTTGTCGGGTTTGCCTCTGTTCACCCGTTGTTGTTCATAAAACCGAATTTTTAAGTGAGACTCCCAGCGCATTTAGTGGATTCAACTGCGTGTTGTACTCTCGGGATCAGGCCTCGACCGGATGAGGCTATGTGGAGCTCGGCGGTAGTTGATTTTACCAACATGTCGATACATATATACCTCCATAGTTTACCCCATTTGCTTACAGAAAACTGTTCACAATCTCTATTAGGTAGCTCCTGGCGTTTTGGTCAAAGGCGATACCCGATAGCAATAAGTCCCTTGCCTTTGTAGCGGGGTGAGGCTTCTCTTGGTCGGTCGAGGGTCCATCTTGATCTGGTTGTAGCAGGAGCGTCCATAAAGTGAGGTTCATGGCGGCGATGGCATTACCTATGAGTCGATTCGAGGTGGGAAGCTATCTTTAGGGCATGCTCGATTGGCGTCGATGAAGTCGATCTTGATCGCCATTTCCGTTAAACTTTTTTGAAGTGCGGCGTTGTAGCCATTCGAGGTACTCCACTTCTTTGGTCGCACTGCTGGAGGGCTGCCCGACCTCCTCGTGTCGTTTTTATCTTCACGGAATGAAACTTCCTTCTTTGCTTTCCTGGTTTGAAGGATGGACTAACGTTTAGTCTGTGAGTGATTATTGCGGGGTCAATCCCTCCCATGTCCTCCTGCTTCCACGCGAAGACATCCTTGTTTTGTTTTAAGAAGTGGATATGTAACACCCCAAAATATACCCTAGTAGTTTTTGGACTTGTTTAGGGTATATTAAAAGCTAAATGGAATTTTTCGAAAATAAAATAAGAGAACCGAAATGAATATTAGAACAAGGGATAAAGTGGTAATTTACCACTTGAGGACATAAAAGGCATAAATCAAAGTTAGTATGCAATTATGGAAATTGAAGAAAAATTTGTGGAATTAATTAGAATATGGCATAAGTTGAATTTCAAAAGGGAAGAATCCAGGACTTAAAGGCAAATAAAGAAAAGAACCCAAAAATGGGTTTTATTTAAAAAGCCCAAACATGGCCTTAACAAATCCATGGGATAGAACCAAATTTGGTCTCCAAAAGGGTAAAAAAGAACAAACCGTGAAGGGGAAAGAAGAGAAGAGGAAAGAAAGGAAGAGAGAGAGTAGAAGAGGAGAAGAGAGATGAAGCAAGATCAAGTATATGGAAACTAATCTTGATCATGGAATTGTATGGATCTATGGAATTTTAAGGCTTTGTATGATTAATAGCTTGTCTCCAAATCTAGGGTTTTGATAGAATTGCATAATAACCTTAGATTTCTTGAAATTAAGGTTGGTAAAACCCACAAGGAACAAGATAAGTATGGAATCTCCCTTTTAGGTTGGATTCATGGTTAAATTGTATGTAAAGGAGTTAGGGTTAGAACAAACCCTAACAAATCTCTATGTTTGGATCATGTATGGGTTGTGACCCATATTAGAATTGTTTTGGAAGGATTTCATGATACGTTTTTGAAATAAGATAAGTATTGAAAGAAGAATTGAGTAGAAAAGAGGTTACAAGAGAAACATGGAATGGTTTTGATGTGTGTTGGAAGTATAGAGTTGGTTTGGGATGGAAAATATGGAAAAAAAGGGAGAAAACACACATTACGGGCATTTTCGAATTTGTGACATGTACCGGGTACCTTGAACATGTACCGGTACATGTTAGGTTCTGGTCATTTTGGGCCAACATGTACCAGTACAGGTCAGGGGTGTACCGGTACAGGTCAGGGGTGTACCGGTACATGTGATGCTCTGTTTCCTATTCCGACCAGTTTTTGTATTTTATCCATAACTTGCTCATTTCTGATCCGATTTGAGTGATTCAAGTTGCTAGTTAAAATAGACTTCAAGGAAAACCAAACATCTAGAAATAGGCATCGTCAAATGTTTAATCTAAGTGGGCCAGAAATTCACTCAAAGTGGGGCTATGTGCAAGCCAAATTCTGCTGTAGTTTTTATCATAAAGTAGTCCGGGTTGTTTCGGACGTAACTTGAGTTACAGTGCTCCGATTTGGGTGATTCAAATTGGAGAAGAACCCTTAGCACCTTAAATTTAAAAGAGTATAAATAGATAGTGTCAAATATGAATTTAAGACCCCATAAAAATGAGTAATACAAACTGTCTCTAGTGTAATCAGTAAATTGACTAGTTTGGCATGAAAATGCCATAACTTTAGTTTGGATGTTCCGATTGGATTAATTCCAATTCCTAAGTAAAGTAGATGCATCCAGGGACAAGAATACATGAATGATGTGTAAATACATCAGTATTCCTGTATAAGTATATGAAATATGAAAATAAACTGAAACATGAACATGAACATGAAAAGCAATTTGTCATGAACACAGAAGGTAATAAAGATAGGTTATGAGTTCTGAAAGACATATGATAGTATGACTATCTAGGACCGAAGTATGAATGAGTGGATCGTCCCGTCGTGCTTCAAGACCCGCTGGTGCTTCAAGACCCATTGGTGCCACGACCCCGCGCGTGCATCCACGCTTTAACCCGCTCCCAAGACCCGCCGGTGCTACGACACCTCCGCACGTGAGCAGCACGCCCTGATCGGGTGCCCGCACTCCCGTCGTGCTACGGCACTCCTCTGCATGAGCAGCACGTCCCGACGGCGGTTCGGCACTCCCCGCCGGTGCTACAAGACTTTGTCAAGGTGGCAAAATGGTCCCGAATCTGGGTGCTTCCTAAGACTCCCGTCAGCAAGGCACGCCCCGAATCTGCTTCGCACCGCGGTGCTACGGCACTTGCTCAGAGATTGTACCTTCGAGTACTTATTATATTACGTCCTACTCATTTCTTATGATTGGTCTAGGTAGTAAGATAGACATATGATAAGACTCTGAATAAAGAATAAGAGTAAAGATCTGAATGTACCAGATTTGTTTCAGAAGACTGCGGGTACCCCAGACCGACAGTTCAAGTACCCACGGTACCCTGACCGATTGTCTGCTTGTACCCCCTGTGTACCTCGTATCTATAATATAAGATAAGTCCGCTGGTACCTACGGTACCTCCGAACCATCGTGAATCTCGAATATGACTCGATATAAACCGACAAATCCATTTGTTTCTTGGATATGTTCGAACTGTATGAATCCGGCATATGTACCGCGGTGGATCCGCACCGCTTATGGACTAATGCTCATATATGACAGGTATCAACATATGATTCGGACCGTTCTAATTTATCGCATTCCATTATGTACCTTCGCATACAAGAATAAGGATCCGAAATTCAAGAATCAATTCTCAGAATACAAGTATAAGACCCGTAATACATGTAGAAGTCTACAGAAGACAAATATAAGATCTGGAAATACATGTATTAGTTCCAATGGGCGTTTACAAGATCCTAAATACAAGAATAAGTTCAAGAATACAAGTATAAGTTCCGTAATGCCGTGGATATGCTTCAGAGTACAAGTTAAGATATCAAGTACCAAAGATAGTTTTGTAGTACTTACGAGTACTTCGTATAAGAATAAGTTCCGTATCACTAAAGATACTGCTCAGAATATCTCGGTAGTACCTACGAGTACCTCCGAACAAGTGTAAACTCTGTCGTATAAGTATAAGCTCTATGGTATAAGTATGAGCCTTGTAGTACCAATGGTACTCTCTCGCACAAGATAGTTATGTGAACTTCCTCCGGAAATCCGAGAGATAGATATAAGCACCATCACGTGTATAAGTATCTTTGAATAAGCATAAGCTCTGTATGAGCATAAGCTCAGAGTCTTGCAAGATCTCGACAAGTACGGATAGATGTGAGTACATACGTGATAAGTACCTCCATCTAAGTATAAGTATAAGTATAAGTTCAGTACCGTATACGAGGAATCTGAATAAGTATGTGTCCTACGGGAGATAAGTATAAATATGTGTCCTACGGGAGATAGGAATAAGAATAAGTCTACCATAAGTTTCGCCCGAAGTATAAGGATGTTATAAGTATAAGTTTCAATAAGAATAAGTCCGTTATAAGTCTAGGATCCGAAAGCTATAAGTATAAGTTCCGAATAAGAATAAATCTTCTATAAGTGTAAGTTCTGAGTAAGTATAAGATAAGAAGTACCAGTATAAGCTTTGTAGTAAGTACGGGTAATAAGCTATGTAACTCCGATGGGAGATCCAAATAAGCATATGTCTGTTATAAGCTTAAGTAATTGTATAAGTTCATTATATGAATGCATGAAAATTATGATATTTGTTATTGTTTTATGCTTTAAATGTGTATGTGCATAAGACATATGTTTCCCACTAAGCGTAAAGCTTAGCACGGTTTTAATCCGTGTAGGTACAGGAGAAGACATCTGAAAGACTTCCAGATACTGCTCGGCCAACACACTTGTAAGGGTTCACTACATGTAGGTTCCGTGCTCTGATTTGTAAATAAAAGTACAGTTTTGTATTTGTAGCTGGACTGCAAATATGTATAGATTTTATGGACTCACTCCTAAGTGGTGGGCTCTTTGATATGTATATGATATTTTGATTCTGTTATAAGATGTGGGCCATACCCACAAGCACCATTTCAGTTTAAAAAAAAAAAAATATCAGGTAAAGAGTCCCAATATATGATCTCGCGTCCCGGAAACCGGTTCGGATCCGCCAATCGGGTCGAACCGGGATTCGGGGCGTGACAGGATAAGGAAGCTTCTGAGGTCCTCAACTAGCTTGGAGCCGATGTAGGCGAGGTGTTCAGGGTTATCGTCCAACTGCACAGGCTCCAGCTCTTCCGAGGGCTCACAGTCGGGAAGTGTTTACTCTATCGCATTACTGTCGAAGCCTGGCCCACGATATGTTGTCGATCACTTTTGCTTCATTGATGCCAGTAACACTCCTTGGCCACGCTACTGTCTCGAACTGGTCTTACTCCATTTGTGGTAGGAAACTTGATCACCATGTGGTAAGCGGAGGGGATGGCTTTTATGGCATTGAGAGAGGATCTGCCTAATAACACGTTATAAGAAGAGGGGGCATCTACTATGAGAAATCTTACTCCGTCGCTGCTGCCCGCACCTGGGTCTCCCAAAGTGAGCACTAGTCAGAGGACTCTAAAGGTAGCACTTCTCTCTCCCGAGAATTCCTCAGAGCGGGCGTCGTCGATTCCACTTCTCCTTTCTGATGCCTATCCTGTCAAAAGCCGACGCGAAGATGATGTTATCGAGCCCCTACTGTCGATACAAGGACCCTATGGATTGTTTTGTTAGCCACAACTACCTTTATTATCGAAGGATCGTCGTGGGGGTGCTGATATCCTCAAAGTCTCGAATCCGAGAATGCTATGACGTGTCGAGTCGATGTAGTTTAGATAATCGCTTGCACTTCTATTACCTCTCCGCATCATGCTACGCAATGAGCCTCGCGGAGCCGAATCTTCCACCTCCGCAAATCCTTTCGGTATCGATCCCGCTGCCGGTGCGGAATTTCATCAGGGGAAAGATGATGATGATGATCACATGAGCAGAATGATTTTACCTGAGACATCTCATCAACTGATCAACTCCATCTGATCATCAACCTCCATCCTGACCATCCAATCCTAACCACAGGAGATTTATGCTGTTCAGAGGTCACCCATTCGGGATATTTAACTGGTGAGGCTTCTTTCTTGCGTCGCACCGCAGCACTGCCTGATATGCCAGGGTCACACGGTGAACCGAGGTGAATACCGTTGACGAGTCGGGCCGAGGTATCCCAGCGGTTCTAATTCTTTCCTCGCCTTCTGGACCGTTATCCGTCTCCGGGGATCTCTCGATTGTCTCTCAGGTCCCGCCTCTGCTCGCTCTTCGCTCCCAAGCTCCTCGGTCAAGAGCTCTCCTCGACAAGGGCCACATTAATGTATCTCCGCTTTAGCGAGCACCCTACCATATGTCATCGAGGATTCTTTGAGATGGAAAACACAAATCTTTCTTTGACAACTCTAGTTCAAATTTAAATGTGCGACAATAACTTCTCGTCCGCATATCTACCTTCAAAGACTCAAAAGATTTAACTCGACATAAAGACCTCAAGCTTTCCTGCGGGCTCTACTTTATGGTCAACAGTGATAACTCGCTCTCATGCCTCGGCTCCACCATGGGAGACGAAAGCGATGGAGAGCTCTCTAAATGAGGAAATTGAAGATGGTGGGCGCCTATTAAACCAAGCCAACACCGCCTTTAGGGGTGATAACGAAGGCCTCCGTGATCGTATCGGTCTTGATATCCATGCGCTCCATCCTCGATTCTTATAAAAAGTTAAGATGGTCGACGATCCTTCGCTCCATCGAACGCCCTATTTACGCATCCCCGAACTTACCGGAGTGGGAAGTGTAGCACTTTGCCAGAATGGTGACATCATTGCACTGTGTGCTCCATAGTCCAGTCACGCCTTACGACTTCCTTCATGTGGCCAGCTCCTGTTGATACCTCAACCTCTATCTCGATCGCCTCCCATTCCCCACCGAAGCGTTGTCTGATCGCTTCCGATGTCCCGAGTATCGTCATGCGCCCTCCCCGGGACTAGGTGGAGGTCCGTGCCCCGGCTCCTACCGATTCCCGCTCGCTCCTGGGAGGGCCGAGAGGTGTGGTCGTCTTCCCGAGGTGTGGTGTATGGCCTTCTTAGGTTCATATCGCGCTCCAAATGGCGTTGCATCACCGTGAGTTGCTCTAACTCCCATCAAGCGCTGGGCAGTGAGACTCGGGCGCCTCCACCTCGTCCATGTCGGGCCCGCATTGTCTCTAACGCACCGAGGTTTCCGCTTATCCACCCCCACCTTGCCGGTCTTGCATCCCGGGAGGATCGACGTGGTTCTACCAGGTTCCGAGTCGATACCATCAAGCCATCGGAGATCAACTTTATTTGCAGCGAACTGGCTGCTCCTACGCATCTGCCAACTCGATGATGCCTCTTCAACCGTGAATCGGCAGCGTGTTGGAGTCACTGGGCCGGAACTGGAACTGCCGCTGGGCTGGTCCGTAGGCTCTGGACGTTGGACTCCTTTGCAAAAACAAGAAACAAAAAAGATCGACGGGGGTTCGCCTGTTGCCTCTCCGATGCCTAAGTCAGTTCTTCCCTGAAAGAAAAGATCAACTACTTAGAAAGCGAATGTTCTGCATACCTTTCATCGATGGGGTGACCTGGTATTTATAGTAGATGTTTTCCCAATCGGATGATGATGAGGATTACCTCTTATTGGTCAAACTTTTCCGTCCTTCGCCATCGATTAATAAAGGATAATTAGGAGCAAAGCTTATTAAGAATTATCTTACTTCCCTTATTAGTGAGATTTGATTTGATTTACAGGATATGGGCTCTTTAGGCTGCCCAGTAAGTATAGTCTCAAATAATGAACTGGCCTCAAGCCTAAGGCCAGGAGCTCCGGTGTTTCCCCGGACTGCCATAAATCTTCTTTTAAACCTACATCTTGGACTTGATCAGTGGGCCTACACGCTTATTCTTCAAACCCAATCAAGTCAAATCGAGACCTAAAATTAATTGCAAAACTCCTATAATGAATTACCAGTGATTAAAAACAGTACTTAGAAAGGATAAAAAAAGAAAAACTAGCTATGGGAATTGATAGTGGAGGAAAACGTGAAGTTAAAATTCAAACATAACATGACATCAACAACCCAAAAATCAATATTCTATTTCAAAAGTCAACAACTCAAATTCGTATTCTCCTACTTTTCCATGAAAAGTCAACACTTTCACATCTTAATGGGACCTGGAGCTTCCCTGTATGAGGTATGGGTGATTTGAGCACGTGAAATGAGCATGAGCATGAGCCTGTGAAACCACGTTTTGAAAGTGATGTGGTTATTTCAATCTTTCTTACTTCATCCTCTTTGCATCATCCCCGGTTCCCCATGCAACACCTATCCATATTTTTTTAAAGTAAAAGTCATCAGAGTGGTTGAAAAGTATATATCTTAAGTACATTTTGTATTTTTTAATGAAAGATAGATAATATCACCAATATAAGTACTCTTATTCATCACTGACAAAATTAGAACATGATATGGATCCCACATTATTATTATTTTTGAAAATAAAATAATTTTATTGATTCATAAAACATATGCACAAATTCACTAAAAATCATATAAAATAAAAAACACTAAGATTAATATTATAATAAATTTTGATGCCTCTGTATATCGAATGTCTAGGCTCCCGAAACTTCTTCCTCCTGGCCAGGGTCGGCCCTTACTTTATAGGGGCCCTAGGCTATATTTTTGTCCTATTATAAATATATATATATATATATATATATATATATATATATATATATATATATATAAGTTTAAAATAAAAATTTTTATTGAACAAATATATTCAACATTACGTAAAAATTTACTGTAAGTTTATTCTACAAGCATTTTTAGATAAAAAATCAATAATTAAACTATTAAAATCAATTTGTTCTAACATATGTTTTTCAATAGACAATATAGCCAATCCATTCAATCTTTCTTGTGACATTGTTGATCGAAGGTATGATTTGATTAACTTCAACTTTGAGAAACTTCTTTCTGCAGAGGCAACTGTAACTGGTATAGTCAATAGTATTCTAAGCAATCCATACATTTGGAAAATAGGAATCCATCATTTTCAAATAGTCTAACACTTCAATCAGTTTTCGTCTCCCCTTTGATAAGCACTTTCAATCTTTTAGCTCCAGAAAATAACTCATCCCCATCAATATCAGGGTCCATGTTATGTCTCAAATTTTTTCAAGTTTATCACAACAAGATTCCAAAATAATCATCCGCAATATGTAACTTGTGCAAATCAATAAAATCCAAAAATATCTTCTTCATATTTTAAATTGTTCAAATCTACTATCGAGCAAGAACAGATTGGATCAACTATATATAAGAAATAATCATCTCTATAAGATTCTTCAAATTGAATGTGTAATCTCTTCACCAGCATTTTCATCAAATCATTTTCCTCGTAAATAATACGCTTTTCACAAAATGTAGGTTCAATTTTCATCTGAGCAGCAATTTCTTTAGCAATAATCTTATCATATTCAAATCCAGTTTCTCTATAGATCTCAAAGAAAGAAATAAGAGCTTTCAAATGACTAATAGCAGCATCAATAACTATGTCTTTACTTTGCAACATTTTG
The DNA here is from genome assembly GCA_016808115.1 of Tetrastigma voinierianum. Taxonomy (NCBI): domain Eukaryota; kingdom Viridiplantae; phylum Streptophyta; class Magnoliopsida; order Vitales; family Vitaceae; genus Tetrastigma; species Tetrastigma voinierianum. The sequence goes on from JAEQBH010002625.1 coordinate 393,520, forward strand.
CCTACTCTATTAATCGGCGTATAAAATATTGTACCAAATAACCATGCCAAATAAGAATTCAAAATCCATGATATCTGACAATAAACTTTTAGCATCCCTGAATGTCTTAGGATCATCACTTGTTTCCACCAAGTGAGTTAAAGCAGCTTTAATTTCTGGAGCCTGAAATTCATTGTTGGTTTAACACATTCAATCCTGATTCTCCTAACGTGTTCGTGATAGCTACTTAAGGGTCAAACCTTTACATTATCTTCAAAAATTTTCCATCGTCAGAGAAGATGAAAACAATATATATATGCATTGTACAATTCCAAAAAGATTTAGCCTTTGGGACAAGAATTTGTCATATCACAAAGTGCAAGATTAAGACTATGACAACCACATGGTGTGTGTAAAGCTCTGATTTACTTCAATACTTTTCAGACACCTTTATGCTTTCCTTTCATATTCGAATCATATCATAACTCGACCTCTTAAATCACCAAGATCAAGTTCAAGTGTTTTTAAAGCATTTATATTAATTCATCAAATAGTCTTTGTCCCGAGGTATCCTCCACTTCGTAAATCCTAAAAAGAACTCTTCTACCTGAATCGACTTGCGTAGACATCCACACATCGTATTTGCGGAGAGACATTTGTTCTTTCATGACTTATATCTCGTGTACAATCAAGTATAACTGAAAATATTTTGCTTCTCTAACTTTTTTTTAATAATCTCGCCTTTATTTCACTTGCCAAAGATAAGTATAAATTCATTTTGAATTTTGTGACTAAGATAATGATAATGAATTTCCTTTTCCCGAATCCGCCGAGGTGTTCTTTCATTATCGGGATCAAACTCAAGAATCATTTCCAATTATACCCAAGAAATCTGGGTTAACACACATTTTCTTCTCAAAATTTTCTCTCTCTCAGCAATCTCGCGAAATGCCAAATTATTCTTGCAAAGAAAGCTAACAACGTAAAACTATTCTCACAAAAAAACTCTTGTCTCCTTGAATGCTCTATCTTTGTCGACATTTGATCTTGTAATGCTTTATCAATTGTCAAATTCTTTTCAGAATCTTTCTTCTAGTTCAATCCATCTTTCTCATGTTTCGTATGTGCTCATTACTAGTTCTTCATGACTTTTGGCCTATAACTGACATTTTTCCACCATTAGCTTCCTTCATTAATGACTGAAAAGTATTTTCCTCTTGCTTAAATAACTTACAACAAAAGCAAAATACTTTATCCAATGAAATTGAGTAAACTTAACCATTTTCTCGACATAGTCTTCTCACCATTTGATAAATAACGAGTGTAATGTAGAAGAGAAATGCCTATTTTCTCGAGTCTTTAGGAAAATTATCCACTTTTTACTTTAGAAGGACCTCTTTCACCAACATGTCTATTAAATTTTGATCAATAATTTCCAATTCCCGGACTGTATTTTGCAAAGGAACAACATGTGTATCTAAATCATCTGTTGTTCATTCATATTTTCCTCCAAATTATCATGCCGTCATTCCTATTTTCCACATTTTCAAAATTTCTTCGCTCACAATCATCCAAATCTCTTTATTTACTAAATTCTCCCCTCTTCATTAATATCTTTTCATCTCAACCTTCTCATATATTTCCTGTCAACATTACTTGTATTACTAAGAAATTTGTCCATAGCTCCCACTTGAGATTGTAAAAACTCCCTCATTTTTCTTTCTTTCTTTCTTTTTTATATCCGCATAAATACTTTCTAGTAGACATAATAACTCAATTCAATATCAATTCAAGATCAAATCCTAAATTGGGGAATCAATAATGATAGAACTCCGATGAGAGAATCTTGATAAATTTGATCAAACGAACATGTCTTCTTTCTTCTCGCATTGAACTACATAATAAGAATATAAATTAACAAAATTATTATTTGATAAAATATAAAATAATCAAATAAAAATACGTTAAAAATAAATAATAAATTATTTCATACCTATGATCGATTATCAAGATTTTTGTCTCAGACGCTAAAAAAATAAATAATAAAAAGGAACTCTAATTTTTTTTCAGAAAGAGAAACCCTAATATTTTTGAACGGAGAGAAACTCAGATGTTGAAATAGTGTTTTAACTTTTTTTTAACAAAAATTAAAAGAAGTCATCGCATAGAGTAATCGGCAATTTGAAGGAGTTTGCAAAAAGACATATCATTTAATGAAGTGGGGCCCACGTGAGACATATCATTTAATAAAGTGGGAGTTTTTTTGAGAGCTTTATTGCATTTAACGTAAGTTTTTTTTAGAGTTGTTAACAACCAAATTTTTTATTATATTTAATTAATTATAAATTATAAATATATATATAATATTTTATTATTTCAAAAAGGAGCCCATTATAAAGTAGGGCCCCACTATAAAGTGGGGCCCTAGGCAGCTCTACGCCTATAGAGCGGCGCCTTTCAGACTTTTAAGCCGGTCAATGCGCTCCTATATGTAGGACGATTAATTCATCCTAGATCGCCCGATTTGAGAATATAACATAACAATAATGAGAATGCGAAATAGCATACGATTTGGAATCCATGGTTTGCTTGATGCGGAATCAATGAAGATGCGCAAAATACGATCTGAGATCTTACTCGCTATCCTGAGATTGATGATTTGGGCTTAATGGGGCGCACTCTCACTTGTTAGAAAAATATCTCTAGTCTGTATGTGAGTGGATCGCGTATCCTTAGGGTTGGGAGGACTTGAACTTTTAATTTATAGAGTTCGAGCCACGGGCCCTCTCATTCTGGCCGGGCCGTACTCATTACACTAATAGCCCATATTAAACTAATTAGAGTCCATATATATCTCACTTTATTAGGAATGAGCTTATTGACTAATTTTAATTAATAAAACCCACATAAAAGGAAAATCTTACATTCTCTCACTTGGCGATATTAATTTGACAAGCGTATCTTTTCATAGTCTAGAGATTCTTCTTAATAGTGATCGTCCCATAAAGTCTCGAACCTTGAATCATGGCGGTAATTGCATGTACTCGCGAGGCCCTTCCATGGTCACGAGTGCTTTCAACTTTATTGATATGGATTCAATATGGTAGTGTGTTAAATGGACAATACCTCATAATGAGTGATACTTCATGTGTTATCCATTTTGTTAGTCAAATTCTCTCTCCTTAAATTAATACTTAAAACCTAGTGTGTCTTTGGAGAATATCCATCGTGGTTCCAAAAAGAACACATATATGTATTACCTTGATAGGTAACTTTACTTTATATGTAACAAGACATATTGTTAAATTTAATGCCAGAATGCCCCATAGCACATACAAGGTTTCCCTGATACCTCGAGATTTTCAGCAATTATTTGTAGCAGTAAATCTACATTCACAAATACTATTGAATCACAAGGATTGATAAAATTCAATTATTACAAAAATGTAATGAAATCGGATTCATCCTTCATAAAAGCGATATAAAACTTAACGTTCCGTATTCTGATATCACATGATACTCCCTAAGCCCATGTTAATGACATGTCAATCAAATACACAAGAAGCGAAAGGCCTTTAGTTGTGGATACGCAATCATATCATCTGTTGATATATTGCTTCCTTTGCAATCACCGTTTGAACTTTTCCTTTATAATTAGTGCCCGGCCTCCATGTGCTTAGACCCTTAGGACCTCACATTTGTTGTTAATAAACAACGAGCTGAGTTATTGTCTGTCTGGCTTGTATGGCTATCAATCAATCACGGTTAACTCCTTAATGGGGTTGAACGAGTGCATGAGTAGTGGCGAAAAGCATCACTCTGAGCTCCATTTGCATGGTGAGGATCTTTGCTGATTTGTTACTCACTTTTCCATGATCTTTACCTCCGCTGCTTAAAGATGTAACACATTGTTGACTTCTTTTCGTCGACCTTGACAAAGTCTGAATCAGGAATACCCGACTATTTGTAAGGTCACGAGCAGTGTTTATGAAATCGACTATATAAGTCTTTTGTCCTCTTTAAATATATAATAACCTTCTTGGCGGCAACTGATGATAAGTAATCACGGATTTGACTAATATCTGCGCAGAAGTCACACATTGCGAAAGCGATATGCGGCCTAGTGCATACTTGAGCATACATAACTCCGGTGCACTAACACTAATGTACATTCTTCATTTGGGCTTTCTGATATGCGAATGAGGACATTGTAGCGATTTCAGCTTATCACCTTTACAGACGAGGAGCAATTCAGCACATTGTTGCATGTTGAATCTTTCTAAAATCACGATCAACATATGCCCTGCGAGATAAACCCAGATAGTCATGAGCGATTCTGTGAATCTCGATGCCGGAATGAAGACGCCTCTGGGTCCTTCATATCAAAGTTCTTTGACAACATCAGCACATCTCATGCGATCAAACCAAAGGTCGCGCGCGAGCAAGATATCATCCACATAGAGTATTAGGAAAATGAATTTCCTCACGTGACCTTACGGTATACACATTGATCTACTTTGTTCTCATTAAAACCATATGAAACAACAACACTATGAAACTTTAAGTACCATTGTCTAGAAGCTTGCTTGAGACCATAAATAGACTTTTAGTCTACATCTGAAGTGTACAGATCATTGCCCTGAAAACCTTCGGGTTGCATCATATAGACTTCTTCATTAAGGTCTCCATTGAGAAAGGCGGTTTTAACATCCATGCGGTGTAACTCCATATATCGAAATGAGCAACTGAAATACCATGATCACTCTGAAGAATCTTTAGAAGAGGCCCAGGAGAAAAGGTTGCTTCATAGTCTGCTCCTTCTTTACGAGTGAAACCTTTCTTCTGATCGCGGCACAAACTTCTCAATCTTTCCTTTATGGTCCCTTTTAGTCTTATACACCCGTTTACGGCCAATGGGTCTGTAACCTTCGGTGATTGACTAGTTCCCAAACTCTATTATGCCTCATAGATTGAATTTCATCTCATTGCATCCCGACCAGTTCGGCGAGGGCCAACTTGACTTCTTCATAAGTTATTGGATCGGTCACGGAGGCGTCATCGTAGTCTTGCTCTCCTATATAGACTAAATAGTCGGTGGTATAGCTGATCGTCTCTCCTAGTGGATCTCCTTCTTGGAGTAGTAATAGCCCATCACGCTTTTTGAGCCTTGATGAACTTCATTAGGAGGCGTACCAGCAACGGGATCCTGATACCAGCGGGTTGATATGGTGTGTGGGAGTTCCCGCGATTATCTGTATGGGAGGAGATAAAGATCTTGCATTACCCAGCTGTCTTTATCATCTCGATAATTACGGCGGCGGCTATTTCTTCGGCCACATCAAACTCCAAAAAGCGGTACATCTGTGATTCCACATTCTTGTGCCTGCATTGGGATTATGAGGCAGATATCCCTTCGAGATATTGCAGGTAAGATACAAAGTAACACGTCAGTGGTTGCAGGTCAAACTTACTTAATGTTGGATTATCTGACTTCATAAGGACATCCCAAACCTTAAGATGGTTTAAGCTAGGCTTACGCTCAGTCCATAACTCAAAAGGAGTCAATGGAATGACTTTTTTGTAGGTACCACGATTGAGAATGTGCAAGCTGTTTTCAAAGCTTCACCCACGAGAAAACCGGGTAAATTTGTCCCTACCCAATCATACTCCTTACCATTTCCATAAGAGTGCGGTGCGCCTTTTCGGCCACCATTTTGCTCGGGACTCCCGAGGCATAGTGGCTGTGCCCCACTATCCCGAGAATCCTCTAAGTATTTGGCGGAATGGCCTTAAATTGTCAGCATCGCCATGCCCCCGCCATAATACTCTCCACCTCGATCCAGATCTAACAACCTTTATGACTTTTCAATGTTTCTCGACTTGATCCAGAAAAATCTTGAACTTGTCAAAGACTACGACCTTTTCTTTAATCAAGTACAAATAACCATATCGAGAATAGTCATCGATAAATGTGAGAAGTGAAATAGAAATTTCTGAGGTTGCCGTATAAGGTCCACTTATATCGGTGTGAATGGCGTCAACCGAAAGTCGAACTTCTGGATTTGCGATTTTTCTTTCTTATCTTGGTCATTTACACCTCTGACCCGATCTATGCATATTTCTAAGTCATTTTAAGATCGACGGGATGTTAGTCTTTATCAGCCTTTATAACTCTATCGCTAGAGATATGTCAAAGTCGTTATCTTTGTCATGAGACTCTTCCTTAGGTAATAGTCTCTTAAAAACAACCTTTTATTATAAGCGGCGTATCGTCATTGGGAGATAAACTCAATGCAGCACCAATCCGTTGGACATATGACAGTACCCAACCTTATTTGAATTAAGAAATATAGAAATAACATTACTTTTGATTTCAAAGGTAATCATATAAATCGAACCGCGATCTGGAAACTAAATTAAGTCTAAAGGAAGATACGTAAAAAGTGTCTTTCAACATCAGTTTAAAACCGAGAATCTAGAATTAAGATTACATCTCCCACGAACATGTTATCGGCTTTCGTTGTTGTTTCCCATAGTGAGTTTGATTCATCCTTATTTGGCTTCCTCAGGTTTATGAATCACAGCAGTAAGCGCGGCTGATTGGTTGCTCGGCTGTCGAGCCACGGGCGGATGGTGCTTCAGATAGGTTGGATTCACAAACAAGTGTTAAAAAATCATTACCTGTAAGCCCACGTTTGGACATCTAAGCTTTAAATTTTGCACCCTTCTTCATGTGACCTTTCTTCTTCACGAAAAGCGATCACCATCTTTTTCAAGAATGTCTTCTTTGGACCCATATTGTCGGATTGTAGGTAGTTTCTTGAATACCTTTATGGTGACTTTAGACTTCTTATTTTCTTTTATAGGAACTAGAAGCATATAAGGCGGATGCTCTTTCTCCTTTTAAGTTTCTCTTCTTCTGTACCACCCTTGCTATCAAGTCATTAGCCGACCAAGTCTCATCTTAGGAATTGTAATTTGTCTTTATAATCCCAATCGGAGTGGAAGGGCCCATTTGGGGCTTGATGCCTTGTCTGACATCGGGAATGGTAACAGAGCTTGAAGCCGTCTTTAGGTCTACCATCCTCCCGGTCGTAATCTACAACGTAGTACCATTATACTTCATGTTAGAGCTTTTGAAGAAGTGTTCCCACCTCGACATTAGATGAAGTCGATTTCTAGCCTCTATGGCTACCATCATTTCCTTAAGCGATGTGATCAGTGGTAAACCACTTTTAAGTGTTCTTGAATGGATTTCTTCATTGTCGATAAACGAATCCGATTGCTCCTTTCCCCGGGTAGCATAGGTAGTTTTCTCGGCTTAATCTTGGTGGTTGAGTATCTGTGGCTTATCCATTGTAAGAGCAATGTGAACATCCGCCAGCTCCATTCCAAATAGAAAATCCTCTTTCCATTTCTTAAAGTTCAATCTAGTAAGGACCTCATTAAATGGAATTATAGTTTCTGAGAAAAATTGGCCGAAAACAAAGCAAGCGATATAATCGGCATCATGTGAATACTTATACAGAGAAATTACATACATCATCACATAATCACCTTTGCCCAGGCGAAAATGTGACATGCGGAGTTGTACACTCTCCATGACGGCACGGAGAACTATATTCTAATCTTTCGTGAAATCACCACCTTTGGGTGTATGAACCACTAAGATCGATTATTTCTCGAAGCACATCTTATCACATGTATCATCATTGAACTAACACGGGATCGCACTCCTTTGGGAGTATGATCCTTGTGATAAAGCAGGAGCGTCCATATGATATGAGGCGATTTTCTCAGCGAGTCGAGTGTCTTACTTTGGCAGTCCTGTTGTAGTCCTTGAAAATCTCGTACAGGATATAAACTTTATGTATCACATTCCGTATATATATGTAATGCTAGGCGTAAAAAACGGCGTATGTCTTTTACATTACATGTAATGCTAATTATCTTTGTTCAATTCATTAATAGTCTATGAATTACACTCTTACATAATCCTTATGCATGGTGATATACATCTGAAACTATCATATATATTTCCAAAACCATAGAAATGAAAACACGAATACCCTAAAAATCTGGCGTACATAGAGTTCTTCACGTATTTTCAGATCTGTAACAACTTCAAACATAAAATAAATATACCATTGTAGAGCATCTCGATATGGCGTCGGTACGAATCGTCAGCGGACGTCGGGACGGCGCCGCGCAATTTGTCGGAAGCGCGAGATTACGACGGGTCGAGAATCGGGTGGTCGGGATCCACACGGACGGATGGCGTCGGCGCGTCATCGGGTGGTGGGATCGGTCGGATGATGTCAGCACATGGCGTCATCGGCGGGTGGTCTGGCGTCATCATGGCGTCATCGAAGCGGTCGAGAATTGGGTCGGGCGTTGGCCGGTCGAGGTATCGGTATTGGATTGGCCAAGATCAGTCAGCCGTCTGGCGTTGTCGGTCACAGTCAAAGTCGAATTGTCCGTTAATGGGTCAGTCCGCATCCGGTCAGACTCGGCCGGTCGAGAGATGACATGACATGGCGTCGACGTCGGTTCAGCCAAGATTAGCGGATCGGTCGGGCCCGGGTCGGTCATGTAATAAGTGCAAGCTAACGTCGACAAACGGGTTGGGCGGATCCCAGAGCGTGTCGCCAGGCCGTCGTGCTTTCAATCGCGGCGTGGCGGCGTGGCGGTGCTGAGGCGCGTCAGGCCTCTCCGTTGACGTGCCACTTACTTAAGTCTTCGTCTCGGCAATTAGATTCCAAATATGCAATAAAATTCAAGTTTTGATATGAAGAAAGTTTAAGTGGGCGAAACACGGTTTAGGAATAAAACCCCGAAAAATATTCTATTCCATATGTTTTGATTCTAATCCATGGTTGACTCTGATACCGCGTAGGACCACGATTAATTCATCACAGATCACCACGGTTAGAATCTGAAGCATAATAATAATAATGAAATCCCGAAAATATACAGTTTCAGAATCCCATGGGCCCGATAGAATAAGTGAAGATGCCGCAAATGCGATCTCAGATCTTCTCACTTATCCCGGATTGTGACTCATAGCTTAATGAAATGCCTCCTTGTTAGAGAAAATATCTCTATGCGAATCTGTATGTGAGTGGATGCGTGTGCTTAGGGTTGGGAGGGCAGGGGGCTTAATTTATAGAGTTCGTAGGCGCCTCATTCTGGTAGAGACCGTACTTTCTGACCCACATGCTTGACCCGTATTAAGCCCAATTAGAGTCATATATATATCTCGCTATTAAATGAACTTAATTCGACTAATTTAATTAATAAAGCTACATAAAGGAAAATCTCTTTTCTAGGCATCAAAATTTGAGAATAAGTAGGGTTTGTACGAGAAGAAGACGAAGATGAAAATAAAGGCTCCTCATGGTCCAAGTCCATGGACGGAAAGAGTACACAGTTGGAGTCAAGAATTAGACCGTAGAAGTTGAATGGGGAGAGAGAAGAATGGTGTTTTACTTTTTAAGGGCAATAAACATAGAATTTTGTCCGCGAATTGGACACGGGACCGGACAGACAAGCAAATTGGGTATGGCGGTGAGCACGTGAAATGAGCATGGGCCTGTGAAACCACGTTTTAAAAGTGAAGTGGAATAATTCTTTTTATTTAATTATTTCAATCTTTCTTACTTCATCCTCTTTGCATCATCCCCGATTTCCCATGCAACACCTTCCCGCATTTTTTAAAAGTAAAAGTCATCAAGGTAGTTGAAAAGTATATATCTTAATTACATTTTGTATTTTTTAATGAAAGATAGATAATATCATCAATATAAATACTACAAAATTAAAGGAATATGATATGGATCCCACAAATTATTTTTTAAAAAAGAAAATAATTTTATTGATTTAAACTAATAATACAGTAATTAGAAACATATATATAAATTTACTAAAAATCAAATAGGATAAAACAAAACTCAGATTGATAATATAATAGAATTGTTTCCGAAATTCTTATAAAATATGATAATATGATAGTGAAATTTAAAATACACTTATGTGCTCAGTTACATAATCACCAATAATCGTAATTTGATTTGTTTTTAACAATACGTCGAATATGTTTTCTAGTTTTGAATCGTCTATACATAAATAAGCGGTGGAATTAGGCGACAAAATAAAATTCCATAACAAAAGCGACCTGGCTTGACCACCTCTATAAAAAAGACAAAATCACAGCAAAATAAAAAAGCTGAATCATGGGATATACTTGTTTAAGAAATTAAATAAATTGATAGAAAGAGAGTGTAGAAGGGTGATTACAGGTCAAGAATGATCATTAATCACCCTTCCTTACTCAAAAGGGAGATGAATGGGTAAAAGAGAAAGTTTGCGAGAAAATAAGTGGATCTCACAAATTATGATAAAGCAATTAGCAATTAATAATTAATAATGTGAATGTCCGGTTTTGGAAAGGTTGTTACGGTGACTAAAATTGCCTAAAATTAAATGACACACATAGTAAGCAGGGGCGGAGCCAAGAATTTTTCTCAGTGGGGGCAATATCTAACAATAAACATAAGTTGGCCTGGTTGTTGAAGCCTTGCCATTCCACACTTGATGTCCAAGGTTCAAGTCTTCTGGTTGGGAAAAAAATAGTTTTAAGCACTTTCAATGAGTGAAAATAGTATTATTACGGTTTTTAGAAAATAAATTCAAAAAATTTGAGTGGGGAGCAGTACTTTATGGTCTGCTGGATCGCCCTTAGCGATAAGAATATTAGATATGTATAACGTGCATGACTTTGTATATAATGATATAAATTTGATAAATTTTTTTGAAGAGAAAAATAATTTTATTGATTCAAACTAGCTAGTAATACATCGATAAAAATATAGGATTAAAATTGTTAAAAACCATAGAGGATGAAATCACATCTAGGTTAATAGCATAATGAATTGACTCAAAGATTATTGATGGTTAAGCCAATATATTTAATATTACTATTGTGATTAGAATACATATGACTCTAGTTCTGCAACATATTGATAAATATATGACTTTTTTTTATAAATTAAAGAAAATGATTTTTATATTTTTAGAAATTAAAGAAAATGATTTTTTAATTTTTAGAAAAGATAAAAGAAAATGATTTTTTTTTTTGAGTTTAAAGAGTTAAAGAAAATAATTTTGGAATTTTAAATAAATAAAAATAAAATGATTTTTGAAAATTTTAAAAGTTAGGAAATTAAAAAATTTTAAAAGAAATGATTTTTTTATTTTTGAAATTTAAAAATGACCTCAATTCTATTAAAAAATAATAATTTATATATAAAAAAATAAGAGAACTTTTGTTTTTGAAAATCACATAAAATAAATTCGGATTTTATAAAATTTAAAAGAAATTAATAAATTGTAAGTTATAATAATAATAAATCTAATAAAAATAATTATATAATATCATTTATTTGAAAGTTAGCGTTAAGGAAATTCAAAATTAAATGTAAAATGAGCAAGAGGTCAAAAATATTATTCACTAGAAAAAGTTTGGGTGGGGTATTTGTTTTTTTTATTAATAATTAAACAATTTAAGAAAAATGTAATATGAATATATGTGTGCGATAATAGAAAAAAAAATAAAAATAGAATTAATAGGAAAGTAAATATTCAAACACATGGCAATAGGAAAATACGTATTAGGAAAGAATTAGTGTATAAAAAGATCTTTATTACAACATTTTATAGATGAAAAAGAAAAAAAATATGGCATGATTAAATACACGAAATCCAACATGATAAGAATACACAAAATCTAGAATTAAATATGACATGATTTGCCACCAAAGCAGATAAATACACAAAATCCGATAACTAGCATGTTACATGGAAACAAATAAGTATGACACAAAATATACATAGTATATATTTGGGAAATATTTAATATAGCATATGTCAAAACAAAATATACATAATATAAAATATGGGGAATATTTAATACAGCACAAGTCAAATCGAGGCCTAAAATTAATTGCAAAACTCCTATAATGAATTACCAGTGATTACACACAGTACTTAGAAAGGATAAAAAAAAGAAAAAAAAAGAAAAACTAGCTATGGGAATTTTAGTGGAGGAAAACGTCAAGTTAATATTCAAACATGACATTTGTTGGAATTTTTATGTGTGGACTTACATAATCAACTTGATAATATTATAAATTAGTAATTGTTTTGCATTGTAATATAATAGAGGAATTTGAAGCATGTGTGTTTGATTTTATGGAGCTCATACTAATTTGCCAGTGGCCCATTAAGTCGAAGTGGTCGTAAAGTGTGATATATATATATATATATATATAAAGAGATGTGTGAGAGGAGAGATGCGCACATATCGAATTTCTTACTGGGTGCTCAGCGTTTGGTTTGGACGAATCTTGGGAGAAAGGGAAGAAATTTCATTGATCCTCATTCTCGGACCCCGTCACGCACCGGGAGGAAGCGACTTGGAGAGCATCGGTGACAGATTGAAAGGATGAGCTTCATGGCATCAATCCGGGTAACCATTCGTTTTCCTATTATTAAATGCATGCTTAAATGTTGACATGTGATCCTATCTTGTTTAAATGTTCCATTAATTGGTATCGGAGCGGCGTGGAAGACATTTAAAGGCTGAATTTTAGGTTATTTTGGTTAATTTTTGGTTACGGAAGCCTTTTTTTTTTTTTTTCTCTTCGTTTGGTGTTTATTCTTGGTTTTCAAGCCCGATTGAGGTTGGATCTGGTGGGGAAATGTTGTTTGGAGCAAAACCCATCCTTTTTTGTGGTTTTTGGAGCTCATCTTGGTATTTCGAAAATTAGGGCTTGTTTGGTTCTTGCTATTATGCGTTTTTTTTTTTCCCTTTTTTTGTGCATTCTTGGGTTTGCATTGCAGGAAATTTAAGTATTTAAGTATTTCAGTTCAAAAATAATTAAAATAAAGTAATAAATAAATAAATAAATAAATAAATAAATTTCCAGAAACCAGTCGTGTTCATATGGAGGAGAAGATGAACAGTGACATGATGACGTCATCATGATGTCATCATGATGTAATTAAATAAAAAAAACCATTTTTTTTTTGTTTGTTTGCCTTGGTATGCTTGGATTGATTATGCATTTGTTAAAATTGATTTTACTAGTGTTGTCCAAGGTCAATTTCGTTAATTATTTAAATTTATTATGACAATAATGAACACTTGTGTGATTACTATCGCAATTCAAATTAATAAAATTGTACAAATTAAATATTTAACCTTATCATGACAATAATGAACATATATGTGGTTGCCTACTCGTGACCTATATATGTCAATTTTTTTGACTCGCATTTAGTTGCTTTGTTATTGTGATTACTAAGATCCATCGAATTATTTTAATTGTCTATCGATGATAACAATGCTTGGTAGGATGCTTAGATTGATGAAGAAATTAATTGTATATTGAACGTGCTAATTTTTTTTTGCCCTTCGGTAATAAAATTAGTACATCTTAATTGTATCAATATTTAATTAGTTGCCACTCGCCGTGGAATTTTTTAATTCCAAGCTATTGCTAAATTAAATTATGAAACTAGCAAATGCATGATATTGTAACAGCATGCATATTGTTGAATTTGCTATTTTCGGCTACAAGCAATCCTAGCATTTCTGCAATTATGCGCCATCAAACCTCTTAAAATAATTTTTGAAGAATGGTTTGAGTCTGCTTTACTTCGTGCGTATGACTCTGCGAAATCTGGACTTGGCTTTGAGGTTGATGAACGAAGTAAGCCCAGCCCCAATGAAACTCTACAGGATGAAAGATCATTTATGAAAGATGGGAGCACTCAGCGAAGGAGGCTGTTGTGGTGATAGAGATACTTATGGATAAATCATCAAGAATGCGTCAAGACGGAAAGGGCCAAAGACTTCTTAGGAATATGTGAAGGCGATTATACGAGTTGATAAGGCGAAATGGCAGCTGTTAATGCTTACAACTGGTATATGATGGAGTCGGTGGAGTTAGGGAGATCATATCATCAAGCTAAGGCACTACTTGACAAGGCAAATGAGATGAAAGTGGAGTTGAGTGAAAAATTTACGAAATGGTTGATACTTAGTCTCTTTACGTTTCCTTTGATGCGATGAAGTTGACCTCCACAGTACACTTGAAGGAAGAATGGACTCTGGAAGAGTTGATATCTGTAGTGCAACATGAAGTCTCAGAAGAAAAATGGGACTCGCTCCCTTGCTCTTATGGCTGATCAAGTCGGTAATGTGAAGAAAAAACCTCTACCTGAGAATTTTGGGAGGCTTTAAGCGATTCGAAAGGGAATTCAAATCAAGGAACCTCTGTGCACATGCTTCTTCTAATCTTTATGAAAGTGAAATTCGAGGGAAGTGCAACTTTTGCCATAAGATTGTGCAAACAGGCTGATTGCTTGAATTTAAAAATTGGCTGAAAAAGAAAAGAAAGGTGAAATTGTTGTTATGATTAAGTTGAATCTGAGAACATGATTGAGACAAATATTGTTGATGTTCATGTCAATTCTTGATGGTTAGATCTTTGGGCTACTATTCATGTCACTAATTCTTTGCGGCGGATGACAAACGAAGGAAGCCGAGTGGCTTTTGAAGAATGTGTGTATATGGGTGACGGAAGCAAAGTAAAAGTGGAATTTTTTGGCATGATAAAGCTGAAATTGATCACGAAGGTTTTGTTGTTACACGATGTGAAGCACTATACCCTCACTTCGGAGGAATCGATTTACATTGTCTTCTTTGGATAGACTTGGTTATTCTTTTCACTTTGGGAGATGGAAAAGTCGATATTTTTGCAACTCGGGAATTAATGGAGTAATGGTGTTTTGTTTGGAAATCTTTATTGTCTCGGTTGCATCATGGTTTGTTATGTGATTCATCTTGATTAATTACATTTGTTGGTTCTGGCGTCTTTAGAATGAATTTGAGTTCTTCCATGTTGTGGCCTGTGGCCTAGGCCATATTTCTAGGCAAAGATTAGAGAGATTGGTAAAAGATGGTGTGCTTTCTAATCTTGATTTCCAGTTTTGAAACTTGTGTGGTTTGCTTAAAGGGAAGATGGCAATGAAAGACCCGAAGGAGAAGATTGACCAGTGTGAAAGTACTTTAGACTTGATCCCACCTGGATATATCTCAGTCCTTTATTTTAGTTGCCTTAGGGGTTATAAATATTTCATCGCTTTCATTGATGATTTCTCTAGATTTGGTTATGTTGAACTAATCCATGAAATCGACTCCTAAATGTTTAGAGCCTTTAAAGGCTAAGGTGGAGTTGAGGTTAAGAGCGAATTAAAGTTTGTAAAGATAAATAGAGGTGGCGAGTATTATGGAAGATATGATGAGGCTGGGACGAAATCACGGACCATTCTTTAAGTTTATGTTGGAATGTGGCATTAATCACGAGATATACAATGCGGGCACTCCTCAGCCCGAATGGGGTTGCGAGAAAGGAGGAATCGCACATTGTTAGATATGGTGAGTGCATGTTGAGCAATTCCTCTTTACGGATTTTCTATGGGTGAAGCTTTAGAATGCGAGCATATATTTTGAATCAAGTGCCCGATGAGTGCATTGCCTAAGACACCTTATAGTATAGTCGGGGAAAGAAACCCAGTCTTCACCATTTCCATGTTTGGGATGTAAGTGAGGTTAGGCCCTATAACCAGCGTCAGAAAAACTTGATCCACAGAACCATTAGTGGTTTCTTTGTTGGCTATTGCATTGGATCAAGGGGCTCTAGATTTTATTGTCCATCGCATACCACCAGGATCATTGAGTCAGACAGGGCTGTATATTTTGAGGATGAAATTGATGCTCATCCAAATTTTGTGCCTCGTGAGATACCTCTTAGAGAAGAGCATGTTGTGATTCCTTTTTCCTGCATCTCATGTTCCATGTATGGATGTTCTGTTGTCAGCGACAAGCCACTAATCAGGAGAACATAGTGATCAAATGGAATCTGGCCTTCCTGCAGATGACACTGCTGTTAGTGAGATTCCTTTGAGAAGATCACAGAGAGTTCGTAGGGCAGCTATTTCAGATGATTATATGGTTTATTTGCAGGAGCATGAGTATGATGGTTATGATGCTTTTGATCCAGTCACTTATCGAAGCAATTCATTGTCCTCGATTCACTTCTTGGAAAGAAGCCATGGATGATAAAATAAATTCTAGCACATATGAATGGTGTTTGGGACTTGGTTGGTATGCCACATGGTTGTAAACAGGTTGGGTGTAAAAGTGGGTCTTTAAGACCAAACGTGATTCTAACGGGAAAGTAGAAAGATATAAGCTAGACTTGTGGTTAAAGGTATAGTCAAAGAGAAGGGTGATTTCAAAACCTTCTCACAATGTCGACCAAAGACTCACCCAGAGTGATTATGGCCATAGTAGCTCATTTTGATTTGGAGCTACATCATATGGGTGTCGAGAACGGCGTTCTTGAATGGTGATTTGGATGAGGAGGTGTATATGGAGCAACTGCGGTTTGTAAGTTGGAAAGGAAGATTTAGTTTGACTCAATAAGTCCATTTATGGTCTTAAACAGGCTTCGAGACAGTGGTATCTAAAGTTTGATAAGATTATCACCCCAAAATGGCTTCAAGAATACGGTTGATAGATGCATATATTTGAGGTCGGTGGGAGTAGTTACATATTTGCTTGTTTTATATGTTGATGATATACACTACTGCATCAAATGATCTGACTTGTTGATTGAGAATAAGCACATGTTGTCAACCCATTTTGACGCAGGAAGGATCTTGGTGAGGCTTCTTATGTTTTTTGGGCATAAGATTCTTCGTGATAAGGCTAATGGAGTGTAGAATTATCTCAAGAGCATATTGAAAGGATATTGAAGAGGTTCGATATGCGAAAGTGTAAATCTACTAGGCGCCAATTGTGAAGGGGTGATAAGTTTTCAAGGCTCGGTGTCCCCGAAATGATGATGAGAGAGGAAATGAGGACCATTCCTTATTCATTTGTGGTGGGCGGCCTTATGTATGCTCAGTATGTACACGCCTGATGTTAGCTTTTGTTGTGGGCACATTTGGGAAGGTACTTGAGCAATCTGAATCGACATTGGGCGACTAAGAAGGTCCTTAGGTATTTGCAAGGAACTAAGGACTTAATAGTGACTATGTCGGTGCACCAACTTACTTGATGTAGTTGGGTTTTGTGATCTTTGATTTTCTGTTTGCATAGATGATAGAAATCCGCTCACGGTATATTTTTTATGATGGCGGGGAGGCATTTGTATCTTGGAAGTGTCAGCCGAGTACTACGACATCCTCAACTATGGAGGCGAGTATGTGGCATGTTATAGGCTTGTTGTCATCATATGTGGATCACGAGGAATTTTGTTTCGGCTTTGGGGAGTTGTTGACTCCATTTCTATTTACTTTAAATTATTTTGTGATAATTAAAGCTATTGCTTTCTCAAAGAACACTAGGGTATTTCTCGCTCAAACATATTGATGTAAAGTTCTATTTTGTTAAGGAGAAAGTGGCGAGTCTCTTATTGATATTGAATACATGTCCCGCGAGGTATGTTTAGGCGGATCCGTTGAGCACCCGGTAGCTAGCGTTCGAACATGTATCACCAATTAGGGTTGTTGGAGCTGGGTTGTATTAAGTTAGTGGGAGCCATTTTTGGCATCGTATTACTATGCTATTGTTGGAAGGATTGCTATTATTGTACTCTTCTCTATAAATCAAGCAATGGAAGCATATATGATTGCTTTTGATTATTTGTTTGATGAGATTCTATGAGACATTGATTTGCAGAGACATTGATTTATGATTATATGCATGTTGTGATGTTTGATTATGTAAGTCAGTGGGAGAATTGTTGGAATTTTATGCCGTGGACTTACATAATCAACGAAATAATAATGTCATCCCGGTGTTATTCATTACATTAATATGAACCATAATGGGGCTGAAATATTATTGTTTGATTTTATGGGCTCTTCTTTATAGTGCCCATTCGAGTAGTGGTCAACTAAGTGTGATATATATATATATATAAAGAGATGTGTGAGAGGAGAGATACACATATCCCATTTTCTTCCTTTTGAATTACTCCACATTTCGGTTTGGACGAATCTTGGGAGAAAGGGAAGAGCTCATTGATCGCTCATTTCGGACCGTCCCTTTTGGGAGCGGCGGAGACATCGGTGAAAGCAGATTGAAGGATGGAACTACCATGCATCAATCAAGATGTATTTAGTTTTCCTGTAGTGCATCTTAAATGTTGTGTGATCACCCATCTTGTTTAAATGTTCCATTAGACATGACATCAACAACCCAAAAATCAATATTCTATTATAAAAGTCAACAACTCAAATTCCTATTCTCCAACTTTTCCATGAAAAGTCAACACTTTCACATCTTAATGGGACCTGGAGCTTCCTCCCACAGTAAGAATTCTCGTTAAACCTGCAAAGATCCCTGTATCAGGTATGGGTGATTTGAGCTCGTGAAATGAGCACGAGGATGAGCATGAGCCTGTGAAACCACGTTTTGAAAGTGATGTGGAGTAATTCTTTTTATTTAATTATTTCTGATGATTTCAATTGAAACTGGGTTGGAGTTTGCTGAAATTATTGGGTCGGTCGGCTATTTCTGGATGTCGGGCTTTTCTGCAAAAATAAGAAACAAAAAGGATTGGTGGGGGTTCGCCTGTTACCTCTCCGATACCTAAGTCAGTTATTTTCAATGGAAGAGAAAATCAAATGCTTAAGAAATGAAGTTTTGTGCGTACCTTTCACCGATGGGGTAACATGGTATTTATAATGTGTGATCATGATAATTTTCCTAGTTGGATATTGATACGATATTTCTCCCATTGGGTGAGAGATTTTCTGTCGTTATAGGATTGGCGGGATGATTGATGGGCAGAGTATTGGGAAACCATCATACTTTCCTAATTAAAGTGCCAGGAAATTAGGTATTTTCCTTTATCTGGTTCTTTTAGGCGATTATATTACGGCATTTGAGAAGGGGTGAATTGGAGCCTGTCTGGGCTGTGTTTGAGGATATCATCGAGCAGAGCATTGGTGCGGGCTGCTCCGCCAATCCTCCTTCGGCGACATTTGGGCTCGCGTTCTAGGCCTGTGCGCCTATTATTTTAAACCGGATCAGTTGCCCCCCCCCAGTCTTTGACTAAAGCGAGCGTAGACAAAGGTTATCTGGTTGCTTGGATCGGGTGTGACTCCCACGTGGCGCAGGGAGGGTTTGATTAGAACTTTGTTAATGGCGACCCCCAGGCCCAGGCTGAGGCAGGCAGGCCACGGTTGGGCAGTTTGAGCAGAAACCTGTGGGACCTTTCATTTGGTAATTAACAAATCCATTTATCAAATATATTTCATTCTCAAATCTTTGAGAGCGATTTCAATTTAGGGCAAACTATACTTATTTACATTTAACAAAATGCATTTCTGATGAAGGCATTACATGCCTTATCAAATAATTTACAAAATAGTATTTAGAGTTTAAAATGTTTTGCAAAATATCAAAGTTAAAAAGAAACATGACATGAATGCACAAGCGAGCATACTCATAATTCCTTCTTATGATTCTACACTCCTCGATCTTAGATCCGCTTTAGATCCTTGCCATCACTCGAAATTACCTTGCGTTGTTAAAACAATCGCTAAGCGTTTTCTCATCCATACTATAATTGAAAAGTAGATCAGATTATTCTTGCACATAGTTCAACTTTGACAAATTTCTGGGTATTTTGGGGTTACAATTTGCATACACTTCCTTCAAGTAAATTATTTTCCTAGAAGTCTAGTTTACCGAATTTTTGAATCCTCCAATTTGGATGAGTGAAACTCGACTTATGACCTAAATACAAAACTACTCCAAAACACAAGCTGTTTAAGGCTTGGACCCAGGAAATTTTTATAAAGCGAGCATCACTTGCGAATTTTTGGGTCCAATGGGTTCTAAATCTAGGTATACCTATTTCATGAAGAATTGTTTTCCTAGATGTTTAGTGTACCCAGAAATTTGAATCACTCAATTTGGATGAGAAATGACCAAATTATGGCCAAAACAAAAACATGTGTTTGGAAAATTTTTGATAGCATCTCCTTTAAATCTTCATCATTTCTTCTATACAAAACTCCTCCATTTAGGGACCACAGAGCAAAATCAACCACAAAGCTTGAACTCAAACGAACAAAAATCACATTTGTATAAAGCTAGGGTTTGCCTTCCCTAACAGTCATTCAATCACTTCTAGGGTTTGTTCACATACCTTGAATCACTTGGAAACCCTTGCTAGCCTTCTCCTTTACTTGACCTTGCAAGAGCAGGCAAGCATGGAAGTTCTACCACAATCTTGATCTTCACACACAGCTGGTTTCCTCTCATAATAAGCATTTTTGGCTCCAAATGGGGTGTTCTAAGACCAAATGTGGTCCTAATACCCTTATTCTCATAAAGACCATAAACTCATTTTTGGACTTAAGTTCCTCCACAGATAAGCTAGCTGCCCATATTCTTGTATTGCACTTCAATTCTTCACTCTTAGACCTTTATTCTTTATAAAAAATGACCCTTAGGTCTCGATTTTTACAAATTCCAAATTTACCCTTTTTCACTTGGGTTAATTTCCGGGTTTAGTCAATTTCTCATTTAGCATATAATATTTAATTATATACTCACATATTCATTTGCACTTGGCATTTAGCCATATAATCATATATCATTTAACATTTTATCCAATTATCTTTAATCATTTCTCAATTTATCGGAAAAAACCCAAGTTTATTTCAATTTATACCTAAACATATAATAATAATATTATAAATCAATAGGTATTTTTGGAATGACAACCTCCCTACTTAAAAAAATTTACGTCCTCGAAATTTACCTTGAAGTCGAATGATTCGCGGATCATTTATCGTTTTCTTGCTTTCTAAAGTGACTGTGCGGTCATGTGGTTTCTCTACAGCGCTTTGACTAGCGAATCTTCTTGTTCCTGATTCTTTCACTTAGCGGTGATATGTCACGGCTCTTTCTTCATGTCAAATCCAGGTCACCAGCTCAATTGTCTGCCGTAGAGACTCGTGTGGCAGATACGATCGAGTACCTCGAAGTAACATGGACATGAGCTTGCTATATGGATCTTTTCCAATTCAGGAGTAATGCTAATCTGTATGCTCACCCATTGCTTTTAGGTCGCCGTAGGCCAGTAAACCTAGGGCTCGACTTGCCGCTTTTCCTGAAATCTCATCACCTTCTTTTGGCGATACTTTGAACACTTTTGTAGATCATAGCGAATATCTTTTTCTTTTCATGTCAGCATATGATTTCTGTCTATCGTTGGCCACTTTGATCTCTCTCTAATCATTTCACCTTTTTTGTCAGTCATATGCTGAAGTCGGGGCAGTACTTTCTTTAGCTCGGTCTGCCGAACACGGTATTTCTACATTTTTCTCCCATATAAAGCCTCGTAAGGCGCCATTCCAATCACTGATTAGGCGTTGTCTGCAATTCTTTAAGGAATGTGTCTATCCCATTACCCTCATAGTCGATCCACCACGACTCCTTAGCATATCTTCCGAATGCGGATCACTCTCTCTATTGTCATCCTTAGCCGGGTGGAGCGTTGTGCGGGAAATTCAAGCCCAGAATTTTGAGGCCTCTTGCAATTTCCCAATCTCGAAGTAAACCTCGGATCTCGTATGAAATAATGGATATAGGAATCCCATGTAATTGAACTATTTCCTTGATATCTGACTCTGCTTGTCAAGTGAATAGTCTGTTCTCATTGGTAGGAAGTGAGGCGGCTTGGTCTGATCGGTCCGCTCCTGATGGCCCAGGTCATGCTTTCTCCACTGTCAATGGTAACCCCGACTACAAAATCCATAGTAGTCGGTTATTTCCACTCACACAATATTCGATAGGCTACAAAAATCAGAGGAACTTGATGCTCTGCCTTTACTCTTTGGCAAACCAAACACTTGGTTACAAACTCTGATATATCTCTTTTCATTCCGGACCACCAAAATGACATTTTCAAATCTTGATACATCTTTGTGCTACCGGGATGGATAGCAAAAGATCCACTGTGTGCCTCTTCCAGAATAGCTTTCTTTAGCTCGTCATCATTAGGTACACAAACCTGATCCTTATAATACAAGAATCCCTTATCTTTCACTGAGAACTCGGTTTCTTTACCATCTCCAACCTGTTTCACTATGGCAGAAATCTTCTCATCTCTCTTTTGTGCTTCTAGCACTTGGTTTAACATCTCCGGTCTCACTACCAATTCTACCACTACGGTACCATCGTCTGATAATGACAAATGGGCATTCCAATGCTCGAAGCGTTTGCATCGACTTTACCTTCAGCGTCGGCCCTGCATTGGCCTTTCACGGGTGATAGTCAATCCTTGCGATCATAGTCTTTTATCAATTCCATGCATCGTTGTCTCGAGTTCGCTCTCTGCGCGAGGGCAAATATTTAAGACTCTTATGATGATTATACAGATGAAACATTTTTCCCGTCTGAGTGGCCATCTCCATATTTTCAAGCGCAAACACAATTGGCCAATTCGAATCATGTGGGGTAGTTCTTTTCATGTGGCTTCAAGTTGTCTCGAAGCATAGCTACCACCTTACCCTCTTGCATAGAACATCAGTCAGTTTAACGTGCATCGCTAAATATCACATATTCTTCTGTGAGTCGGGTTGAGTGAAGCAGGTGCCACCGGTCGAAGCGCTTTCAACATATCAATACTTACTTGGCACTTTTCACTCCGCTCAGACTTTACATTTTTCTGGAAGCGATCTTGTCATCAGGCATGATCATCGAAAACCCTTACTTGAACTATACGTAGTAACCTGCCAATCTAGGAAGCTATGCACTTAGTGACATTTCTGGTGGTTTCCCGTTCAATGATCACCTCTACCTTCCTTTGATTTTTCAGATTCCTTCTTACGTCCTGAGGTGTCGAAGAAAAAGACACTTCATTCAACCAAAACTCACACTTGTAGTTTCTAAAGTCTACAACACACCAGAAGGTGTGTGTCGTGATTTCGATCTTTGAATACATAAGAATATCGTCTATGAGCAGCTACGACCAAACAATCCATTCAATTAGGAAAACACATTCATTAGGTCATGAAAATTTCTTTGGAGCATTTATCAAACCAAAGCGGCATTACAGACTCACGCAATGTCCATATCGCATTCTAAACGCCGTTTATGCACATCTGTGACGCCCCCCAGGCGGGGGTTCGTTGACTACGTCGGCCGCGGAATACAAGTGGATGTCGGGTGCGAGCACCGCCGAGAGAAAATCGAGCGAGTCTCCTTTATGCGGGGCTCTGCCCAAATCCCTGAACTGCATAAACACATCCCCAGCAGTCGATATAACGATTTATGATTTAAAGCGGCCCACTTGGGCTCATAAACAATACTCGATATAATATGACAATGAATCGACTATATACCCATTAGTTACAAGAGTTAATATGTTTTACTCTTATACAATACATACATTAAACTTAAAAGTTCTAATTCATGTATACATCAAAGCCACAACCCGACTTTCTTCTAATCCTTGGTCTCCCAGGAATGTAGTCCTCTCGCCACAGCTCACATGCAGCAAATAATATCCCTCGACGAGTGAGCTAATGCTCGGTAGTGGAATCGCCTTCGTGGGCTTACTCACCACCCTAAAGTGCGGTCACGATGTTCAATGAAAACACACATTCAAGCAAATACACCCAGTCCTACCCAGATATGCACCCAGAATGGCTTCAGTCCGAGGTCCTCTCCAGAGCTCCATCACACTTTCGCCTAAGCCTCGTATGAAAATTATTATTTTGTTTTGTTTGTGAGACCCTCCGATGCGTATATATCAATTAAGTAGCTCGACGATTGATATATTATTTGTTGTGGATTACCTTCCGATGAATATCAATTGGGCGCTCGACGATTGATATTTTAATTTTTGTGGACTACCCTCAGGTAGATATCAATTGGGCCGCTCAGGCGATTGATATTTTTTAATTTGGACTACCTCCGGAGTAATTAATATTTTTAGACAACCCTGAGGCAGTTTTTCTCTGAACTCATCTCATTACCTCCTATAGTCCTAGGGTGTTCCGTGCATATGGAATACATGTATGCTAATTCAATCTGATCCCAATTAGCATGTAAATATATAAGCGTGCATATATTTACAAAGCGATCAATTCACACAATCATGTCGTATAAATTCTCATTTCATACATCAAAATTAGCTCACTTGGGCTAATGATCAACCGCGAGCAATTTAATTTAAATCACTCGACGAACCACGTATTTTCCGCAATATATTTTGAGAACCTTGTTTGGAATAAGTGAAACCTACAGTTCTTATTAGAAAATGCATAAATCATCGGTTACTTTAGTGAACGTTTTTCAAGCCATTTAGAGCTCATTTAAATCAATGCACATTTTATTTCACAAATTTTTACAATTAATCACCTAGCAGTAGTGCCCGGTGATGGGCGGCTCGATGGATTCCAAAATTTCCAGTAATTGGATCACATGTTTTGGGACGTCGAACATTTTCTTGGCCTCTTTCGACTCAAACATTTGTAAAGTACTTAAAAGCGGAGATAAGCATAAGAGTAGGAGAAACTACCTCTCGGGTTTGAGAGCTCACACAAAATCCGGTACAGCGAAGCCACTCTTAGCGTAGAGCGCTCCTTCTTGTCGAAGAGTATCGGCGGTCGGATCTCTACGGTTTAGAGAGAAGGAGGGCATCTTCTCTCTAAAAACGCCATTTTTTTGGCTACTGCAAGTCCCCCCCTCAAATTCACGTTTTGCTCTTTGGTTTAATGAGAAGAACCTTTGTAGCATATCTTTAAGTTCATTTAATCCATTTAATTAATTGTTCCCTTGCTCTCCGGTTTTGACGTCGGCACAATCCGTGAGTCCATTTTCATCATTCTCTACTCATACCACTTATGGCACATGAGTCGTCGTTATATCTTGACTTTCGTCATCGAAATCGTTTTACGGCTCAGGCAGCGTGCCTTGGCGTGCTGAGCTTCGACTATCTCGAAGATTCGGCTGTTACGTGCTACTTCCGTTTGAGCGATTCCAGCGGTGAAATCGTTTGTCATCCGAGATCCTAGAGAATAAGTCAGAATTTTAAACAGGAAATAACAATTTTGTAATCAAAATTATGATTTTGCCCTTATTTCATAAATTGGAATTTCTCGGGTCTTACATTATCTCCTCCTTAAAAGGAATTTCGTCCCGAAATTCTAGACGATCACAATCAAACACATGCATATGCAACGTGCAATCTACCATGCATGTAAACAATCATTTAATTCTTAAGCGGTAAACCACGTCATAGTCATCCCTAAGCGAAGGGATAGGTGGCGCGTCTCGCGGCTGCGTTGACTTTCACTCCACTCCGTGATCGCGTATCACTCTCGCTGCTTTCGCGGT
Organism: Tetrastigma voinierianum; assembly: GCA_016808115.1. Classification (NCBI taxonomy): domain Eukaryota; kingdom Viridiplantae; phylum Streptophyta; class Magnoliopsida; order Vitales; family Vitaceae; genus Tetrastigma; species Tetrastigma voinierianum. The sequence continues at coordinate 418,997 of JAEQBH010002625.1, forward strand.
CTTGCGTGTAAAACGATCGCATTATCAACAATGCACCGGTCCCTCCTCGAAGGTCCCATCGATTAATCGACCTCGATACGTCCCCGATCCACCACGTGGTTGGATCTGGAGTATACCGGGACATGGTATTAAAAATACCCTCGTGGACCACCCGACATAGGCGTGCTTAGCCGATGCCTTCGGTGCCTATCCTCTCGAGTGTCGAAAGGTCGATAAACCTCGTGATAGCTTAATACTTGAATCTGACCACTCCTCTGCCAGGCATCACCTTGAAGACATGATCCATTTTCAAGACTCTAAGGGTCGACGTCGCACATACGCATAACTCGCATGCCTGACTCACGAGCCGTGAAGGCGGTACATCGTATTAAAAGCTCACCTTCTCGGAGGTGTCTCTAATCAAATCGGGACCAGGTGATGGAGCTCTCTCCACCTCGGTCCGAGCAATATGATGATCTACGTACCTCCCATGTGCCTCGCCTTGGTACCCATTAGTATGCTCGCTCATGTGTGGTAATTCCATAAACCGATTGATCCTCTTACCCTTATGACCCGGGACGTGTGCTAAATGGCGTGTCCTCTAACACTATATATATAATCCGCTGCGTGTAACCCTACACAACCCTTACTTTGTGTGCGCCGCCTTCCCCGAGTCATGGTAGCAAATCCGATGAATGTCGATCTAGTCCATATGCATGGAATGACATCCATATCACAGGAGCCCTTCTTGAAACTCAACCCAACACCAATCACGATTTCAAAGGGTATCCAAATCTGAGTCACTCAGAGCTCGGCGGCAGCAGCGGTGTGTAAAATGAATGCCTATGTGAGCAAGTGCGCGTAGCCCCGAGTAATATAGTGTGCCCAAAGGAAATGCGGATATCACGAGGGGAAGGTGAATTGACTACGAGAGGTTACGCACCAGACGATATACGAATAAATGATTCTAGGTAAATTTAAATAAGGAAGCTATGACTAGCTATTGATTCTAGTGAATTAAAGGTGTTGGCGCCTAGGGCTAAATCTCCCCCTATCACGTTCAATGGATTACTTTTCTAAAGATATTGTTATTCAATATATTTGTAATATGTCAATGGCGAGGTGATCTTGCCTACGAGATATCCTCTCTCGAGGTATATCCGCCTATCTCGTGAATAGAATCGAGTATATCTCTATCTCGACTCGGTATTAGAAATGTAAATGTTCTAACTGAATGCCACCTTCGGGTTGAATATCTCTATTTCAGAATCGAATTAAAAATTGCTCTACCCGGATCACGAACCCTCTCGTCTCGAATCACCGGATCTCGGTGCGTTATGCTAACATTGGCTAGACATTAACATATAATTGAAATGCGGGTATAAGTAGATGCTGACAAATTAATAACTAGCTGAATAACATGAAAGATCAAGCTTTAATCCATTGTATGTAGCGGGGTTTGATGTAACCTGAAAGAGATCTAGAACATCATCGGAGAAGGATCACGTCGCACGTCGCGACGTGAGGTAGCGTGTAGTGGTGACGTGTCGGCGTGGTGACGTCGCGGCCAGCGACAGTCACTTCCTTGCACGCTCCTCATTGTTCCCGAAGCTGCTTCCAAAATAACTGCGGCTCGATGAACCTGTAACCACACCAGACACAAAATCAGGGATCTAGCCACAAAAACTATCAAATTATTATAAAATAAATGTGAAAATAAGCCAGAGGCAGCGCGAGAGTGTAAAGATGAGTGTTTTAGGCACTCCATCCACACCCCAAGAAACTTAGTTTCTTGCTTGTCCCTCGAAAGCGAGAGCCGGAATCTAAGACGGGACACACACACTCGACATAATGTAACTATCTTAAGAGCCATTGATCGCATGCTAAAAAATGAGGATCGAATTTGGGTGACTCACTTTTATTTTGCTCGATGTTGTTCGGTGAAGGCATACGAGATATTTGACTTTCGGTAGAATTCGATTGAGATGGGAGTGGCCCGACTAATGCATCAAATCCATGGTGTTAAATGTGCTCCCAAAAACCCTATGTGCTTATAATTGAATATTACTCAGGAATATGCCTAGAGTTAAGAATACCCCAGAGCTTAAAACTCAACGCTCGCCTGTAGGAAGAAGCTAACTAGGAAGGATAGGAATGCACCCATTTATTCATGTTCTCATGCCCAGAAATTTCTCGCACCTAAAACCTGATGAAGAAGACCTAGTGCCCGAGAAGTTTTAGCCCAGAATGTTCTGTGCTTGAGGATCTATTGGTGACTCCCACCCGGTTGGTTAAGGGCACCGGGCATTCAATTTTCTTTAAACTTCACCTGAACACTCAGCAAACTCAAAGGCCTAGGTTGCGTGAATGATCCATCTTACATCCCCATGTAGCGGGCGTGAAGTCAATGACTCGACCGATTAACCGGGCGTGGAAGCGATAGGCCCCTCGGTGTGCCGGGATTCGTTGGATGATCAAACATTCCTACTATCATATACCTATTTTGTCATATTTCTTTTTCTTTTTCTCTTTTTCTATTGTTTTTTGTATTTTCTCTTTTGGTTGGGGCTCGATGGCGATCCCTCTTTTGATTAGGTGTCCCATCGCTCAAATGGTTGTCCTAGGTTGATCGAACTTTAGTAGTTAGTTCGGCACCTATGCATACTCGAAAGTCACTAGTGTGTGAGTGTGATAGGGTTTTGGCTTGGTTTCTTGACTACCGGAATTGATTCACTAGCCCTTTTCGGCTATTGGCCTAATTCGCAGAGCATGTGAATGTATGCATTTAGGCAAGTTTATAATTGAGAACTTCAATCCAAAATTGATCCTCGATATCAAAATGGCACACATGTATCACGATCACTACATGCAAAAATGTCTAAAACACACGCAAACAACTAACACATGACTCATTAACATGAAAGTGTGATGTAAACAAACTAAACTAAACCTAAAAACACCTTTGATAGCGCATGCAATACTAAAAAACAAAACCACAAATAATATCGCGGAACAAACTAAAAATGCGCATACTACAAATCAAAGAACAACAATAACAGCAGAAAACATAGTACCACTAAACAAAACCAAAAACATAGTACCACATCAACCATCCCCCCAGGCAAAATATCCAGTGTCCTCCTTTGGTAAGATATAAACGATAAAGGGTAAAGGGAACTCTTTGAAGATCAACTGCGGTGGAGAGTAGGTGGAGGTAGATTGGAAAGCCGAGAATTTGGGTATTTGAGCTGCATAGGCTATTCTTTGCGTAGAATGATGGCTGATTAGCGGGACGTGCATGTAGTGTGGCGCCTCCGTATCTGGAGTAGCGAGGACTCGGTGCTCTTGGGTCGTCGAATGCGTCCAAGCGGCTGATGGTGAGAGCAGGGTCCTCGGGTCTGGTGAAGGAGGAGGAAGCGGCGCTGAGGCTGGCACGGGGTGGTGGTGGAGGTGGGTGAGGCGAGGTGGTGGTGGAGGCGGGGCCCGCTATGTCATCTGTGCCGTCCAGCGTGTGCCAGCCGTCCCTGGTCGGGGCTCGTGGCGGTCGTATTGGAGCCCCCTCGGGTTGCGGGACACGGTGTGTCAAAACCCGTCAATCTCAGCCTTGATCGGATGAAGCCGGGCCTCGAGAAATTTGTCGTCAGAAGGCACCCAGAAGCATTTGTCTGAGCCAAAAAATCGAGGTGCTCGGGTTCATCGCCAGCGTCTCGGAGTTATGGAGGACCATCCTTTATAACACCTTGACATCGAATGGTATATCTGGATGATGGCGAAGTTGAAGCCCGAGGAGCGGCTGAGCATCCACCTCACGTCGTCGTCGGGATAAGGTAGCGAAGTGATGAAGTGATGCGAACCTTGGGAATGTAAACCCGAATGCTTGAAGCTGCGGTGGCTATAGCGCGCTGACCAGTCCTCAACTCCTGGCACTTTGAGTCGTCTGGCGGATGACCTATGGTAGTCGGGATCTTTCGCGGGTGCGATCAAAGGGTCCCGGTGGGACATGCTCTAGGCCGTAGAAGTATTAGTCGACTCACTTAGCGAAGTCGGCCAGTACACTCGCACCGGACCCTTTTGAGGGACATGGGAAGGCGGGTTGGAGTAAAGTAGTGCCTTCACGCTCATCGGCTGGGGCGGGCGAGGGGGTTGGCATAAAGCACGCCACCCCTTAGCCAGATGGGTCTTTACAAATCATCGGGGTGGTGAGCCCTTCTCTTTAATGGAGCAGCGGTTTTTCAAATGGTGCCAAACCGGCTCGGCGGCTTTCGTATTCTGTACTTGAGAAGCATCGAATGTGGGAGTCGGGTCCTCGTGTTTAGACTCAGCAGCGGTATACCTCTTGCCGAGACATATTGACACAGAACACGTGGTAGTGGCCCCCAAGTGGGCACTGTTTAAGACAACAAACACTAATGTGCTAGAAAAACCTTAACTAAGACTAGGAGCTGAATTCTAACTCGAAGATTCAGAAGACCTACTCTGGACCTAATAGACCCTAAGCGAGCACCCTATTAGACCCAAAAACCACATGAGTATAAAGGGACCCTAGAAGGCATTGGCTAGAGCAGAAACGGTGTGGTGGGAATGCCACAATGACTCGGAACCAGGGGAAAAGGGTGGCTTGTAGGGACTCTGATGAATGGGAGAGCACCAATGTCGAGGACCTCCCGTCGGTGTGAGCAAAGGCTCCAGCGGGTCGGTGAGGGCTGGTGCTCGGGACGGCTAGGGTTTCGGTTGGGGTGTGTGAAGTGAAGGCGAAAATGAACCATTCCACGGGCTTAAAAGCGAGGTAGCGTCGACGTCGCGGGACCAGCGTCATGACGTGACGAAAAACTTCAGCGGCCCGGCGTGCGGCGTTGGTGACAGCGATCGCGGCGTGGCGGAGAGTGGATTTAACTCCGCGTCGCGGCGTTGGAATCCGCGTCGTGGCGTGACGAGAGACAAGTAAAGTGGCGTCGCGGCGGTAAATCTCACGTTCGCGGCGGTAATGATGACTATAGAAAATGGCGTCGCGGCGTGAAATCTCGCGTCGCCCGGCGTAATGGCGTATGTAAAAAATGACGCGTCGCGGCGATGCAATCCCACGTCGCTGACGTGGCGGAACTTAATGCAAATCCACGTCGTGACGTGAAAAGACACATCGCGACGTGGCGGAGGGTGTTAATTTGGCGTCATGACATTGAAAATACCGTCGCTGACGTGGCGGAGGAAAAACCAGTATATTTAGATTTCATGAACACTTAGACCCCTCTCGTACTTGTGGCTACATGAGCTTGTAATGCGTAGTGAGCGAATCCTCCTGACTGCATCAGCGCATCCACAGTAAATAAATGGCCAAAAATGCAATCACAAATAAAAGCTGAGAAACCTAAAATCATGAGAAAATAAACAATAGAACTTGGAGCGAACAAAGGGAAAGTTTAAGAACACTTGGGTTGCCTCGAAGCGCTATATTTAATGTCGTTAGCTCGGCGACCACGAATCTCACGTGTTGGGAACCCCAGACTCATGTGATGGGTGGCCTGCTTATTCTGCCGGTATCAAAGGAATGATTTTCTTGTCTGCGAGCTTCGCCTCCATAGTGCGACTTGAAGCATTGGGTGGCGTAGATGTGCCTTTCGAGATGTGAGCCACGCCCCACCATGTGAAAAGACCGCTATTCTTTGTAAGGCGGTTCGCGGGCGCAATTCCGGGGCTTTGTCGAGAATTGAATAGAAGGACTTGTTGTCGTGAGACTCCTTTCTAGTGATGTGTTTGCCGTGCCAAGCTTTAGTCTTTTCTTTATAGATGTGGGCGTTTTCATATGCTTCGTTTCTGAACTCATCCAGCTCACTGAGTTGGAGTAGTCGTTTTTCACGGTGATATCATCCATGTTTAGTTGTGGTGGTCGATGAGCCGATGCTCGATTCCACTAGAAGATGACTTTACCTTTGCGAGTGCGACGGAGACATGCCCCGAGGTTTAAATGCGGTGCGGTATGCGGAGTTCATCGTCTATCTTTTAGACGATCCTTCTGGGCGGTGGTATCTTCTCGAGAATGTACTTGATTTCGCGGTTGGATACCTCTGCTTGCCCGTTCGATTGTGGGTGATATGCAAGAGATGTACGATGGCGTACCCCATACTTTTGCAGCACCTTATCAATTACCTTATTGCAGAAATGGGTACCATTATATGATTAAAGCTCGAGAGTTCAACGTGAGAATATATTCTTCAGAAGTGAGCCACAACCTTGGCATCATTGGTGTGTGATTTCTTCCACCCACTTTGAGACGCAGTCTCGCCCGACAAAATGTACAAGTTGTTTATGCGATGCGGGAAATGGTCCGTGGTCGATCCCCGTGTCAACGACTCACTCGAGATGGGATGCATCGGTGGCTAAAGTCAGCCCTCTCAGAAGATGAATTCCCGTTCGTTGACATTTGTCACAAGTGGAAGCAATTGGTGAAGGCATCTTTAAATAAGGAAGGCGATAAAGCCCGGGTTGTAGAACCTTAGGCTGTACGTTTCTCGTACAGAAGTGTCCACCACCGCGGTGGGGGTCGTGACGATGGTTGAATACTATCATTTCATCTTGGTTGCCATCTCCTTATCTTTGATCAGCCACGATTAATACGTAAAGAATTGGCTCTTCGATAGTAGTGTTTAAGGTGTGCGAGAAAAACCTCTTCCTCTTGATAGTTAAACTCGGGATCGCTTTGTGTACCGAATAGTTCACATAATCTGAACCGGGGCTAGTATTCTTGTCTCCCGATAGCAAAAGTTTCTCGTGCGGAAATTAGGTCATTCCAGGAGCGTCATCTCTTGGCCCCTTCCGATTCAGCGAAGATGGTCGGTACTAGATTTTAGTGCCCTTCTTGTCCTTGATTTCTACGTCGAATTCTTGCAACAGCAGGACCCACCGAATCAATCGGGGTTTGGCATCTTTCTTGGTCATCAAGTGTAATAATGGGAATGATCGGTATGCACCCGACTTTGTTGCCAATCGATATGGCTTTAAATTTGTGACGAAAACAATGGCAAATAGTTCTTTCTCTGTAGTGGCATAATTCGGTGAGCATCGATTCGGGGTTCTGTAGCATAGTAGATCCAACGAAAAATTTTCTCCGTTTACGCCACCCAAAAATGCGCCCCCCGATCGAAGTCTTGGCGTCACATAAGTTCAAAGATACGACCAATCGACGCCCTGACAATAGGGCGGATCAACTTGTCGCCGACGCGAGCGCGTCTGACATTGGGGATCAAACTCAAATGGGATTTGCGAATTTAGAAAGGTTGAATAACGGTTTGCAATGTGAGAAATCCTTGATGAGCGCTGCTCTTAAAATCGGTAGTGTCTGAAAGCTGCTAGTCCCTTTTACCGAAGAGGGTGGAGGCAGCTTTTCAATTGGCACAATCTTGGCATATCTACCTCTATTCCCCTTATTTGAGATCAGTGTCAGGAATTTTATACCCTCTTTGTACCATAAATGGCGCTTTTCCCGATTAATTACTAAATTGGTCTCTTCACATCTTGCCAATGACTCAATTTTTAGACAATTGTCAAATGAATTTCCCATTCGCGAGAAGCTCGTCCATGAAGATTTCAATCGTCTTCTCCACCGTATCGGAGAATATGGCCATCGTGCATCGAAGGTACGGGTGCATTAACTTGGAGTCAGGCATCGTAGAGAGTCTGGGCTCATAAGGACAAGTGAATATTTGTCTTCTCCGATCTTCGGGAGCTGTGGCAGTGATTGTAGCGGGAGTATCCATCTGGCAATAGTATTCATAAGCTGTCGATCGAACATCCCGATCTAAGCAGCCCGATGGAAAGTAGATCTTTTAGTGGCCTTGTTCGACTTAGATAATGGTACATTCTCCACTGTGCTTCATTCTAGGCAATGATAAGATGTTGTTTAAGTCCACGATGGCTTGATTGTTCCTCCCTTCTTCCGGCTTTTCTGAGGCTGAATTTGATCATGCCTTTAATAAATGGGGTAAATCACCAGGTGTCCTAACCATTTAAAACCTCTTTCAGGAATCTCCTTCGCCGTTGTAGGGTTTAACCTCATTCGCTTCCCTTTGAAGGTTTATATTACTCCCCCAGTAAAATACGATGCATGCACATAGAAGGACGAATCCCTTTTAGATTAGCTAGAGACCATCGAGTGCATGTTTGTGATCTCAGAGGACCCTCAATCTTCTCTTCCTCACAGTGCGAGTGAAGATCTTTGAGATAATCACGGGTAGCGTGATTACCCCGAGTATGCATACTTCAAATAGTAGGAAAGAGTTTTGTTCCATCTTGGGTGGTTTGCTTTCAGTGATCGAATGGCGGTTTTAACTCCTTCGCCCAGAGGTTCAAAGTATTTCCGTCTATTATGTCCGAAAGAGTCCATCCATTTAACATATTCTTACGCCTCATCCACTCGGGTTCTAGTTCATTCTCTACTAGGCTAGTCTAAAAATTCGATGGGCCGATTTGGCTAGACTTATAGCCTCTACTATGTCGGCCACGTAAACGAAGTATCACTACCTTCAGTGTCTCCTTGTGAAAAATCGTTGAACTTTACTTCCTCTTCTTGTACTCTTAGTTTGATTCGCCTCTCTGTACATGATCATTGCCGCCGAGTTGCTAGAAAAGGTCTTCCCAAAGATTATGGGTATTTCTTTATCTTCCTCCGTATGCAAAACGATGAAATATCTTTGGAAAGATAAACTTATCGACCTTAAGCCCAGGACATCATATTATCTGCTCGGATGTTTCAAAGATAAATCATGGTGAAGAGTGAGCGTAGTTGAAGGCTTCTCCTAATCCCAGACTCTTAAAAATGAATGGGGCATAAGATTAATCTTGGCACCCAATCGCATAAGCGCTCTCTCAAAAAATAGCATTTCGATTATTGGGATAGTAAGCTGCTGGATCCTTGAGCTTACGCGTAGCTTCCTGCGAGAAGGATGGCCTTGCATTCCTCGGTTAAGTTCCTTTGTCTCGAAGTCGAGGCTAATCTTCTCTTCGAGACAAGATGTCTTTCATGAATTTTACATAACTAGGCATTTGCTCTAGGGCATCAGCAAATGGGATGTTTATGTGCAGCTTTTTGAAAACATCCATGAATTTAGTGAATTGCTTATCTAGTTTATGTTTCTTGAGACGTTGTGGGTAAGGAACTGGTATGCTGGCCTTTGCTTCAATAGAAGTCTCTGTATTATTCTCTTGAAATTTGTTTCCTTATTTGTACCATCACTGCAACTATCTTTGGATTACCTTCTCTGCCTCACCTCTTACGTAGTTGAGGTTTCTCTTTGGTTTCAAGTCTTTACCACTTCTCGGCATGCTTGCTTTGACATGTTCATTTGATCTCGTCTTGGGTTTTGCCAGGTTGCTTTCAGCGGGGATCCACAGTTGCCTGTATTGGTTGCCATTTGTCCCGTTTATTGCCTCTAAACTTCTCAATTTGTCTTTCAATTGTGTAGGGTTGCCTTTGTTGCATGTTTGCTTTAGTCTCATTCGTAAGCGAATGAAAGTTAACATCTGTCTGAGCTTGCTGCAAATCCACGGCTTCAACTACCAAAAGTGTGTTTCAACTAGTTCGGTTCGGTGCGTATTGTTACGATTGTTCGCCATCCATACCCTTGGTTGTTTGATTGTGCAGTTACGATTGTTCGCCACCCTTGTCTTGGATTACGATTACGTGACCCCATTACCCCCATACGGTCCTTCTTCTTTGTGATTGATTCCCGATTAAACCTCGACACGTCTTCCCAGGCTTGCTTTCTCTTTGTAGTTTCTTGTGACGTCCATGATTGTTGTCTTGTCTCCACAAAATTCACATAATTCCCATGGATTAGTTTGTATGGCGTTCGCGGTTCCTTGTTGTCTATTCAACTGCTTAGTTAGTTGTGCTACATGATTCACCAGGTTGTTAAGGACCTCATTATACGTGCCCTTCTGCGCTCTTGAGTGTAGCCTTCTCTGAGCCAGCGGTTGTGTTGGTTTGCGGCGTCTTCTAAGGTCTCATGAGGCGAAGTGCGTGGTTTTCTTCATCGGTGCTCCTCGGTAGACATCTATCATTGTTGAGTTGCGTTTCTCGGACCGTTGTAGAAGGTGTGGACTTGCATCCATCACGGTTGATCGATTGGTGAGGACACTTCATGATAATTCATGAAACTGTCCCGTACTGCCAGGTTCTCCCCCTCTAGTTGACCAAACGTATTGATCTCTTGCACAAGTTGTGCAATTTTCGAGAAAGGTGGAAAGAATTTGGTGAAACTTTTCAATACGAATCGTTCCATGTAGTAATGGAATCGGTGGTATTTGGTTAGCCAATTTGGCCTCCCATCCCAGGGTGAAAGTGGGAACAGTAATCTTGGAGCTTCTTGATAACTCCATTGTACTTGATGGTATCGCAAACTTCGAGGAAGTTAGTCAAATATCTTGGTTCTCATGGGGTAATTATGGAGCAGATGTCTGAAGCATACATGCATGTGACTTAATTCAAAGTGTTTGCTTGAATGGTTGTGCAGTCGATGTTGTTTGAACAATTGTTGGTGGTAAAAGCGAACTCATCTAATAGCATGTAAGGATCATCACATTTGTATAAATGGCAGGAGCTTGATTCCTTCGAGTGATTCCCATTTTCGGCTTCGTGGTTCGGTTGTTCCAGCGAAAATCTTGTTCTTCGGTGTTTTCCATATTATTGGAATTCTAGTGCATTCTATTCTACGTTCGGCGCGATCAATGCGGAAGTCTTTCTGGCTCGAGGATCACACAGTGTTGATTAATTCGATTTCTTTGTCGCATGTACTCTTTGAGAGCTTGTCTTTACATAATAACACACGAACTAGCAAAACCAAATTACAGCACTTGTAAAAAATAACAATGCGAAAATTCGAATCTTATCTGTGTGCTCACTTCTCTATATCAATTAAACCTTTCCGTAATGGCGCAAAAACTGACAGTAAACGCGGTGTGTAAATGAATGCCTATGTGCGCAAGTACGCGTAGCTGATAATATAGTGTACTTAAAGTACGGATATCGATCCACGGGGAAAGGTGAATTGACTACGAAGTGCAGCTTTTCGAACCAAATATCGAATAAATGATTATAGGGTAAAATTTAAATAAGGAAACTGCTTAGCTATTGATTCTAGTGAATTAAAGGTGTTGGCGCTGAGGCTAAATCTCCCCTATCCACGTTCAATGGATTACTTTTCTAAAGATATTGTTATTCAATATATTTGTAATATGTCGATAGGCGGGTGATCTTGCCTACAGTTATCTCTCTAGAGGTATGTCTTTATCTCGTGAATGAATCAGTATATCTCTATCTCGACTCGGTATTAGGGAAATGCTTAAAATGTTATTGAATGCCACCTTCGGGTTCGAATATCTCTATTTGAATCGGCTAAAGGCTACTACCGGATCCTGAATACCCTCATCTCTCGAGATCTCGGATCTCGGTGCGATTATACTAACATTGAATGGAACATTAACATATAATTGAAATGCGGGTATAGAGTAGATGTGACAAATTGTATATTGAATAACATGAAAGATCGAACTTTAATCCATTGTATGTGACGGGGTTTGATGTAACCTAAGAAGAGATCTAGAACATCATGAGGAGAAAGGATCAGCATGCAGTATTAAAAACATCATCATATTACGAGAATAATATCTAACTATGAGAAACGGTCCAAATCCAGGAGTACTCACTCAAGTCTGTCGATGCTGGAATTAAGTTTCCTTTCCTCGTCGTCTCGATACCATTTACGGGCCATTCGTACTTTAAATGATGAGGTCTGATTTTGGGTGGCGTCGCGGCGATGGTGGCGTCGCGGCGATGGTAACGATCATGACGTGGTGACGTCGCTGACGTGGTAACGGCTCATGACATGGCCAGTCCTTCCTTATGCGCTCCTCATTGTTCCAGCGCTTCTGGCTGCTCTTTCGCTCGATGAACTTTGTAACCACCGGACACAAAATCGGGGATCTAGCCACAAAAAAGCTATCAAGTGTATAAAATAAATGTAGAAAATAGCCAGGCAAGCTTGAGTGTAAGATGAGTGTTTTAGGCACTCATCAAATCCTACCACTCAACTCTAAGTCGTGATAGCTTACGGCCCAGGTGTGTTTTCATCTCAATTCATTTCTTTGTTCGACACACTTTGAACTCCCACATTCTACGAGAGATTTAGGGATATCTCACGGAGTCTCTTACACCACAACTCGATTTCTCACCTTAGAGTTTACTGGCCTTTTCTTTGCCGGCCACACTCTAGTATACCCTTCTTGGAATCAGTATGAGTCGCTTCATTGGACGTAGTCACAAAAACAAACTCGACCGCTCACGAGTGGTGAATGGCCATCTTAGTGCACCCACACACGACTCGGCGCGATGTTCACGAATTGCTGCAGCAACGATAATGCCATTCTGTGACACCCGATCCGGGTCCACCATGGCCCGAGAATCTCGAGAGATCTCTCGCTCCTTAATCCCGGAGCTGGCAAATTGACTCTCTTCCCACCACTAGGGAAGAACATCCATTACACATTTACTCTAAGGCCTTAACCTCTAGCCAGAATCAGTAGTGTTGGTTATGACAACATTTAAGGTCTGATGCAGACAACTTGGGTGGTGTCGACTCATCCATCATCAGCTCCCGGCGCATCAAGCGATATATCTGCCACCTAGGTGCTGCAGCCGGTGTCTGACTCACGATCTGTCCACGACTGACCCTTATCTGGCCCCTTTATTTATCTGTCTTGATAAAATTCTTGTATAACTTACCAGAAGTGGCGGATCGACCCGTACTAGGTGTGGAGGAATGAGCAGGTATACTCTCTGTTCTCTGACTAATTTGGTGCCATTTATCCAGTCACAGGATCCCCTTCTGCCTGCAGGGGCAATCCCGTCTCACATGCCAAATCCTGGCCCTGGTCTTGAAACTCGTGTGAAGCAGAAGTCTTTTGCCTCTTCCCCGAACTAGAAGAAGGCTGATCCTCCTTCTTGACACCTAATGCTACCGCATCCACACAGTGCTCAGGAATCCTCGATCTCTCTCATGGCCAGAGTAGTCAGCATGACCATGAATTCCCCAGTGTCCGTAGGCGAAGTCCTACAGTCTACATCAGATGGTCTTTGGCCATTCAGCTCTCTTGATACCCGGCCAATCCCCGAAGAAACTACGTATCTCGAGATTGACATTCGGTCTCTCCCGACTCATCCACGGTCTCAGCCTTCTCACGGGTCCTTGACACGCCTGATCGCGGAGTGCCTCGTGTCCCGAATCTCACCTCGATAAGCCCAAGAAACTGCATAGAACTTAGCGTACAGCTGATGGTCTCTCAACAACTGTAAAACAATCTTCAAGTGATACTCATGCTCCCACTCTAACTGGGAGTAGATCAAGATGTCATCCACGAAGACTACGACAACTGATCTAGATAAGGTTGGAACACCCTATTCATGAGATCCATGAATCTTAGGCGTTCGTCGATCAAAGGGCATCGCCGTAAGCTCAAAGTGCCCATAATGCGTCCTAAGCGTATCTTAGGGATATCGGTATCCATAACCCTCAGCTGATGGTAACCAGTGCGAAGGTCTATCTTGAGTGAACTTGCACTCCACTGGTGATCAACGAAGCGGTCGATCCTCGGTAATGGATGCAGATTCTTGATCGTAACCTGTTGTTCGGTATCGGTAATCAATGCCTGATCGAAGGGTCTTGTCCTTCTTCTTCGCAAATAGAAGCGGGCGCCCCATGGTGAGGTCTCGGTCTAATGAACCCTTATCCGATGGCTCACATGGCCCCAGACTGCGAGTTCTGCCCAGCCTGTTGGTGCCATCTGTGCGAGTCATAGAGATGGGTGAAGTATCAGAGTGTAACTCGATACCGAAGTCTACTACCCTCTGTGGAGGTAATCCTGGTAGCTCGTTCGGAAAAACATCCACATAATAACACACTACTTGAGGTAGATCCAAGTCTAGTCTCCCCTCGTCCTCTAGGGTAAGGCTGTTGTGACTTGCTAAGCGTCACGACACACGAGGACTCGTATTATGCATGCGGGGAAAAATGTAAATGCTTGTCCCCACACAAAATCACGTAAATGCGATCCTACGTGTGGCGGTAACCCTCCTACGCTTCTGATCGATGCGACCACCTTTGTGTGTCGGCCCGATCCATCCTTAGGATGACATTCGAACTAAACATGTCCATGATCCTCTCGGGTCCGCGCTGTGAGTAGAGTCCACTGAGATCTCCCGGCTAGCGACTCTCGACATGTCATCCAGTCTAGCCTGTCCCCTAGGGAGACTCACATACAAAGGCTCCTCCCAAGGTCTTAAGGGTCCTTGCCCATTTCTACCATACTTGGGCCTCATTCTCATTTGGAACCACTGACTAGTCTAATTCTGGTAGTGTCGGAGGAGGTAATCTCAGTAGCCTCTGTACCTTCTCGATAATGTATGAACCAATGGTCGGCACCGTGATTCTCCCCTGTGAGTCGGAGGATGATGTGCCTAAGCCTTTGGAGGTTATTCGGATCTTCTGTCTGCTCCTTTATGCCGGCTGTGCGATGCTTCGATTCTTTATGCTCTCTGACCTTAGCAAGGCCTGTGATCGAATGCGGGTGGGTGGTCGGATCTTGGTGGTGCTGGCCAGGTACCTTGTGGACGCCCTCTACGTCTTCGTCCTCGACTAGCCATCTATACGGTTCGTGGCAAGTTAAATCTGTCTGGTATCTCTAAAGGCATAAACACAACAGAGACACTAATCATAGTAAATCGGTGTATACATAGCCATAACCATTTGAATGTCTGAGCCAATCAATTGCATTTAAAATATTGTTTTTTCAACAAAAATTTTATTTCGAAAATTTCATTTTGAAAATTTTATTTCGAAAATTTTGTCTAATTTGATTTGATTTGATTTGATTTTTTTATTTAAATTTTTTTCGAAAAATTTGTGATGAGCAGTGTTCATGAGCGGGTTCACGAACAATGTCAAAAATTATTTCGAGGCGATGCGGGTCGGCAAGACCAACGGGTTGAGTGCACCAAGTGCCACGGCCACAGCGGCCGCGCGCCCGCACACTGCCGTGCGCCGCGTCACCCGGCGCTGCGCACACTGCGCGCCCGCGCTTCGCGCTCCTAGCGCCCAGCGCGCGCCGTACATGCACTGCGCCCAGCGCGCTCAGCGCCCTGCGTGCAGCGTGCGGCGCTAACGCCTATGCGCCGGCCGGTGCTTTCGAATAGGCGTGCCTATTCGAGGTTACGCACTCTTTTTAATTTTCCATTTTCCTTAGTTCATTCTTGAAGAATTTTGAAAAAATATTTTATACATATTTTTTTCTATAATTTTCTCTAAATAATTTATAAAAATTTATTTTCTCGATTTCTTCAACTTAGAAAATTATTTTCATCACCTAATAGGCCCGAATAAATTTATAAAATTTATTCTCTCATTTGTTCAGTTTGTATTGTAAAATTTTCCAAAACTTTCCACTACACACAGGTGCTATTTTTTTCCCTAAGCACACAACATTCACATAACATGACATAAGTATATATACCATTCATGAAACATTCACCATGACATTTCATCAAATCATACAAAACTGCGAAACACGTGCATGTAGTGTCTGAGTTTTTGTCATTGATTTCCTAGGTAATCTCATACCTCGCTCGACATCGAGCCACTGGTGGTGGAAGTCAATTCCTTATCTCAAAGGCTATGGCTGAGCCCAAATCCTCAAGCCACTGGGTGGCCAGGTATACAGCTGCGATGCCAAGGCGCGACGCCCCCAGGCCGGGGTTCGTTGACTACACAATCAACCGCGGAGTCTGAGTGGATGTCGGGTTACTCCGATACCACTTGGAAAATCGGGCGGAACTCTCGCGCTGTCTGGGGAACTCACCATCTAATTCTATAAACACATCCCAAACGATTCCAATATAACAGTTTATGATTTAAAGCGGCCACTTGGGGCTCATAAACAATACTCAATATATTCTGACTATGAATCAACTATATGCCGATAGTTACAAGAGTTAATATGTTTTTACTCTTATCTGATACATACATTAAACTTAAAAGTTACTGTATGTATACATCAAAGCCACAACGCTTTCTTCTAATCCGGTCTACAGGAATGTGGCGTCCCTAACACGCTCCTGTACTGTAAAATAATATCCCTCGGCGAGTGGTAATGCTGATAGTGGAATGTCTTAAGTAGGCTACTCACCACCTAAGTGCGATCTGATGTTCCAATGAAAACACACATTGAGAAAATGCATGATCCTGCGAATGTCTACATGACCAACTCGAGATCAGGAGTCCTCATGAGCTCCATCACACTCGCACTAAACCTCATTATGAAAATTATTATTTTGTTTGTTTGGCGAATGACCCTCAGGTACGTATATATCAATTTAGAGCTCGGCGATTGATATATTATTTGTTTAATGGACTACCCTCAGTGAATATCAATTAAGGCGCTCAAGCGATTGATCATTTTAATTTCTGGACTACCCTCCCAGATAATTAATATTTTTGAGCAGACCCTCAGAGCCAGTTTTCTCTAGACTCATCTCATACTCGGCTCTATGGTCTAGGGTGTTCCGATTGCATATGGAATACATGTATGCTAATTCAACGATCCCAATTCACATGTAAATATATAAGCATGCATATATTTACAAAACGATCAATTCACACAATCATGTCATGTAAATTCTCATTTCATACATAAAAATTAGCTCATGGGGTACAATGATCAAACACGAGCAATTTAATTTAAATCCTTTCGACCAAACACATATTTTCACAAAAATATATTTTGAGAACACTGTTTCGGGAATAGTGAAACCCTCGGTTACTATTCTCGAAAAAACGCAAATCATCGGTTCACCTAGTGAACCCGGGTTTCACGGCCATTTCCGGCCTCATTCCAATCAATGCACAATTTATTTCACAATTTTTCACAATTAATCACCCAACAGCCGTGCCCAGTGATGGATGGCTCAATGGATTCAAAAAAAAAATTTCAATAATTCGGTCCATGTTTTGGGACGGTAAGCATTACAACGACCTCTTCGGCTCAAACATTTGTAAAGTACTTCAAGAAAACGGGAATAAAAGCCTTGAGTAGGGAGAAACCCCTAAATCTCGGGTTTGAGGAAACTCCTAAATCCGGTACCCCTTTCAGGCCCTCTTCACGTAGAAACGGCTTTCTTTATTGTCGAAGGCTTGTAGATGGTCGGATCTCCTACGAGTTTTAGAGAGGAGGGACATGCTTCTCTCTAAAAAACTCATTACAGCTCTGCAAGTCCCCCCTCAAATTCACGTTTGCTCTTTGGTTTTTAATGAAGAACACTTTGTAGCTTTTTGTCCTTTAGTTTCATTTAATCCATTTAATTAATTAATTCCTTTCTTTCTCGGTTTGGCATTCGGCCTTATCTCGGCCATCCATTTCATCATTTCTCTACTACATTACCATATGGCACAGCATGAGTCGTGTTATATGTGACTTTCGTCGCGTCGAATCGTTTTCGGCACACGGCTGCGATGCCTTGAAAAAGCGTCTGGGTCAAACTATCTCGAATTGACGAAATTTTACGTCTTGTTAGATTTCGCGAGACGACAATTCAACCCGGTGAAATCCGTTTTGTCATCCGAGATCTAGAGAATAAATTACAGATTTTTAACGAAATAACAATTTTGTAATCAAAATTACGATTTTGCCCTTATTCCATAAATTGGAATTTCTCGAGTCTTACATCCATCTTTAATTCTCAGCAGGTAATTACCGGATCGTAAGTCAATCTTTGAAAAGATACTTGCACATTTCAGTTGGTCGAACAAATCATCAGTGCAGGTAGCGAGATACTTATTCTTTATGGTGAGCTTGTTCGGGTTATGCATAATCCAATACATAAGCCCGAAGTGTACCATCTTCTTCTTAACAACCACGGGAGCTCCCACGATGATACGCGGTCGAATAAACCCGTTTTTCTAGCGGTTCTTGCAGCCCGACTTCAATTCTTTAACTCCATTGGAGCCATTCGATTACTGATTGTAATGGATCTTTGGTGTGGCACACAGTCTGAGCGTCGATAGCAACCTCGATCTCCCTACATGGAGCCCGATCACAGAAACTCTTAGAAACACGTCCGGAAAGTCACTAACGGTAGGGATAACGGATACACTAGGCCTTGACTTTCTTATTATCAATCACATAAGCAGTGGAAACCTTCATATCCTTCGCGCACCATTTTTCGCGATGGCTGCGGATATCACATTAGAAGGTGGATTGACCTCTTGGGTAAGAAGTTACTTCATCCTCACATTCGATTAATTTCTCAAGGTCCTCTTTTCATTCTACAATCCACCATCACTTGGTGTCGGAATGATAATCCATCCCCCAATCACCTTCGAGCTCCTTAAAGGATAATTCGATCAAATCGGGAAACTCATACTCTCGTATTCGGATGGGGCAATCTATACACTATATTCACAACACTATGCGGCGGGTTTTCACGAATGTCATACTGGTTCCACTCCTCGGTAAATTTTTCACACTAGGTAATATCGATTGCAAATATATAAGTGGGTTGACCCACAAAGTCCAATCAATGCATCGATAGTATCAAAGATTTAAAAATTACAGCTATCACATCTGGGCGTTGGTATCTTCCATTGCTTTCATTGCATATGTCTCTAGCTGAAACCTGACCATCTTACTACCTAAGGTCTTGTGTCCCTTGTCTCGAGAACACTTTCGGTGATCTGACCTCTTGTTGCCTTTACGATCACTTGAAAGTTTGTACCCCCGTCCCAGGGTGCTTTGTAAATGAACGAGCTCTTGAACAATCTCTCGCTCTATGCTCTTTGGATCCACAAATCAAACAAGCACCTGTAAGTATCCAACATTCTCCTTTATGATTTTCCCATGATAGGAGTAATGAGAGCAGTCGTCCTCACAAGCACCTCGGTGCCTGTAGGCCCGGCGGTCCGGTAGTGAATATTCCTACCGTGCTGGTATGGTGGCCCCGGAACCTTGTGGTCCCGAATCTCTTCCTTTGTTGTTGTTGTGGCCCAGATTGATCGGGATTTTCTTTCCACATCTTTTATCTTTTCTCTCTTTTATCTTTCTTTACTCTTTCCACGTTGATGCACATGTCACAATTTGGAAAAATCATCATGGCAAAATCTGCTACATGGGCACGGATATGGTCGTAAAGTAGTCTTCGAACCTCGACACTTTTCTTCCTCACTCCCGCAGTATCTCGGGAATATACTTGTAGATGTGGTCTCTTTGATACGACATATGTCTTTGTCTCAGATTATGAAACTCTCTTCTCATGTTAGCCAAATAGATCTGACCAGCGTAATGCGTCTTGAATTCATCTGAAAACTTCCATGTAATACTATCACAGTGGAAGCGGTCACAGTCGCAGGACCCACGGCTGATAAACCTCATCACAATAGTAGAGCGGTCGCACATTCGAACTCTCGCCGGTGTACAATGCATTTGCACTAGCATTACGCTCGGTCCTTCGAGCCAATTCTCTACATAGAGGGCTCATCCTCTTTCCATCCCGAGAAAAGAAAATCTTGGCGATTAGGTACCTTGCCGTCCTCGGTTGATCATTGAGAGCTGCCGCGGTGGTTGTCTTTATTCTTTGCTTGCCCCAGACTAGCTAGCTGAAGAATATCAATAGCACCCCTTGCAGGTTCCAGTTCATTCATTGGTGGAACATGGGATGCTTGTCCACCTTCCACAAACGAGGACTATGCTTGACGATTCCTTGGTCTTCCCTCGACCACCCCAAAGGATATGTATCCATGTTTCACCTATTAAGACCCAGCCAAGATCACTTTATCGAAGTCCACGTCGGCTTTATATCTGGAAATGCAATGCCATGTTATAAACAATTTCAAATCATTCACAAAAAAAAAAAAAAAAAATTCAAAAGCATTTTTGTAGAACACTTTAAACTGAAAACATACCACTATAATGTGCGACCCCAGCGGGCTCGACGGAGCATGGTTGGCGGGTCGAGCAACACTGGGGCAGCTTATTTGAAGCCATTAACCAAATTCGTTTTATCAAAAATACATTTCATTCTCAAATCTTTCTTGAGCGATTTCAATTTAGAGCATAAACCCGCTAAAGATTTACATTTAACAAATGCATTACAATGAAGGTATTCTATGCCTTATCAAAATGATTTACAAAATAGATATTGAGTTCAAAATGTTTTGCAAAATAAAGTTAAAAAGAAACATGACATGAATGCACAAGCAGACATCTCCATAATTCCTTCATATATTTCGACACTCCTCGATCTTGGATCTGCTTTGATCTTCTCTCTCTCGATACCTATGCATTGGTAAAGCGATATCCTTCAAAGCATTTTCATCCAGCTCCTCTCACTCCAATTTAGAAAAGCGAGATCGAGATTAATTCTTGCATAGCTCAACTTTGACCGTTACGGGCACTTTGGGGTTCTGGTTACGCCACAACCTTGAGTAAATTATTTTTTACGAAGTCTAGTTTACCAAGAATTTTGAATCCCTCGAATTTGGATGAAACTCGACTTATGGCCCTAAATGCCAAACTCTCCAAAAACGCATCTTCGTTTTGAAGGCCCCGGACCAGAAATTTTATCCGGCGGGCATCCACTTCGCGTTTGGGTCCAATGGGGTCCCAAATGCAGGTATACCTATTTCATGGAGATTTAATTTCTCGAGGCGTCTAGTATCTACGAAATTTGAATCGGCTCAATTTGGATGAGAAATGACGAGTTATGGCCAGCAAAACATGTGTTTGGAAAATTTTTGTGACATCTCCTTTAAATCTTCATCATTTCTTACATCTGGCTTCATCCGTTGAGAATGCACAAAAAAATATCAGCCCATGGCGAAACTGAAATAACAAAAATCACATTTTTATAAAGCTAGGGTTTCTTCCTAACTCAAAGATCATTCAAATAAATTCTAGGGTTTGTTCACATACCTTGAATAACTTGGAAACCCTTGCCTTAGCCTTCTCCTTGAACACTTGCAAGAACTTGAGCAAACATGGAAGTTCTACCACAATCTTGATCTTCACACACAAAACCCTAGGTTTTCTCTCTCCCAAGCTCAAGCGTTTTTGGCTCCAAATGGGTGTTCTAGACCAAATATGGTCCTAATACCATATTCATATAAGGCCCTTAAACTCATTTTTGGACTTAAGTTCTCCTAAATGGCTAGCTTGCCCATATATTCTTGTATTTACTTCAATTCTTATTATTGACTCTTGGAATGCTGATGCTATCAAAAATGGCCTTAGGTCGATTTTACAAAATTCAAATTGCCTTTTTCACTTGGGTTAATTTAGGGTTTGGTCAATTTCTCATTTGCGCATATAATATTTAATTATATACTCACATATTCATTGCACTTGGAATTTAGCCATATAATCATATATCATTTAACATTTATCAATTATCATTTAATCATTTCTCAATTTACTCAGGAAAAAACCCGAAGTTGAAATAATTTATTCCCTAAACATAAAATAATATTATTATAAAAATATTAGGGTATTTTTGGGATGTTACATTTGTCGCTGTCCAACGTCTTGTGATAATGATGGCTTTTCGACTTTCGCGCTTATTTTGGCTGTGGCTTCTAGTTTCCTTAGAAATGCCCCCTAACCGTTTGCACTTTGTTCCCTTATTCTTGAAACACAAAATCTTGTTACCTACTCCATTTAAAAACGAGGAGGAACACTGCCAAACCACCATTAACCAAGCTAGAAACCCTCCTCTTCCAAGGTTTTGAAGCAGCGAAACATCCTTTGAGTTGTCATCCTCGAGGGTGTGTTTTGTTGCTAGAAAATGAAGAAGAGGAGAGAGAAAGAACTTGGAACCAAAAGTGAAAAGCTGCGTGGATTGAAAAGTTAGGTTACAAATTGTCATAAAGTGAAACTATATAGCCTTACAAAGATGTGAAAATACCAAACTAACCTAAATAATATGATTACACAATTCAGAGAGGCGAAGATGAATTACAAAGCAGGTCGTTTGGATCCCTATAAATGATGAATTTTAAGCTATGCATAGTGAATTTCGCTATCATAGCGAAATTTAACTATGATAACAAAATTTCTCTATCATGGCGAAAATTGCGGGCATAGTGAAATTTGAATTTTAAGCTGTACCTGAATGAGCCCTAAGTACTTATTCATGAATCCTATATCATGAAAAATGTGGCATAAGCGAAATTTTAAGCTAGGATTGCGAAATTTTAGCTACCATTTACTTAAATGCATGATCCACTGCTTGAAATTTTAAGCTATGTCTGCATAAGCGAAAAAATGCCAATTCTCCCATCGCGCCTTGAATCCTCCAACCTGTTTTCTTCACTTAGATATTTCTTATTCGAGCTTGATGGGAAATCAGAATTCATACGAACTCAGCATAAATCAGCATAATTGCCATGCCAAGCTTGATATGATGGAGGAGGTTCACGAAACTTGCTAAATTACCAAAAACAATCTCGAAACAAAATCAGTAGTACTAATGGACCTGCACATGTCAATCGGCTTAAATAATATGATTAGTACGCAAAAAGTAATCAAAACCAATTTTAAATAGGACTCAAAATAGCACTTTTTGGGTACTAATCATATACGCGTCGAGTTCACGTAGTATAATTATTTCGTCGAGAGTGTCGTTCCCACGAAGAAGAAACATCTTTGAATCACGCCTTAGTAACCTAGATAATATTTGGATCCAATCTTATAGTGAATTATAACTAATTTAACTAATTTAAGGAAAGCCTAATATTAAAATTTTGATTTAAAGTAATGATGATAAAACTAGGGTTTGGCCGTCACCTACCACACACATTAGTTTTAACTAGATAGCGTATTTATTTAATATTTCATATGATTTATGTTAGCGGGTTGATCGTTCTCTGAGAGATTCTCTCTCGAGGTATATCACTTTATCTGCTTAGGTGGGGTATGTGCATCTACTTGGCCCCTTGACCACGAGATGCATAAATGTGCAAACCAGGTACTATACTTGGAGCATGGGGATATCTACATTCACTGATTGACAGTGTTGCTTTACGTATCCTATGAGTCATCTTCTCTCGATTTCAGACTCCTAGCAATAACATGCTAAAATTGTCCAAATAATAACATGTGATTAAATTCGGGAATGCATGATCATACGAATTCATACCAATAAATAAACCAAAATTAATACATTAATCCATAATGGTGCAGTTAGGGTTGACAAAACCACAGAGAAAAGGATAGTTCATAATGATATTCATTCTGGTGAAAGATTTTTTAGCATCGAGCAGTCGGGAAAAGAAATACGGAAGGCATCTTGCGATCTCTCGAATCAGTCTCCACGATCTCAGCACATGCGTATGTCCTTCTCTTCAATATGCCTTGAATCGCGCCTTGCTTGCCTCAAAATGCTTCTCTCACCTCTATCCGGGACCACGAGGCCCATCATTGGCGAGAATTCCGGGTTTAATGCTCCAGATTTGAAGGAGAACCACCTCGCTACCCATTTGGGGCCCGAAGGGTCTTCTGTGCCCACGGCGTGCAGAGGCTATTGGATCCCCCTATTTGGTTCGTTTGCAATGTAGGACCTCCACGCTGCTGCGAAGGACTACGCCGCAGCATGGAGTGCTTCGTCGCTGCATACCCGAGGCTACTGATTCACTTCTCATTTTACTCTATGCTTCGAGTCTTTTCTTATATTATTTAGCTTCCTTTTTTATTCTTATATCGTCATGTCCTGTAAAACATTATTATATGGAGGATTATTGCAATATTAGTGAATATGAATGTAGATATACAATTGAGTTATAAAAACACATAGAATTCTATTAAAACACATGCATTATTCACTCCGTCGACACCCCGAACTTAGTTTCTTGTTTGTCACTAGCGAGAGCCTCCATAACTAGGAGCACCTGAGAATAAAAGCGTAACTAACATGACGATATGGGTCAGTGCATGCTACCAATAAAGGGGTCAGCATGAACCAATTCATTAGATCGAGGACTACCTAGGTTTGTTCAACTTTCAGAATATGCAGGTTAGTCTCGATTGACCCGAAGTAAATTCGACCCCGCTTTTTGAACTTTCGATAACCTCTTCAAAGTCATGATGCGGTTGGTGTGATCTCCAAGTATAGCTTCGACTTGATTACTGAACTTGAATTTAACTTGCCTATTTGGAATAGCTTAACACAGAAGGATGAGAATGCACCAATTTATTCACTTCAACTAATCCTAAGGGGATTAACTCTAAGATAAAATTAGAAGAGCACTAGTGCTAAGAAGTTTTAGGTGAGGGTTCCTGTAGCGGGGATCCATTGGTGACTCCCCACCAGTTGTTTAAGGGCACCGGACATTTAGTTCCCCTCGAACTTCACCGAACACTCTCAACCAAACCTCGAGGCCTGGCGCAAATCATCCATCCTTTGTCCCATGTAGCGACGTGAAGTCAATGGCTCGACCGAGTTGGCGGGCGTGCCGGCTTTGAAAGGCCCCCGGGATTTCGATTAGATGATCCACTTATTCCAAACCATAAGCTTATTTTTGGCATTTTTATTTTCTCCTTTTTTTTTTAAATTTTTTAAATTTTTTTATTTTGGGGATCAAAGGCGATCCTCTTTTTCTAAGGTGTTGATTCGTTTATGCCAAGTAGGTGTTCGGAATCAACAAAATTTATATCCCCAAGTTCACTACTTACGTAGCAAAGCTGCGCGATATAGTGACTCTAGGGTCGAACACGGGGATGGGTTTTCTTCGTAGAGTTACGATTGCATTGAAAATGGTGTTGTCTCGTTGGACTTAGGGTTTGTGACGGTGTGTGTGAATGGTTTAGCGAAATAAGCGAAGTAAAGTTAGAAGAATTCCTTGAAGTCTCGGTACTTTGGCGTAGGGTTCTAAGTTAACCAACATGTCCTCGGGTCTTTCCTCGTTGGAGATCATGACATATAGTCATTTCGAGTAGGATCTTCATTTAACTTTAAAACCTGACCTTCAAAGTTTCCTCTTGAAAGATAGCATTTAGTAGGCGTAAATATACCCTAACGATGAGAACATATCTCAGCACTGCACTGCGGTAACTAATAGGAGACAACTAGCTGGGCATCAGTGGATCTAGGTAAGTATCCATTGAACCCCGAAAACTTACAAATACACATTAAGAGCATGCTATGAGATCTAACCTAAAATATTAAACGAGGAGCATAAAGCGCCAAGTGCCACATGAAGACGGGACATGTGACTCAGCCAAATAACACCGGTGTGCCCTTAAGGATCAGAGGTTTTAGCGAGCATCCTTGATTTGTCATCATCGAGGGGTGTTTGGCTAGTGAAAAAATGCAATAAGAAGGAGAGGGAGAGAAAATCCTGAGCAGAGGGAAGGCTTAATTGCCAACCTAATTGATTGATGGAGTTAATGTCGATTTGATTACAAAATTTGACTTCTATAGATGCCGATTATAAAAATTACAAGTGTGCTAAAGAACCAAAATTACATGAGGAAAACTTGTATAAAACCCGCAAGGTGGGTGCGATCAGCGAGTGCGGCGGGAGCAATGTTGCGAAATTGCAGCTGCGAAATTTGCGGGTTGCGAATTCCATGACCACAAATTCCTCTGATCTCACTTTCTTGATGTTTTGCTCTTGGAATTTCCTCACGGATTCTAGCATGCACCTTTGGTGGCTGGGTTCATCGTGTTTATGGTCAGATTGAAGATAATGAGGCATTTGACCTGCAAAACTACTAAAAATAGCTACAAAATGTGATCAGTAGCAAAGTCGGGACCCCAATGTATCAATTGAGTTATTAAAGTCGATTAGTACACAAAAAGTGCCTAAAACCTGCTATAAACAAGTAGTGCCTTGTTGGGTACTAATCGGAGTGTCTATCACTTAGGTGTTTAAACTTCAAGGTTGTAGACTGTATGTTGAGTTTTGGAGTCCTAGAAACCCCTGACACTTAAAGATCACATGTGTGTGTGCGATAGCTTACTTCGGGAAATGGTTCCTTGAAATCTAAAAGGGGTGGTCAGACATGGTCATTCTCAACTTTTTACAATGCAGATCCAGGTAATTGAAATAATCTTGGGTTCCTATTTTCGAAACACAGTCATTCTGTTGATTACTATGACTTCCCTTTTTTCAATCATGCTTGAGACTAAGTGAGAACAATTAATACCAATGCGGAAACTACCATATCATAAACCAAGTACAAAGCAAACATACTAGTACATAATAGACAAAACGTTCTTTAATATATGAAGAAAAAGCAAAAATAAAACTAGCAAATATTATACCTAAAACAGCTAAACATACGAAAACGAAAATAAACTAAGCTAACGATGCGCCCCACCCCTGGCGTACACCCCAAATTAAAGCGATAAGTCACCGATGGCCAGAGGAAATAAGGGCGCGGTCGTCCGAGAATCCTTTGCGGTGGCGGTGGCGGTGGCGGAGTGTGAAGGAGGCGGCCAACTCTTGCATGATATGGTCTTGGTTGGGCGAATGATGGCCATCTTGGCGCGATGGCATCCATATTCGACTCGAGGCAACCGCGTGCTCCCAAGACTCGTGATATCAAATCGGCGCGTGGTGGTATCAGTCTGATGCGCTGAGGAATTTGAGTCGACTGGAGGGGACCTCGGGGTCCGCAGATCTCGGGGTGCCATATTGAGGCGATTGTTGCGACATCGTCATAAACTCCTCGCCAGTATCGCGAGGGCTCCCAGGCTTCGCCTTGGGTAGTGGTACATGGGTGGCGCATTACTACTCCTCGGAGTCAACGTGGGACTCACTCGGCTAGTTAGCTGCAGAGGTAATCAGCGAGGATGGATCCCGGGGCCACTAGTGCATCTCCCTTGGGTCGACTCGATGGCACCTCTCTCGATGACGGACCCAGATATCAAGCCCGGAATCAGCAGGTCATGGCGTAGGAGGATCGTCTTGTCCTTCATTGATTGTGCTAAGGTTCGGGGGTAGGCAGTTTTACGCACAAAAAATTGTACGGACCTTGGCCTGGCGTGAAGTGCAGCCAAGGTGGTAAAGTCACTGTGATGGGGCGTTTCCACATACAGCCCCTTAGTGACTCTGCGTTAAGCGTTTATAATGCATTGTCTCTGAAATAAGGCTCTATAATGCGTGCCCATCAAATCATCCGGCGGGCGGTAAATCCGGTTGATGTCTTGGGCACTAAGCTTCGACCCGCCGCACCAGAGAAAAAAGCGGTGGTGCGGGCTGAATGGAAGATTGGAGTGGAATTCGCCTGTGCAGGGGCTACTCGGGGCGGGTGGTGCACAGTGTTTGCCCGGTAGCGGTTCTGGATGATTAAGTTGAAGAATGCATTGTAGGTTGGAAAACCTCATTCCGGGACAAATGAGTGGTTGAATAGGGACTCATGGTAGATTTGCTCGGCCTCTTAGGAAATGAACCCGTGGGGATCCTCCAGAGGAGGTGGTGCCACCCGCGAGGTGAAGCTGGATCGATGTTTTATTTTTCAGGATCGACTTCCGTGGAGCCATTATGGTAGATCTAAGTTGAAGGACTTTGCGACGCAAAAGCGGGAGAGAGAGCGGAAAGGCAGCCAAAACTCCGGGTAGGGAAATGAAAGAAGGCATCATCATTCAGTTTCAAAAATCGGCTTTTAAGCCCAGTACAGCAGCGTGGGGCTCGTTGTGGCGGCTATGGCTACTCGAGGGTGTGAGCTCTCTGTTGCGGTGTACTAGAAGTGTGATAAAACTCTGTGATGGCGTGAGTGCCCATGTGCTATGTACGAGAAAGTTTGAAAAATGAAATTTTCTTTTTTTCTCTATGCAGTGGCGTAGAGATCTATGCCGCGGCGTAGCAGAAAGTTTGGAACAAGTTTTAAAAACACGAATTTGGCTCTCTTGGTTGTAATGAGCAATTAGACCCTTTAGTTATAGTGCCTTGCACCTTCGGCCTTTGAAAACTCACCCGACACATTAAAACAAACAAAAGTAGAGATTCCAAAAGTGAAAAATGTACGAGAAATTGAAAGAATAATAATGAAAGTTTAAAGAAGAAGGGGATCTCATGATACTTAGGTTGCCTCGAAGCTCACATGTTTAATGTCGTTGGCGCTCAACCCTTCTTCTGATGTCTTAGATCGGAAAATAGGCGGGCGTGGTGACATTCCACACCCTGCGTCTGTGCGGTGTGCTTAGAATGATGTCTATCTTCACAGCCTTAGATTCTCATCCAAAAATCACCGGGTTCAATCTTTTTGGGCGTGACTTTAGATTGTCCACTTTGGATGCATTATTTCAACCTCCATAAAAATACTTGAACCACTTGTGAGCGGACGACCATTTTTGACTTGACTTGCCGGGGAAGGTTTTAGCTGGTGAGCAGCAGACTTGTGACCGGCTCGAACTCTTTCCTTACAATATGTTTGTCATGCCCAGACTTCGTCTTTCCTTATAGATTTGGGCATTCTCATAAGCCTCCATTCGCGAATTCATCTAATTCTAAGTTATAGCATGCGGCTTCTCTCGGCTACTTCTTATCCATGTTTAGCGACTGGTTGCGGTATATACATGTTCCCGTTCAGCGACCGATGGCATGCTTTCACGCCAGCTAAGGCCGGAATGGCGACATACCCGATAGGGTTTAAATGTTGTCACATGCTTTCAAAAGTGCATCATCAATCTTCTTCGACCAGTCTTTCCTTGAACTATTGATTGTTTTCTCCAGAATGGACTTTATATTTTGATTTGACACCTCTGCTTGCCCATTTTCTTGTGGGTGGTATGCGAGTGATATGCGATGTCGTACACCATATTTTTGCAAGACCTTATCAACTTATTTATTTGCGAGAAATGATCTGCGTATCATGTCAATGCTCATGGAGTCTTAGAGCCAGTGTAAATATATGTTCTTGAAGAACTTAAGTACCCCACCGCTGGCATCATTAGTGCGTGTCGATATTGCTTCTATCCATTTGGAGACATAGTCCACTGCAAGAAGAATATACAGGTTGCTGAATGAAGAGGGGAATGGACCCATAAAGTCAAATCCCCCTGATCAAATAACTTCGACCTCTCTAGAATTGTGCGCATAGGTGTTTCATCCTGTTTGGAAATCTTTTGATTCTTTGGCGCGCCTCTGGAGTGAATCTATTTGGTGAGTATCTTGAACAAGCAGGCTAGTAGAAACCTGATTGAAGTACCTTTCTTATTTGTCTGCGGCCTCCAAAGTACTTTAGCATGATAAGGTGTGGCGAAGTCGGAATATACTACCCATTTCATCTTAGGTATACATCGTATCACTTGATCCATACGATGCTTATCTGAAATAGGTTCTTCCAGTGGTAATTAGCCCCGAATGTGCAAAAAACCTCTCTTCTTATGTTGTTATTCATCGGTAGGGATAACCTTGACCACTAGTAATTCACATAGTCGTAGTATGGAGCGGGCTTTGTAATGTGATTACTAAGTGCTCCTCACGGGAAATTATCATTAACACGTACCACCGTCTCTGGCCTTCCAAGCGTGACGGATGGTCGCGTTAGTTCTGTTC
This sequence comes from Tetrastigma voinierianum, assembly GCA_016808115.1. Taxonomy (NCBI): domain Eukaryota; kingdom Viridiplantae; phylum Streptophyta; class Magnoliopsida; order Vitales; family Vitaceae; genus Tetrastigma; species Tetrastigma voinierianum. The sequence continues at coordinate 448,564 of JAEQBH010002625.1, forward strand.
CATTCTTGTCTTTAATCTCTAGGTGAGATTCTTCTTGATAAGAGTACCCATTGTATTAGTCTTGGTTTCTAGTCCTTTAGTCATTAGGTACTTAATGGTAAGGGTGGTGGTGTGCCTTATTACCTTATTGCCGATGAGGAGGACTTTAAATTTGTCAAAGGTAAGCTTGATGGCTGATAGCTCTTTTTCAGTGGTGGCGTAGTTCGGTTGGGCATCATTCAAAGTCGCTAGCATAGTGAGATAACTGAGATATCCTCTCTTTTACGCAGCCTTTGCTCCGTCGCATAGTCAGCGTCACCGCGTTGTAGCTCAGATGGGAGGTCAATCCCAGTGCCTTTCTATTCATAAAGAATTTAGGTGTGCGCTAGATCCGAAGGTCGGGTTGTGTTTGTCGACCGCGAATACACGTATCATATTATGAGACACATGCATGAGTAAATGGCCATATTGGCCCATACATCATACTCACTAAAAATACATCGACTATATTACCATAGTTCGAAGTTAATACATCGCTCTTAATCTGACATGTTTCAATTGTAATAATTCATACATGTTTTAAAAAAAATGAAATCAAAGCCACATATCGGCTTTTTCTTCTCAAACGACCTCAATAGCGCCGTCTTCTGGAACATTCCACATTGCACGAAATAATATTCCCTCGTGGGGTGAGCAATGCCCAGTAGTGGAATTATCCTCATGGAAGTTACTCCTTTAAGTGCACATGTAATGATTCAACCTGGAAACACATTCGAAGCAAATATATGATCCTACTTGAATGTCTGCATGACGATATAGATGAGGATGTGACTCACCTTCCCGCCTCGAGCCCTCAGCGGCTCATCACGGCATTACTGGCGAATACGAGGAAAAGCATTCGTTTGAGAGCAAGGTTTTGTTCTTGAAACATCATCTGCGATTCGGTAAATATATTGGACTACCATTCGAGGCGAATTTATTGGATAATTCCCAAAACAATTCATGGGCTCCTCCGACGTGAATTTTTGGACAATATCCCAACCCAATTCTCCTGAAAATCTTTCATTGAAATTCCTTTCACAACCATTTTCCTTTTTAATTTCTTTTATATGCGTGCACTCCACCGGCTAACATTCACAAGGTGCCGGTGCGTATGGAATGCATTAAGCTATTTCAGGCAATTCATGTTAATATATAAATCATGCATATACTAACATAGATTTACTCCGCATCATGCATTCAATTCATAACAATAACATCAAATTAGCTACGCGTGAATTTAATATGATTTATTTCCAATGGCTTCTGCTACAATTATATTTCGTATAATTGTGACATCATGATAACGCGTGAATTTGTGACCATTAACAATTTCTTTTTTACCGCGTTCAATCATCCAATTTCAAGCAATATTTTCTTACAACACACATGGACCATTTGGTCTGATCAAACAAGCAAGGAAGCCCATTTTTAGAGTCCTAAGCGAAGTAGTGGGTTGTCGTGGCGGCCACTCTCACAACATCGGTTCACTTTGGCTGGAGCAGAAATCCAGCCATTAAGCCCAAAAAACACTCAAACCATAATATATTGCATAAATTATCACACAAGCCACCCAAACAGTCGAGTGGGCATATCCAAGCAGGTTCCAAATTTAGAGCATTTTAGTCGAATTTTGGGATTGATCATGACACTCACGACTCAGATCGCTTAAAACCATTTACAAGGTTCTTAAAGCAATACGCCGATGGAGGGCTATAGGGTTATGAAACTCCCGAAAGCGCGGTGTGCAGCGTGGCCACCGTAGCGTGGAAACGACTTTTCTTGCTTGGCGCGCGAGCGAAGCGGATTCTGTGAAATCTGAAAGTGGGACTTTCTACTCAGAATTTGATTCCCCCTTGCCAGTTCAGCTCCAAAATGCCGGGAAATTGTTTTTCTCTTTGTTTTATTCCTCTTGTGTCCCTACGTTACTTGCGTATCGAAGCCGTCATTAGCTTATTCGATTTCTGTCTTGCTCCTTTCATTTGATTTTATACGTTAGGAGATGCCACGTACCATGGGCCTGCAACGAGCTGAGTTGACTCATTACACTTTTTGACATGTAGCTGCGGCGGGCCACTCCAATATTGCGAGTGTCATGACTACTTTCGTTGCCTCAGCAATATAATTTTAAGTATATGAGGTCGACGAAATTAGGCGTGGTAGATAGATTTCACTAGACGATTCAACGATGAAGTCGTTTCATCATCCTAGATCCCAGAAAAATTAGGATTTTGGTAAAAATTACCATTTTGCCCTTTTTCGCTAAAATTAGATTTTCTCGGGTTTTCACACCCGATGCCGATCTATCGCCGGAATAAAATGCTTGCACATTCCTGTAAAATCAATGGTGTCCTTAGGCCCAGCAAAGCCCCGGACAAAGGCTGCGGTCAGAAAAGTCTTGCACCATAAACCTTTATAGAACCACAGCGTGTCCTAGAAAGCTTCTTATGGCCTTCTTGATGATGGTGGAGGTAGTTTCTCTGTGCCTCAATCTTTGCATACCTCTATTCCTGCCACCAAAGTGATGCCCAAGTACTATGCCTTCTTGTCTGTAAAATTGGCACTTCATGATTCAGCAGATTGGTTTCCTCATCTAATCGTACCCAGGCCTCGGGTTTTCCGGACAAATTTGTCAGGAATTCATATCTTGAAATCATCCATGAACACCCCTAATTGTCTTTTAAACCATATATGAGAATATGGCCATCATACGATCTTGGAATGCTTGGTGCATTGCACGGCCGAGGGCATTCGCACGAATGCTAATGTAAAATTCAGTGAATGTTGTCTTCTCTTGATCCTCACGGAAATTTATAAGCGTCCCGATTGTAGCAAGATACCCGTCAACGGTAGTATTCATGCCACACTTGACTGTCTAACATCGATCCTGTGGTAGTGGAAAATGGTCTTTTAAATAGCCTTATTCGATTCATTAGTTGATGAAAATTCTCGACTGTGGTATTCTAGAAGCGACAATGGTATTTTACGTCTTTATCCGCATTGTTCTGATTAGTGCTCAAAAAGTGCTACTTTGAACCTGTTTATTTCGGGTTTGAGCACTTTTTGTGTCTTATCGGCATAAGTAACGATTACACATTCAAGGGTCCAGTTATTCTTGATGCATTTTGTGGCTAATTTTGTAGTTTTTGCAATCTATTAATGCCAAGATTGTCGAGTCGGTCCAAGCATGAAGAATCAATCGAACCCGACCACAAATAAATCGAGGAAGGAAATGAGGAGCGAAGTGGACGGAAGAAGAGCGGGAGCAATTTACCCCTTGTCGCGAGAACCTCCTACAAACTTTGACTTTTGCTACTTTTTCACCTTTTCCCATTTTCCCTCCATGTATAAGTGTGTATTGAAATTATTTTTGTCCTTTTTGCTTACTTGAGCCTTATATAGAAGTTAGAAACAAATCTTGTAATTTTTACTTGTGATTTTGCTTTTGTTGGAGAGAGATCTGAGAGGCGGGAGCTTTCCCACGCGGCTTTTTCTTTTCTTTCATTTTCTCTCCCTTTCTTCCATTTTCTCGGCTTCCAAACACCCCTTGAGGATGACAACTCAAGGGATGGTTGGCTAGACTCTCTCCATCCTTGAAGAGGAATTTATTAAATAGGGTTTTGAGGTAAAATGTCAGTTCTCTGTTTTTAATGCAAGCATTTTTTTTGTCATTTATGTTTCCATCTCTGTTTAAATCTCTTAAATGTACCTTGATTAACCTGTATTTGGCAGCTTTTAGGGTTAATGGATACTTATTGCTAGATCCATTGAGATTCATTGGTGCCTTCTATTAGTTCTATAAGAGGTAGATTTGAGATATGATTTCAGCCAGGGGCATTTATGCTCGATAAATCTTATATTTGAGGAAAATTATTAGGGTTAAGTTTTTATAGTCAAGCGAGGTCCAGGTTCGGGAAGCTGGTATAGGTCATCCTCTAGCGAGAGGAAAAGGACGAAACTCTCTCATTTACCTTAGAACCTCGACCCGGTAGCGATGCTTGAGGTTCTTTTTCATAATTTTTTTTAGCTTAGTTTATTTTCAGTTCACAAACATTTCAACCTTTGTTTTACAAAACCTTAAAATCAGTGAAATTCACCATTTGAGTCGATTGCAAATCATTTACGAAGAAAACCCATCCTGTGTTCGACCACAGAACCACTAGGCTGCGATAGCGTTGCTACGCGTTAGGAAATTAAGTTTATAAATTTTGTTGATTCGGGAACAACTGTGTACGAATCAAAATGGCAGATTCTTCGGGGATAGAATTATAGTGCGAAATGAGAAAGTATTGAACTTGTGATCCTCATTACAAGTGTTGGTGTTCGATCTTTTGCCTTTACTTTTATTTCCCCTAACGGTTCCGCTGCTTGGGTTGATTAATTTTTATATTGTCAATATACAATTTCTATTTTTATTTCTAGCTAATAGTAACATTGCTAGGTAGCCTGTGTTTGTTTTGTGCTGTGTCTTGTGTTGTTTTCATAGGACCGTATGCAATCCTGGGATAGGAACACTACAGGCCCAGTTAGAAGAATTAGTGTCCTGGGACGGGGTTGTGAGTGAGCTAAACAGCGAGCAGGTGGAGCCTTCACTCGAACGTGAAAGCTAACGGGGTTGAGGATCTGATGCTGCAGGTGTGAGGGATCACATTCACCCACGAGGGTGAGTGCACCCTCATGCATTATCCCCCCTTCGAGGATGTGGCTGTGAGGCCTTATCTGGTGCCTTGCTCCCAACTTTTCATGGTATGGAAGCTTGAATCCATACACACACATCAGGGTTTTGAGGGAAGTTTGCCTGACTTTCAAGGGTGCAACAGATATGGAGTTCTTTGAGTTGGCTTTCCGCTTTGCCCTCGAAGATAAAGCGAAATTTGGCTTAATTCACTAAGACGAGGACCATCGGGGCGGATTTGCGAGTAGAATTTTTGAAAGTTCTTTAGTGCCCCTGGGACCAACCAAATTTTGAAGAGGAAAATCTACACCTTACTACGACTCATGGCGTTGAAAATTTTATCGGTGTTGGGAAAGGTATATGGGGAGACCATCGGTGCAGCCTCACCATGGCTTTGATTACTGGATGTTGGTGAATCCACTTTATGATGGGGATGTCCCTAGCTATGAAGCAATTATTTAAAAACCATGTGTGGGGGACTTCACGAGCAGAAATCCCGGATAGGCCATGGATTTCCTCGACTATGTGGTTGAAACCTCCGAGGATGGGATGGTAGAACCCGAGGGAGGTAGAGAGAATCGCTTTGACAAACCAAAGGGGAGGCATATATTCACTGGCGGAGGATGTGGAACTAAAGGCTAAGTTGTCTACATTGAAGGATGGAAGAACTTGAGAATGAAATCAACGAGTGCGAGGCGGTGAGGCGAAATGCGTGCCTCTCCCAACCATGCTTCACTTGCCAATCCAGCGGTCACGGGAGAGCATTGTCGATTTCTCCCCGGTAAGGGATTGATGGTTGAACAATCTGAATGTTGTGGGCCCCGAATAGGCCTGTTTGGGATGCCAGTATAAACCTTCCTCTGATCCCAACTGGAAGAACTAAACCTCTCTCTCACCGACCTAAACCTCAGTATATGTTCCCACAGGTGCACCAGTGACATGATGTCGTCCGCCTCTCAGCCATTAGCGACCTGACCTCATCACATTGAGCAAGCTATCATGAATTTGAGCAAGGTGGTGGGGAATTTTGTAGAGGAGCAGAAAGCTATTAATGCTCAATTGAATCAAAGAATAGAAAATGTAGAAAGCTCCGTGAACAAAAGAATTGATGGGCTCCACAATAGCCTCAATCAGAAAATTGATACCCTGCAGTCATCCATCCTGAGAGTCGACCCGATGGCAATTGAAGGAAGCGAAATTCCCTTCGAAAAGCTTTGCCAATCCACAAAAGTGCATGAATTAAAGCTATCTGAGTGAGCCTGCGAATGGATGAAGTTAAGGCCATTATCACAGCGAGTCTTGAAATTGAAGCGTAGTTCAAACCTGTTTGGAGAGACCCAGAGAAGAAGAGGAAGTAGAGCCAGAACACATATTCATTAAAGAGATTCGATGAAGAAAAGCTTGGCCTCCTCATTTCCCCCGAGCATTGAAGCAAGAAGGCACATCCTGGGTTCCGGTCCAGGCCCAGGATTGGTGAATCGACGGTTTCGAGTGCGAAACAATATCTTGGGACTCTTCTTGTTTTTAAACACAATACTTGTACTGTGGTATCTGAGCAATTCTGTAATAACAAAATCATTTATACCTGAAAAGACTACCCTTTGGAGTGGTGTCCGTCAAAATCTATACACATATCTAAGTCCATTTATTTATACAAACACTTATACATATTTATGTTAATACAAACATCGGAGATCGCGGGGCTTGATGCTAGTGAGCACCTATGCGAGATGGCCGTCTTCTTTGGTGTGGAATGTCGCATCTTCTTTATCTCCTCTTCGGTACCTACACGGATTGAACACGTGCTAAGCTTTCGCTTAGTGGGAACATATAGACGATAACGACCCGATAACAATGTCGTAGTCGCTGTCTTACCTTTACTTTATTATCGCGATTAACGAAACTATTGTTATGTGACTTCTAACTCATATCATATTATACATGTAGATTTTATCCTTTTGATTCCATATCATTTCACGGTCGTATCACAACATGTGTCATCTTTTCTGAGTTCAATTCATGTCTTCTACATGTATGGCATGTGGAATCATATTCAAACAACTTATACATCTCTGATATGGCAAATTGGAATACATGAATCCTTATCAATTTCAATACGAGGGTCAAGTGGAGCCTTTATCACGATACATAGTAGACTCTTATCACTATCACAGCCGAAGCCATTAATCAACTCCCTTTAGCAATTCATTTCATGATGCGGGATGCGTTTAAAACATTTTGTTTCGGTTATATTAAATTTTCATTTTCAAAGTGTCGCGACCGAATCCAGAGCTTGGCCGTTCGCCCGGATCAAAACTGGGCAGGTTTACTCGACATTTCAATCAAAACATTTGGTTTCGTTTTATTAAATTTTTATTTTCAAGAAGTGTCGTGACGAATCACGACTTGACCCAGGTTGGCGGATCCGAGTTGGGCAGTTTACTCAGGCATTTTCAATTATCTTCCCTGAAAACATGTTGTTTGTATTTATTCATTTAGACTTTTAATTACCTTGAAAGCACTTCTTTTCGGGCAATCCCATAACCACTTTCAAATTCAAAAGACCCATAACACTCACATTTAACAAAATATATTTACCAAAATAATGCCTTTATACAATATCTGTGTAATGTAAAAGATACTTATACAAATACACTTTTCAATACCATTGTTTCGCTTTGGTTTGTAATTTCACATATGGCTATAAATTCGACATTCCACGGCAGTTCGGTTGTTGAATCCACGTACGTTTGTCATTAAGTAACTTAATGTGATTTCCGCGTTTATGATATGATCCACTTTGACTATAAATTGACATTCATAGCCAGTTCGATTGTTGAATCGTCTGTTGTCGTCGATGCGATGTGATCATTCAGCGCCGTCTCACGCCTGGTATAAATTCGGCATTCCGCAGCCAGTTGATTTGTGAATCACATGCGTTTGTCGTCGATGCAATGTGATTCGCATTCTGATATGATTCGCTTTGATATATAATTGACATTCGCAGCGGTCGATTGTTGAATCCACATTTGTTTATCATTCATTAGCAATCATGATTTCGCATTTAACAATTACGGTTACCTTCATGGCCAATTCGGTTCTGGTGAATCCGTCATGTTGGTCATTGATAATACATTTGAATCTGTTTACTTTTATCACATTAATTTCACTTATGGTTCAAATACCGCGCCACGGCCATATGTATGACAAACATTCGAATATGATGATTCAAATCATTATATATATATATATATATATATATATATATATATATATATATACTATACTTATTTCATATACTCATTGATGTATACTTATTCATATATTCATTCCGTACACTCATTCACATATGTACTCATTTACGATATACTCGTTCATATACTAATTCACATACACTCATTCATGTATACTCATTCATATATTCCTATCATTTGTTATCATCTCTTGGTTATATGTGATAGTAATCATATATAACTTAACCACATTATGTGTTCATGACATATTGCCTTTCATGTTCACAATCATGTTTCAATTCGTTTTCATTTTCATTTACATAATCATTTTCATGTTTCATGAACACATCTTTACATTTTTCATTTTCTACATTTTCCTTGTTTCATGCCTATTACATATGGCATGTATTCTTGTGAGTATGATGTATGTGGAATCACACCTCATTCATATATTCTTATTCCTCTATGAATCTGCTTAGGAAGTGGAATCAATCCAATCGGATCTGTCTTTAATGCTGAAATCGACTAAGAAGTTCTGACATTTCATGCCAACTAGTCGGTTTAGGATTACACTAGAACAGTTCATTACTAATTTTTCCGGGATCTTAACTTCATGTTTGACTCTAGGTCGTGTATTATTTTAAAGATAAGGTGCTGAGGTTCTATTCCAACTGGAATCACCCAATTGAACTTAAAAACTCAAGTTACGTCAAAAACAACAGGACTACTCTATGTTCAAAATTTGGACAGAGTGGCTTGCACATGGCCCCACTTTGGTGCTTTTAGTCCACTTAGGATCAGAATTTAGCATTTGCCTATTCTTTAAGTTTAGTTCTCCTTGAAGTCTATTTGCTTATCCACTTGAATCCTCAAAATGGATAAGAAATGAGTAAAGTTATGGCCAAAATACGAAAAATAGTCGGCCCCGGGAAGCAGAGCGAGTGTCTGCAAGTACACCCCCAAGTATCTTAGGTACACTTTGGCCACAGTAAGGAATGTCTTAGGTACACTCTTTGTTCATGTCACGATACACCTTCAAATTTTGCCCGGAATGTGTTTCTTCATTTTTTCCATATCTTGCTACCCAAATTAACTACATGCCATAAACATGAGAAACCACTTGGAAGATTCATCTTATGATCTCTTCTCTACTCGATTCTTCTTTCAATTTCATATCTTTCTTCACAAAATTCTTATAAATTCCTCCAAAAATCATTCTAATATGGGTTAGGACCCATACACAGGCAAAACTTGATGTTTGGTTAGGGTTTATTCCAAGCCCTAACTGAAACTCTAATTAACTATGAATCCCGACCTAAAGAGAGGATTCCTCGCCATCTTGTGCCGTATGGGATTCTACCTGCCCTTTCTGTATCTTTGGAGTTGAGATGAAACCCTAGCAAAACCCATGTTTGGGGACAAACTACTAACCAACCAAGCATGAAAATTCATACATAATCTCTTAGAATTCTGATCAAGGTTAGTTTCATACCAAAAATCCAAAGTTCCATACCTTTTGGCTCCACTCCATCTTCTTACTCTTCCTCTTTACTTCTCTCTCTTTTCCTCTCTTCACGGTTTGCTCCTTCCCCACCCCACATGAGACCAATTTTGGTCTTTAAATCCCATGTTTGTTAAGGCCATGTTTGGCCATCAAAAACCCATTTTTTGCTTTAAGTTTTATAATTAATGCGGTCTTAGATTCTTCCTTTTTGAAATTCAACTTATGCCCGTTCTCATTTGACCCCTAATCTTGCTCAAATTCCACAATTACATATAATCTTATGCTTTTATGCCTTTTATGTCCTCAAGTGGTGAATTACCACTTTACTCTTGTCTCTAATCTTCATTTCGGGTCTAAAATTTTATTTCCAAAAATTCATATTTAGCTTATAATATACCCTAAACAAGTCAGAAAGCTAACTGAGGTATATTTCGAGAATGTTTACAAGGCCCCGAAAGAAAGCATCACTGGAAGTGCTAAGGCGGGTAAGGTGAACATCACTGTGACATGATCCAAGGTTCAACCTATGCCTAAATTTCTAAAGACTTGTGCACCGGTTAAAGAGGAGGGTTGAATGTTGATAAAGGGCCCCTTCCCCAACATAGCAGTAGGCTGTCATTGATCACGAGACCGAATTGAAATGCAGATCTAGGGTCCCACCATTTCAATCAACATTGGAGGGACTTGCATAGATAAGGCACTGCTAGATTTGGGAGCCAATGTCGACTGTGCCATACTCGATTATCTCAAGCTTGATTAGGTTGGGGCGAAGCCTACCGACATCACTCACATCCTTAGGCGTCGATCGGTAAAAATTCCTAAGGGGACATAGTTAGGATGTTTTTTGGTGAAAGATGGACAAATTTTAATGCTCCGGTGGACTTAGTAGTTCTTGATACGGAACTGGTGGCGGGGCACTAACAAGTGCCATCATATACAGGGCATTTTGGCCACATCTAATGCCATAATCAGTGCTGGGAATGGAGTCATGTAGCTTACCTTTGGCAATATGACTTTGGGATATGTGTGTTTTCCACCTAGGCAGCACAAATCAACGAGGAGCGGGAGCGGGGGTGATGAAGATGGTGAAGCGGTGGATATGAAGAATTCGCACATGGTCACTCCTCAGCTGCCCAGTTCCCCAGGCACCACCCCGGAAAATGAGTGCCCAAAACATGGGAAAAAAAAAAAACTCAACTCTGGCATAGCTGCCTCACAACGATTGTGGAGGACTTCTCCTCCTTGATCCACCATAGACGAAGGGCTACTGGGTAAACAAACTCTCCTCGGCCATGCCGGCTTCCTCGGTTTCCCCACTTTTTGTTTTTGAATTTTCTGTTTTATTTTTATTTTATTTCGATTTATTTAGTTTTCTCTTTAGATTTTCTCTAATTTTAAGTTAATCTTTGTTTCTAGTTTATTTTTTTTTTTTTTTTGTGTTTTTAATTTTTCCTATGTTATTTTTGCAGTTTTTGTCAAATTTTTGAAGGAAGGATGCGAGGATACAAGAGGCCAGAAAAAATGAATCGATTCGAGAAGGGTGCGAAATTTTCGCACCAGATCTGAATTTCAGCATGACGAGCTGACAGCCCATCTTGTTTCGCCCATAACTTTCTCATCCGAACTCCGTTTTGGGTAATTTTTGTATCGTTGGAAAGATTAGAGAGTGTAGAATCCAAATATATCCAGACAAAACACTTTTGAAATTATTATAAAGGTGTAATTTTCAAAATTCTCCAACTGATCACTTTTTTCCTCTCTTTTCTTCTCCTAACTTGTTCATTTGAAGCCCAAACGGAGTGAATAGGGTGTCGATGGAAAGCTTGTGAAGTCTCATATCTAACAACGGGTACATCTCATCAAGGAGGTATCACTTCCTTCTCTAACTTTCCAATCCGAGCCCCATTGTGGACAATGTGACATTTGGTTGGGGGGAGAGTTAGCGAAGGAAGTGGCATTATTATATTTTGTTAATATTTTTAGGCAAGCCCATTTTGTATGTTCAATGGCTTGTTGGTTTTCACTTTGTGAAGCTCTTATACTACTTACAACACTTTTCAATTCAAATTGCACCCGTTTTTTGTGGTTTCCACACCCCAACTTTCTGAGTTGGAAAATTGAAACTTTATTACAATCCTATTGATGTTAGATTGATGCCATGCCTAGTTGGTGGATGATTAGTTGAATTCTTGTTGCTTTCGGCCTTTTCTTCCACCTACAGCTAACCACTTACTATGCACATTAGGTTTTGACATGGGTGAAGAGCGCCTAACCTCTAAACTTTGCAAAAACCTACCTTAGTTCCATTGAATACATTTAAATAGGTTAAGGACCCCAACGAAAAGGTAATGTGTCTTCCAAAATAAAAAGAAGTGAGAAAGAAAAAGAAAAAGGTACAGAAGAAAAATTACAACGCTTTGCCCTGAAACCTGAGCACGGTCAGGGGGTATGGTGTGAAAACCTTTAAAGTCGGTGCCGCCAAACTGACTGGTTGGGGCCACTTGGGTTAGTGCTCGCTACAGCTGGTGGATGGGTGAGGTTGACGGTTGTAGGTGCTGGAAGTCTCAATCGTTCAAAGTCAGAATTAGAGCATAGAAGGATTAGTGGTTGGAAAGATCGTATGACTTGGTGCCTGGCCTTAATTGGTTGGGAGTCATCGGTAGATCCGCATTACGCGGGGACTTTGGTGAGAGTCGATTCCTCGGCATTGCCTACAACACAAAAAAGAGGATTGTGGAATAAGAGTGGGTCGATGTGTTGAGTCGGTTAGCGTCTTCCAGGTTGTGCGATAAGCGGTTGAGAGAAGTGCATTGGCCGAGTTTATTGTTGAGGCGATCAAGGCAAACACTTAGATTTTGGTGGAAGTTCTGGTTGGAGTCTTGAGGGGAAGGAGGCTCTTTTGATACTCAATTCTGTATGGCATTCATTCTCTCAAGATAGTTATTGGGCAAGGGTTTGATGATTCTTACTTAGGGTTAGACATTACTCATTCACAACCTTTTTGAAATATAATTTTGTGAACATAATTTTTATTTTATTTTGTGTGCTCTTTCCTTCTTTCTTTCATTGCTAAGGGACTAGTAATGTGTAGGTTAGAGTGTGATTAGCGCTCGAAAGTGTTATTTTTGAACCTGTTTATTTCGGGTTTGAGCCGCTTTTTATGTTTGTCAGCATAATTAACTGATTTGCACATTAAGTTCAGTTATTCTTCTTGATTGCATTTGTGGCTAATTTTGTAGTTTTGCAAGCTATTAATGCCAAGATTGTTGAGTCGGTTCAAGCATGAAGAATCAAGGCTCAGACCGGCTGCGAATATGAAATCGAAGAAATGAGAATAGAAGAAGAGCGGGAAGCATTTGCACCACGTGTGAAATTTTCTCCTTGAACTTTGACTTTGCTACTTTTCACCCTTTTTCCAATTGTTCCCTCCATGTATAAGTGTATTGAGGTGTTTTCCTTTTGCTTACTCGAGCCTTATATATAAGTTGGAAAGCAAAATCTTGTAATTTTTACGATTGATTTTGCTTTTCTTTGGAGAAGAGATAAAGAGGCGGGAGCTTTCCAGCTCTTTTTCTTTTCTTTCATTTTCTCTCCCTTTCTTCCATTTTCTCGGCTTCCAAACACCCCTTGAGGATGACAACTCAAGGGATGGTTGGCTAGACTCCCTCCATCCTTGAAGAGGAGGGCTATTGGGCTAGGGTTTTGAGGTAAAATGTCGGTTCTCTGTTTTTAATGCAAGCATTTTTTTTGTCATTTATGTTTCCATCTCTGTTTAAATCTCTTAAATGTACCTTGATTAGCTTTTGTATTTAGCTGACTTTTTGATTTGATGGATACTTATTACTAGGAATATTGGGATTCATTGAATTGCCTTCTATTAGTTACTATAGGGTAGATTTGGGGATATGATTTCTTGTCAGGGAGCATTTATGCTTTCGATAAATGCTATTTTCAAAGGAAAATTATTAAGGTTCGAGTTTTATAGTAAGCAGATCTGGTTCGGGAAATATTATAGGTCGTCCTCCCCGATGAGAGGAAAAGGACCGAGAAACTCGTTTACCTTGAGACCTCGACCACAGGTAGATGCTTAGGAGTTCTTTTTCATAATTTTTAGCTCGATTTTATTTCGGTTCACAAACATTTCCAACCTTGTTTCTGAAAACCTTAAAATCCAAATTGGAAATTCACCATTTTTAGCAGTCGATTGCAAATCATTTGCATGAAGAAAACCCGTCCTTGTGTTCGACCCTAGAACCCTTTAATTTGCGATGGCGTTCTTCTGGCGGTAGGAGAAATTAAGTTTATAAATTTTGTTGATTCGGAACAACTTTATTGTGTACGAATCAGTTCTCCTTTTAGGCATAATCTATCTTTTGGACTCACCCATGCCTTTATCGATACAGGGATAAAATAACCCCGGAGCATCCAACCACTTTAATTGCTTCCTTGCGGACTACTTCTTTCATGGTTGGATTCAATCTCCTTACTAATGCTTCATTTTGAAGGCTTATGACCATCCTCTAGCAAAATTCGATGCATACACATAGAGGCGAATCCCCTTTAAATATACGAGACCAGCCAAGCGCATCCTTGTGATCTATGAGTACTCTCAATAGCTTATCTTCTTCTTTGCTTTCGGGGGGATCTTTGGAAATAATCACTAGTAAGGTGGAGCGTCCCAAAGAGACAAGCATACCTCAAATGGCTAGGTAGTGACTTTTGCTCAATCTTGGGTGGTTTCTCGAAGGATGGCACTGGCGTTTGAGTATTTTCGCCTAGGGGTTCATAGTATTTCCTTCTATTAGGTTGGAAGGAGTCCGTCCATTTCACATACTCTTTGGCCTGTATCAGTTCTTGCTCACTATGTGCCGGGCTGGTCTCTAAAAGGGTCGATGAGACCACTTTACAGCTGAAACTGCAGCTCTACGGTCTCTATCATGAAGCATGTGTCACTCTCTGTCGGGTGTCTCACAGCCTCAAACACATTGAACTTGACCTCATCATCCTGCACTCTCAATTTCAACTCCCTCCCCTTTGCACATCAATCATTCACTCTACCGGTTCATAGTAGTCTACCCAATATTATGGGTATTTCTTTATCTTCTTCCATGTCCAGAACGATGAAATCTGTTGGGAAGATGAACTTTTCTACCTTCACCAGAATGTCTTCTATCACCTCCCCTGGGATGCTTTAGCGAGGCACAGTGCGCTAGCTGAGTGTAGCCCCGGGTGTAGCGTAGTTAGGCGAGCTTCACCTAATCAGTCCAGTTTGAATAGATAATGAAATGAGGTTAATACTAGCTCAGGGTCACCTGAGGGCTCTCCCGAAGATGGAGTTCCAGATGGTACAAGGAATGTAAATTGCTGGGTCTTTGACTTTTAATGGCGAGTTTCCTTTTAAGGATGGCATTTACATTCCTCGAGTGAGATTCAACGTCTCGAAGTAGGCGGTCTTCTTTTCTTTATTGATATATCCTTCATGAATTTAACATAGCGGGCGTATGTTCCTAATGCATCACCCAAATGGAATGTTGATGTGAAGTTTCTTGAACACTTCCATAAACTTTATGAATTGCTAGTCCAGTTTATTCTTTTTCAGATGTTGAGGATACGGAATTGGTGCAGTGGGTTCATTCGTGTTTGGTCGATCTTTAGCCTCAGTTTCTTCTTCCCCATACTTTTTCTCTTGAAATTTGTTCCGCTACATCTTGTCATTCACAGTTAATTTGATTACTTCCTCATTTTCTACCTCTCATATCACTGGTAGCTGCCTCGGCATTGCTAATTCTCTACCACTTCTCAATGTAACGGCTTTTGCATGTTCATTACCTTCTCGTCTTGGGTTCACCTCGAAGTTACTAGGTAATGATCCATGATGCCTCTCAGTCAACAATGTGGCCATTTGGCCTATTTGCGCTTCCAGGTTTCTAAGTTGGGCTCCTTGATTCTGTAGTTGGGTGGATTGGTTTTGAAGTTGCTGAGCTTGGTTTTGGAATATGGCCTTCGTCTCATTCATAAATGTGTTGTGGGAAGTCATCATATGAGCTAAGGCTTCTTCCAAATCTACTTTCTTCTCAGGCGGTGGCTTGCTCACTTGAAGTGGTGGCATACTATTTTGGTTGTTCCTCCAGCCATAGTTCTGATTGCTCTGATTATTAAGTTTACCTCTCGACCACAGCCTTGATTCGATGCTAGTTCTAGTACACATTACGTGAGTGTGCCTCATACTATCCCTGTTGTTGTTGATTTTTCTAATTCACGTACTGTGCTTGTTCTATTGTCGTCTGCCCCGACTGACAGTCCATAGTACTATGTTGTCCTCCGCAAGACTCGTAGATCTCTCACATGTTATTCTAAATAACATTCTTAGTACCTGCTATACGTAGTTGTTTAGTTAAGCTGTGTGACATGGTTTACGAGTTATTTGAGAGCTTACGTATGCGCTCATTATGGACTTCCTAGGTCTTTGCTTTATCTCGAGGAGCCAGCGATTAGTGTGTTGGCTATATCTTCAATATCTCATGGAAACTGATGCAGCAGTCTTCTTAAACCCGGGGCACCTCCTACTAAGGCATCGATGATTGTCTAATTTGAATTACTTTAAACCATTGTAGAGCGTGTGCACTTGCATCCGCTAGTTAACTTTATGATGTAAGGCATATCCTCGACTTGCTTCCGTGAAATCGAGGCCTATTCAGTTCTCCCTGAATTGTCTGAATGTGTTGTCTGTGCCTGAGTTGTGCGTCTTTGTAATTAAGGAAAATTTTGGTGGGGAATTTACGCACGAGTCATTCATGAGGTAATGGAATCGATGGTTGGCCTAGTCGACTAATGCCAGCTCGGTCGCTAGTGGCGATGGAAATAGGCCCTTGTCTGAGATCTTGATACATTTACTCCATTATGCCGGCTATGTCTTGAGACTTCAATAAAACTTGTTAGATATGCATTCGGATTCTCACTAGGCAACTTCATGAAGCTGTATATTGTGGGCGTTGCGAGTTCTTTCATTTCGGCTGAAGTTGTTTGCTTGAATGGGTGAGTAAATGCGTATATTATTGAACAGGCTGTAGGTGGCAAGGCGAACTCCTAAAGTAGCATATGAGGATCGTTAGGCTGTACAAATGATCTGGTGGCCTGATTTCTATGATATGGTCCATTCTGATCCACTTGTGGTTCATTCCTATCTTGGAACTGCTTTTCATCTTCTTGATTAGCGATTTTGGAATTGGGTTGCGTGTCAACCTCTGCGTGTCGATGTAATGTCGTTCTAGTTCAAGATTGAATGAAGTAATTCCGCGATCTTGTCTTTGCAAGCACACTAATTACTTTCCTAAAATCAGTATGAAGTCGAGTTGAAAGTCATAGCAGAGATGAGAAATAAGAAAAATAACTAAAACAAAGAATAATAAAATGATTAATAAGTAAGAAGAACGAAATAAAATAAAATTGATCCAAACTATAATTTATAGCATTGTTGTCAATATCAACACTAAACTTCTCCTATGACGGTGCAAAAAACTTGTGAGTGACAGCGAGTGTGTAAAAGTTAAGTAAAAATGCAGGCTCGTATGCTCAAGTATACGTGTCGAGTTCACGTAGTATAGTGGCTCGTCAAGTGTCGTTCCCACGAAGAGAAGCATGTTGAATACTGGGTTAGTGATCTAGATAATATTTGGATCTAGTCTTATAGTGAATTATAACTAATTTAACTAATTTAAGGAAAGCCTAATATTAAAATTTTGATTTAAAAAGTAATGATAGAAAACTAGAAGAGTTTCTTTTAAATCACCTACCATTTGATGGTTTTAACACAGATAGCATATTTATTTAAAATATTTCCGCCATGATTTGCATGTTAAGCGGGTTGGTCGTGACCCCCTCCTGAAAGATTCTCTCTCTCGATATATCTGCCTATCTCACCGGTGGGGTGTATTGCATCTCTACTTCGACCCTTGTTTCCAAGTCGTAAATGTGCAGTACTAGTGCTACACTTGGAGCGTGGGATATCTCATTATTGATTATTCTGGTGTTGCTTTACCCATGTCCCTATGACTCATCTTCTCTCGATTTCAGACTCCTAGAAATAGCATGCTAAAATTGGCCAAATAATAACATGTGATTAAATTAAGGGGTAAAGCAATCATATGAATTCCTACAAATATTAAATAAACCGCAATTAATACATTAATCCATAATGGTGCGATTAGGGTTGACAAAACCTTAGAGAGAAAAGTTAGGTGTAGCAGTATTCAGAGTACTAATGAAGATTTTAACATCAGCGAATCGAAGAAATACGAGAAGAAGTTGTCTTCGCGATCTCTGGGAATCATCTCACCCGGTATCCACTTTGTCGCATGTCTCTTGATGCGCATACGAGATCACCTGGCTTGCCTCGAAAATGCTTCTCTTTTATATCTTAGAACGCAAAGCCCATCATTGGCTGGGAATTCCGGAGAGTTTTAATTCTCCGATTTTGAAGAGAACATAGCTCCATGGCGTGAAGAAGTCTTCTGGCTGCCAGCGTGCAGAGCTCTTTGGATTCCTCTCATTTGGTTCGTTCACGGCATAGGACCTCCCAGCCTGGCTAGCTATGAGGACTACAAGTAGCTTGGAGTGCTTCGCCATTGCTTGCGTGCAGAAATTTCTTGATTCACTTCTCATTTACTCTCTGCCTTCGAATTATTTTCTTCTATTATTTGCCTTCCTTTTTTATTCTTATATCATTGTGTCTGCGTAAAGCATTATTCATATAGAGGATTAGCCTTATTATTAGTGAATATGAATGAATCATGCAGATGGAGTTATAAAAAACTCATAAACATTCTCTTGAAGCATGCATAGATACTCGTTGATTGTGTCTAAAATCCATCATGATATGTTCCCACTTCCTCATTTACTTCGGAGAATTTGGAGTAACCACTGTTGTAGCGATGCCCGGCCTTTACCTATTGACACGTGAGACATCATTGAACAAAGTTTGCCACATGTTTCTTCGTCCCACTCGAAGTATCACGTGAAGATCTTTAGTATATCTTCATTGCCACTCGATGCATTGTAAGCGAGGCTGATGGAACTCCTGAATCTACTATCTGAATCCTATCAAGTAGGGAACCATAACTAGTCCCCTATAATGAAATTTATCATCGGTGTGAATAGCTGTGCCATCATTTGTGCAGTTAATACCCAGATCCTTGATGGATGATATCGCTGCATCCTATCCTTGGGACTCAATCACTCTGCTCAGTAGGGAAGACGTAGCCACTAAACTCCCTAAAACTCCCTAAGCTTGATCACTGTACTGTAGTCTAAATTGTCCCACAACTTCGAGCATTTTCCATTCCCAAGAAGCTACACTAGCCAGTATTCCCCGTGACTTTCGACTGAGTACGTTAGCCACCACATTTGCCTTATCAGGATGGTAATGTAAAGTGAAGTCATAATCCTCTCCGGATACTGCCATCAATCTGGCGCCTTATGTTGAGGTCCATTTTGTGTAGATATATTTAAGACTTTTATGGTTTGAGAATGCCGACATTCCTTGTCTGAGTGAGTAGCCTGAATCTTGAGGCAAAGGAAGCGCAAACGCAATTCCATGTCATGTGTGAGTGGTTCCACTCGTGGTTGTTTAGTTGCCTAGGACCATAGCTTCTACCCTCTGATTTGCATCAAACACATCCATTTTTTCCTTAGAAGCGTCACATTTATGCATCGAGTCCGGCTTTAGGAATTTGTAGGACCGAAATGAAGTAAGCCTCCTCTTTAATTCCTAGAATGCCTTCTCACATTGGTCATTCCACTCAAACTTGACCTCTTTCCGAGTCAATCTCGTCATAGGTGCAACTAGTCGGGATAAATCCTCAATAAATCTCCGGTAGTACCCTACGAAATCCCAGCTCATTATCTTGAAGGCCCGACTTGACCTCTCTCAGCATAAATGCCTTTGCAGCCTCAGGGTCCACTAATACACTCGGCGACACTACATGTCCCAAATATTTCACCTCAGTAAGTCAAAACTCACACTTACTGAACTTGGCGTATAACTGATGTTCTTTGAGGGCTTGGAGAACAGCCCTGAAATGATCCTCATGCTCCGCCTCTGTCTTGGAGTAGATTAAGATGTCGTCAATGAAGACTACCACAAACTAATCTAAATAGGGTGGGAACACCTTATGCATGAAATCCATGAATGTTGTGGTGCGTTCGTCGATCAGAAATACTTTGTAAATTAGAAATTCGTCTGGTAAATCCTGAACATTGTCTTAGGGATATGGGGTCTCCATAACTCCTCAAGCTGATGATAAATCGATATAGAGATCCTATCTTGGGTAAGACTGCTCCCTCTTAGCTAGTCTAATAAATCCCATCAATCCATGGTAAAAGGATCGCAGATTAGTAGTCGTAACCTGTTCGATTATCATTAGTCTACGCGCCAGCTCGAAGGGTCTTATCTTTCTTCTTTGAAAATAGAAGGCAAAAGCGTATCGAAAGTGAAGTGCTGGGTCACAATGAAACCATATCAGCAATTCATATGTCTGGACGCGGTTCCATACCAACTCAGCGGCGCCATCTATCACGAAGTCATGAAATGAAGCGACATCACCGAGTCGTAATTCGATGAGTAAAGAGAGTCCTGCATCCCTCTGCGAGAATCCAGGTAGCTCATTTAGAAAAGACATCCACAGAATTCCCCGAAACTACCGGGGTAGACTCGAGGCCACTGTCTCACCTTGTCCATCGGGAGTATTAAGGCTTCGCCAAAATGACCATCATTGTCGTACCACACACAAGGTGCATTACCGCGAGGTCTAACACCGTCTTATCTCCACTAAAACACAACGAGCACGATCACATTATTGTATCACATTAACTCTTCGTCGCGATGTGGCGACTCGTTGTCTTGTCATTGATCCATCCTAAGGATGACATAGACTCAACATCTCCGGCCTTAGTTCCCACAGTGAAGTAAGGATCTCGGAGATCTCTAACTCCACGATCTGAAACATATCAGTCCGGATTATCCATGCTCATTTATTTTAGAACCCACAAGGTTATGTTATACAGCTTAGAGTGTTCTTCGTTTTCTATATACAACATATCATGCATATAATCCACACAATGTATAACACACATTATGTAACTGATCATCACCTGATGATTCACAGAATGCACAATGAATAATTTGATACCAAGCTACGGCTGGTATCGACATGATCCCTAGGCATTTCTCAACCTAGCTACATACTATGATACATGTATGCAAGCCCTGGCCTCACAGGCCACTAGGTACTCGTATACCTAAGCTTTGATACCAAGTTAGAGGCGCCCGGCAGGGTCCGTTGACAACTTGTCAGCGCCTGGAAATACAATGGGTATTGCATATCTTGATACCGCTCGCATCCATTTGCTCGGGATTGTTCATGCATATATATTTAGAAAAATATACAAATTTATCATGTAAAATGCGGTTTGCAGAAAAGGTTTCTCGAAGCCACGGTTCGGCTTTCTTCACATGCGGTCGGATGAGGGGTCAGCCCGCTGTACACAACACACTTTTGTCGGTATTGCATATCTTGATACCACCATATCGCGTCCCATTCACCGGGATCCATTCATGCATATATATTTTAGAAAAATATACAAATTTATCACATGTAAAATCTAGTTTTTTTTAGAAAAAGGTTTCTCAAAGCCACAGTTCAGCTTTCTTCACACATGCGGTCCCGGATGAGGATCAGCCGCTTGTACATAACACACTTTTTGAAAGGGTCCCACGACAGGGTGAGCAATGCAATCAGGATAACTCTTCTGAGGTTCTCCCTTTAAGTGCACGTGTAATGCCATGGTCACCTGATAATACACACATAAACATTCTAATGAAGAATATACGATTACAAATGGAATCCACATGCCGTGATAAGAATGTATTTCATACATGCCCATGTCAAGTCTCACTTTGGCTCCTCCGCATGCTTATGCCAAGTGAAAATTATGATCTGGATGACATCCAATGATCATTTCAAAACAAATTTCATTTGTTTTAAATCAAAAGTTTTTAGATGATACATCACAATGATCATTTTATATTCAAAATCATCGCCTTTTTGTGGTGCGTGATTTTTGTGGTGTCTCAAATGACTCCTTAAACCCGGACACTTCACGACATTTCACCTTTGGGGACTATGTCTGACCTTAATTGGCGGGTTTTTCACCCAGGAGAGGGTCTATCCTTCTTGTTGATATAAACGTATTTTTCGGTTTCATGATGTGTGAATCCCCATTGGAGTTGTCATTCAGGGCCTGATCAACGCACAAGCCTGGTGTCGGTTACCAACCATGCCTCCACACCTGAAATCGATGTTTCCTCGTGCATATGCAATGCAAAAATGCACTTGCATGTTGTGGCGCTGGCTTGGGAGTGCGTTGTGATCAGTCGACTCACGTGCATGTTGCCCAGTGGTGCCTCGATGCCATAAAATGAGTGTCTCTCTGCAAGACTTCGAACATAAGTAAAGAAATGAGCTCGTCGGTTTCATTGCATCCATACTCACCCAAAGAAATAAAAATACGCTATATTACAATAGTTTCAAGAGTTAACTTCACTCTTATATAAACATGTCAATCGAATGTTTATTATATTTTTACAAAAATATAACAAAGCCTGTTGGCTTTCTTCTCAAAAGTGACTAAGAGAATGCGAGTCTTCTTGAATACTCCTGTACTTGAAAGGGGATCCACGGCAGATGAGCAACCTTAGTTGAATTTTCCTACATTGGTTTACTCACCTAAGTGCTCATGCAGTGGCAAAACACATTCAGTGAATTCATGATTCTACTCGAGATATACACATGCCTAATCAAAATATAGAGTCGCCATGGCTACCATGCTTGTGCCAATTGCGAGAAACGCGTCTTGAAACAAAATTTTTTTTGTTCTTGAAAACACGTTGTTCAATTTTCGATAAAATTCTATTAGAAGCTGACCCTCAGAGATAAATGGTTGATCCTCAGGTGAATTGTTTAGATGACTCTCATGAAGCAGTCCATTGGACATCTCAGACACTGGTGGACTTTGCTTCCAAAACAATTCTTGAGACTGACTTACCCCATTCAAAATTTTCTTTTGACAACCCTCAAATTTTTATTCGTTTGTGGACATAATCTGATAACCAATTGTGAGTCAACCCTCCAAAAACATGTCATGCACTCACACCTATTGTTCTAGGGTGCCCTAGTGCATATGAAATGCAATAAGCATCCATATATTAACAACACTTTACATATAATATGTTGTGATCGCAAATAGCATATCGACACAAGCCACACATAAATAGTCCTCAGTCGGTTTAGGTTTGTCAGAAAGGTAACTCTAAGTTTCACCATGATCAAATTTTGGGCCGAATGAACAACCACTCGAGGCCCCAGACATCACAACCATTAAAATGGCTCTTAGCCCAGTCTTCAGTAGGATGAGGCCTACACTCCACGGAGTTTAGAAACTCTCAATCTAGAGCCCGTCGTAGTTCTTGCATTAGGGATCAATTTTGCCTCTTGTCACGCCGGAATTCGACGGACCGATCGACGGAAAATCTAGAAAAAAGGTAAAGCCTCTCTCTC
This sequence comes from Tetrastigma voinierianum, assembly GCA_016808115.1. NCBI lineage: Eukaryota > Viridiplantae > Streptophyta > Magnoliopsida > Vitales > Vitaceae > Tetrastigma > Tetrastigma voinierianum. The sequence goes on from JAEQBH010002625.1 coordinate 471,607, forward strand.
TAAACTCTCTTTATTTCTCTCTTTCTCTCTCTTTTCTCTCTTTTTCCCTCCCAAACAGGTTAGGTCAAGGTTGGTCAAGTGGGATGTCCTCTCACTTGCCACATGTCAACCTTCCTTTTGTTGACTTGGATTTCCTTATCCTCTTATCCATACCTGTGGTTTCATCTCACATGTTACCCACATGTTTCTCATGGGTCCCGCCCAGACCTTTGTTTAACTTCATCCTACACTTGACCGCGTGGCACATTGTGAGCCACTCGTCTCATGCCAGTGTCATCGCTACTCTCGGTGCGCCGGAACGTGAAATTAGAAACTATCTCGGGTCAATGAAATTCGGCATGGTAATTTAGATTCGCGATGAGACTATTCAGCCGGTGAAGTCCGTTTGTCATCCAGAGATCTAGAAAATTTTAATTTTAATGAAACGACCATTTTACCATTTTAGAAATTTGAATTTTAGGAACTTCTACATGTTTTCTAATGTTACATGTATAATAGACACTACATGGAGCGAAGTTTATAACCTTTACTTTATGCCCGAGTGCCGTGGATGGTGTAAACCACAGAAAGTCAGGCGAAAGGCAAAATGTGGTACGATCAAAATCAAATTTCTAGATCTCGGATGACAACGACTTCTGGTCTCGCGGGAAATCCCAGTAATGGCGTCGAATTTAGGTCGATTAAAGAGGCCAGTCGGGTTGCAGGATTTTTCGAACAACGCGTCGGACACTTGGCATATTTAGTCGTTCACAATGTGCCGCTGCTCGAGTGAAGAGTGAGTCAACTTGAGGCTCAAGTGTGGGGCCCGTAGGGTGACATGTGGCATCTCTGGTGGAAGAATTCAAAGTTGGTGGATAAGTGGGTGAAATCCAGTAAGGCGTGGTGGCTTGACAAGTGGCAAGTGAGGGACAAAATGGGAATAAAATGAAAAGAAAAAGAGACATCTTCTCTCATTTTTGGAGTTGGACGTGCGGTGAAGGGAGATTTCAAATTCTAGAGAGAGAAGCTCCAACTTCTCACAGTTTCAAACTTAGGCCAGTCGGTTACGTTGGGCGAAGCAAAGTTGTTCTCACGTGCGAGGCTACTCGTGGGAACCCCGGAGTTTTTGCGAGTTTCGACAAACTCTGGGAGGTAGGGGTCTTCTCCTACTTGGTTATTTTTGGTTTTAAGAGCCTTGTAAATGGTTTGGAGTGTTTGAGGTCGTGAATGGCCGTTTGGTCGGTCCCAAAACTTGGGACTAAATTGTTGGAAAATGTGGAACCCGTTTTGGACAGTTTAGGGACTGTTTGGGTGGTTTGTGTGATAAATTATGCAATAAATCATGGCTTGGATGTTGTTGGGCCGGAAATGACCATGGATTTCGGTTCAACAAAGTGGAACCGATGCTTGGGGAGTGGTATACGGACGACCTTTGCTTTCGTTTAAGGCTGTTAAAAAGCAGTCTTGGTTTTGTAGTTGGGTAGAAATGGTCAGTGTGTATTGTAAACAAAATATTGCTTGAATTGGATGGCTTGAATTGTGTGAAAGAAATTGTTAATGCATATAATTAAATGTGTTAACATGATGTTGAATTATATAAAAATATAATTGTGTGTAAGCCATTGGAAATAAATTGGATTGTTGATTAGCTCAAGTGAGCTAATTTTGATGTTATTGATATGAATTAAATAACATGATTTATGTGAATTTATTTTTGTT